>OZ005649.1:276822300-277214300 GCA_963930645.1 Salticus scenicus | reverse complement strand
AGCTGAATTTCAGGTACTGCGAGTGGATTCCTTTCAAAACGGCTGCATTGTTTTTTTTTCAAACTTCCAGTTTTAACCCTCTTTTAACTATTCTTTTGTATGTAATTGCTGTTTTTTGGTCAACAACTGAATATGCCAAGTTTTGGTAAAAATCGGTGACATCCTTTATCATGCTTTACGTGGTTATTACCGGAAAATTAATAGTCATCCTAATAAGATAGATCAGTTTTAGATATCGAGAATTGGTGTATTTAAAAAAAAAAAAAAAAAAAAAAAAAAACTCTACTTTTTTTTCCTTGCTGTGTAAGTTCTATTTTTTGTCTTTACGTTTTCATGCTTTACTGCAAACTTTTGTTAACTTTCTTGTATAGAAAATTTTTAGTTGTCTATTTCATTAGCTCCAAACAATGTGAAACTTAAACAGCATTGGCATATTGCTTAAAACAGAATCAGTGGAAAAAAAATGAGTTAGTAAAAGTGCCTGAAATTCTAAATGTTTGAACTGTAAATTGTCTGAATTTATAGGTGTCTGAATTATGAAATGTCTTAATTTCCAAGTGTCAAAACTTTAATGTGTCTGAATTTGAGGCATATCAATATTATTCAGATACTTAGTCTGTTTTCATAAAGACATTTATGTGTCTTAAATTTAGATGCGTGTGGTGTCTGAAACTTTGTATAGGTAAGTATTTCAGACAATTTTGTCTCTAAATCAGAATTTTAGACACACGTTTCAGTCTGAATTTAAGAAACTTCTATTTACAGTGTATAAGTACGTCAATTTAAAGACTCGCAAGTGTGTTCCTTTGAAACAGCTTCAAGGATTTTTTAAAACTCGACTCATTAGTTCCCTTTTGCATATCCTACCGTACGTAATTTTTGGTTATCTATGAACAAATCAATTTGCCAAATTTAAGTGGATATCGGGACTAGGACCTAAAGTTTGTATTTTAAAATAATACAGAATTTTAAAATAAAAATTTAAATTTTTTTTAATATAAAAATCTTCAAAATAAAATAATATTTTATTACTTTACTTTCTTTCTTTCTTTTTTTTTTCCCGTAAAATTTTGATGCTAAAATAATAAGTTGTAAAGCCCATACTTTTAATGTGATATTACTACGGAAGATCTATTAAAAAGACGATTGTACAACATTCATCAATTAATTTTTAATGGCTATTTTAAATTGATTAATTTGAAATTTTCCTTTTCCTTTTGAAAAGTTATGTTTTATCATATTTTTCAAGAAAATTTAAATATAATTAAAAATCTATTTCTGAGGAGTTTGAGTAGGAATAATTGACTCAAATTTCTTTTGATATATAACAGTATATTTATACGAAGGGTAAAATTAAAAAACTGAAGTATGTTTAAGTAATACATACTTAAAAATAGAGCACTTTGAAAATAATCATGGACATAAAAAAAAAGTTTATTGAAATTGGGAATTAGCAGTTGTATGAAAATGTTTATACAGTATTAAGTGATATATATTTTTATTTTCGGAACATATGTATGTAAGGAAATATTGTAATCATGTCAAAAATCCGAATTCGAGATTTTGATGTTTCTATATGTTTTGAGGCCCCCTGAGTCCGTTTTTACTATTTTTACGATGATGTATGTATGTGTGTGCGTATGTATGTGTGTATGCATATGTATACTTTGCTCGAATGAGCCGTAAGTTGGTACGCATGTTGCAAGTCATCGTAGCACGATCCCTATTGATTGTGATGAATCTAGCACTTATAGTTTTTTTTTTTTTTTTTTTTTTTTTTTTTCAGGGACACAAAGAAAAATTATTTATCATTATGGCCTATGGGAGCAAAATCTTAAAAGTGCGATAGCATCTAAACGCCTTACTCAATTGAGCAAAAAATTTATACACATATTATAGGTGACCGATATTGAATCTGTATAGATTTTGGAGAATCTAACAATTATAGTTCTTTTTACAGGGACACAAAGAAATATTCTTTATCATTATTGCCTATGGGACTAAATTTTAAAAAATGCGATAGCGTCTAAACGCCTTATTAAACTAAGCGAACAATTTATACACATATTATAGGTAATAGTTGCATGAACCGCATAGATTTTGGTGAATCTAGAACTTTTAGTGTTTTTACAGGGACACAACAAATAATTCTGTATGATTATGGCCTATGATTATGGCCTGTGGTAAAATTATTTAAAGTGCGATAGCATCTAAATGCCTTATCCGTTGGAGTGGAAAATTTATATACGAGTTATAGGCCCCCATCACACAAATTATATAAATTTAGGCGACCCTAACACTTAACGAGTTTTACAGAGACACAAATAAAAATTGTTCATTATTAAGACCAATAGGCTCAAATTATTTAAATTGCGACAGCGACTAAACGCCTTATTCAAATGAACTGAAAATTTATTATACATGTTGTACGTCACCGTTACATGAACTTTATGAACTTTAGAGAATGTGGCACTTATCGTTCTTTTTCAGGGACAAAGTGCAAATTTCTTTATCATTGTGGCATATTGGCTCAAACTTTAAAGTACGATAGCGTCTAAATGCCTTATCCGTTGGAGCTGAAAATTTATATAAATACTATAAGTCACGGTTGCACTAAGTATAAACATTTTGGTGAATCTAGTGTTTATAGGTTTTTACAGGGACACAACAAAATTGTCTTTATTATTATGATCTAAGTGTTCGGTAAAATAGCGTTAAATTAAACATCATGTGCTATATAAAGAAAAATACTCAAACTCCCTACTATAATTTTCTCTCTTTTGTTTATTTAACGACTCCTCTTACTTTACTTTATCTACAGAACCATTAATTACTCAATGTTCGAAAAGTCGAGTGGAGTCACTCCAGATTTTTTTTTTTTTTTTATAGTTATATTTATTATCATGTTTATTATATTTTATTTAAGCTTTAAATATAATTAATCACGCTTTTTAAGTACCTTTATCATTCTTAATCACATAGAGCAAAATTAACATTTTTCTTTGGAAGTTTCGAAAAATAGCTTTAAAAGAATTCTTACCTTAGCTTACGTTTAATAGAAAAAAGATCATTTTGTTAAAAGTATGATTCAAACTTTTTTTTTTTTTTTTTTTTTTTTTTTTTTTTAAATCATTAAAATTTTTCGACATTTAAAACCCATTATTGGAATAGAGAAAAAATTGTTCAAAAAATAAAACCTTAAAATGCTTCATTTAACATGCATTTCGCGTAATTAACTTTTTCCATTTTAGAACAAATAATTTTTCATCCTTTTTAATTTTATGAATAACAGTTAAATAATGTGATTAGAAGATTAGGCTGCATTTGTATTAAGTGAATTGTTTTCCATTGATACATAATTATTTGAAAAATAATTATAAATTCATCAAAAGAATTACAATTTTTTTGTATTATAATTATAAATCGTACAAGTTAAAATTGGCCTTATACAATTAGACTATTTTTTTCACTGCTATTGACGTAGCAGTAAAATTTGTTTTGATTAAATTACAATTTTAAATAATATGCTTGAAATTATTATAATATATTGATAAATTATTATTGTGATTTCCGATATGTATAAGTTATAATAAAAAAAAAAGTTCCTTTGGGGGTTTAAAGTTTAATTATGAAAACTATTTAAGTGCAAATAAATGTTTTTTTTTTTTTTTTTTTTTTTTTTTTTTTTAAGTACTATTATAACATTTATTTGGAAACGGTGTTTTACAGAAATCATAGGCGCTGAGTCCCAGAATAGAAGCTAATAATACTTACAAAAACTGAGTTTATGTTTGCAATAGTTCCAACGTTAAATATATATATATATATATATATATATATAAACTTATTCAGATTAACAGCTATATATATATATATGTATATGTTTATTATTATTCAAATGAGTTAATATCATATTTTAACATATACAATTTATTTTTACTTTCTTCTCTCTCTCTCTATATATATATATAAAAGAAAAATATTGAATTAATGAAATTTTTTTATTTCCAGTTTTCGACGGATTTATATGTTTTGAGGTGTTCTGAACACGATTTGACTACTTTTAGAAAATGCTTGTCTATGTGTCTATGTGTATCATAAATTATAAACTTGTGCTGATTATATTTGGGTTCAATCGCGCAACAACTTGCGCTGTTATCCTACTTTTCATATTTTTTAATATGGCAGTATAGAACAGAATTTCGTATAAATGTAGATAATGAGTGTTATTTTTAACAAATAATCATAAATTTATATGAATAATTAATAAAAGTAGTATTTAATTGGGAAAATATGTGTGCTAGTAGGATCGTCTTCTTTTCTCCCCCCCCCCCCCTCCGCTGGAATGCGTGTACAATTTCACTATGGGTATCCTTCTAAAGAACTTGTCAATACCTTTAAAGCGAATGGCTGAACTATAGACCTGTATATTTTGAAACAAAGTTATAGATTTATTTATTTTTTTGACTTCAATGAAGAAAATAAAAAACACATTTTTTCTGATGTCGGCACAAAATTTACTTTCTTTCGGCATTTAGTGTTATTCTTCTATAATCGTTTGAATTAATCATGGAAAATAATTCTTATAAATAAATAATTAATAAATAATCTGTATTGAATGGATTTATATAAGGTAATATATAAAAGAAAGCTTTATGGTAGTCACGACATACTAGTTTTGCATGGTTTTTGGCAATTGGTCAGTGTGTGTGTGTATGTATGTGGGGAATATTCTGACTATCATATCTCAAAATCTAATAAAAATTCAGCTACGAAATTTCAGAATTAAGACAGAACTGGTATACAGATAAATTTTCTAAATTTTGGTGAAAATTGGAAAACCGGAAGTGGCGCCGTAAGTCCGTATCTCAAAAAGGGCTCTAACGATTTTCTTTAGTGTTGCTATATAAACACTCTATTAGATGTCCTTTCAAATGACATAGTTGGTTAGTTCAGGAAAATTAATAGCCATCCTGTATAAATAGCTGAATTTCAGGTACTGCGAGTGGATTCCTTTCAAAACGGCTGCATTGTTTTTTTTTCAAACTTCCAGTTTTAACCCTCTTTTAACTATTCTTTTGTATGTAATTGCTGTTTTTTGGTCAACAACTGAATATGCCAAGTTTTGGTAAAAATCGGTGACATCCTTTATCATGCTTTACGTGGTTATTACCGGAAAATTAATAGTCATCCTAATAAGATAGATCAGTTTTAGATATCGAGAATTGGTGTATTTAAAAAAAAAAAAAAAAAAAAAAAAAAACTCTACTTTTTTTTCCTTGCTGTGTAAGTTCTATTTTTTGTCTTTACGTTTTCATGCTTTACTGCAAACTTTTGTTAACTTTCTTGTATAGAAAATTTTTAGTTGTCTATTTCATTAGCTCCTTTCTACATCTTCTGATCACATGATCTCCAAAATGTGCATATAATACGTGTAAGAGTGGGTAATGGACATCGTGTGGTTGTTTCACACGAGATTTTGCACATTATATATGCGTGTAAAATATTTTCAGTAAGCTGAATTAAACTACAAATAAATGCTTTACAATACATCTTTAAAGATCAAATCACTACCAGGAAATTTCCAATTAATTCATTTTAATTAATTTATTGAAATTTTCAAAGCAAAGCAAATTAATAAACGTTTAAAATGCTTCTATTTGATATTTATTGAATTTCTACAAGAATTATATAATTATCATATAATTTATAATGTCTTAACCAAAAGTTTATTCGTGCAGAAATTTACTTATTGAAACTATTAGAATCTTCAGTTCTTCATAACTTTAAAGAATATTAAAATTTCTCTAATGGTATATAATAATATTTCTACAAAATAATATATATATATACAGTCGAACCTCGTTAAAGTGAATCTCAAGGGGGATAAAAAGTCTGTTCACGTTATCAGTAGTTCATGCTATCAGTAACTAATCTTCATATAATTACATTAATCTGTATTTTGATGGGAACTGTGGAAACAGTTCATGTTAAAAGTTATTCACATTAACAGTGTTCACGTCGTATATATATATATATATATATATATATATATATATATACTTTTTTTTTCTTTTTGCTTCAAAATTTAAATTATCATTACATAATTTTTAATTCCTTGTTCGAATCTGGCTTATTTTTTCCACTTAAATGTATTTAAAAATAAATTTATGTCATATCTAATAATATTAATACAATTTTACACATTTTATACTGAATGAATATTGTCTGGTACACTTCTGAATTCTTAAATAATGAATTGTACACTGAGATAATTTTTTATTATGACCATCTCGCGCTGATTATATAGACCGGTGGTATCCACAGCCCGAACTTAGCATAGAACGGCACACATTATGCTTAGAGATAATTTGAGATGGTTCTTGATAAAGGTCATTATTACAATTACTTTTACTATTATTATTATTATTATTTATTAGGTGATCAAATATAGGCGAGACGTGTTAAACCCTCGACAATAGCTCTAATGCTCCAACCTACCCATTTCGACACTTTGATGTGTTTTTCTAGTCAATTTTGTCCTTTTATTCCTTCCTGTGTTAGCCGTTTATTTTATTTTTAATTTAATTTAACTTTTTTTTTTTTTTTTTTTTTTTTTTACACATTTAACATTGAGAGTTTTTTTTTCGTTTTAATCCCATGCTTTTACTATGGATTTTTAGCTTTTATTTTCACATTCTAAAGTGCCAACGAGCATTAGAATGTTAAAAAAACTTGGGGAAAAAGCTAAAAATCCATAGAAAAAGCATGTGATTAAAACGAAAAAAACTCACGATATTAATTATGTTAAAAAAAAAAAAAAAAAAAAAAAAAGGAAGGAAGGCAGGAACAAAAGGACAAAATTGACTAGAAAAAGTTATCGAAGAGCAGGAAAGAACTCGGGTTGTTGCCCTGAAGTTATCATCGAGGATTTAATACGTCTCGCTTATTAGAAGTAATAATTGTTATTTTGATGTTTGCGAAAGCTTTGTTATAATCATTTCGCACAGTTTGCATTCACTGGTGAATTCCACAGCCACAACGGATCATAGTACGGCGCACATTGCACTTAGAGGTAATTTGTGATAATTATTTATTAAGGTCTCCTTCAATTTGCTGTATTGTTACTGTTATGCTTTCAGGTACAATGCAGGGTATACTGCAGTCCGCACCATCATTCATCACTCGGTTACGACCACAATTTACCCATTCAGACCCAGTCATTTGCCTTACGCCCCAGTCTTTATACACTTCAACAACATATGATACTTAATATAGAGCAGTTACACTAATACTTGCTCCATGCATTCCCACTGTGTCTCTCACATGCAAATTTGTCAAATCTGAATTTTTCTTCTTATATTTATAAATAATTCACTAATAGTTTCTCTTTTCATCCGAGTTTTTACTATCACCCGTGTGTTCTAAGTTGGTCAAACTACATTTTTTTACTTTCTTCTACGTGTATATATAGAGAAAGTATTGGATTCGAAAAAAATTTCGAACTCCAGTTTTTGATGGATTTGCACGTTTTGGGATGCCCTGAGCCCGATTCGACTGTTTTTAGTAAATGACACTCTGTCTGTGTGTCTCTGTGTGTGTATCATGAATTCTGTGAACGCTGTATCTCACGAACCAAAGAACGGAATTGAACTAAACGTTGTATTTAGTTGGACCCTGACATAAACTGGCGCTGATTTGATTTGGGGATCATTCTCTCAAAAGGTGGCGCTGTGATTGCGTTTTTTTCTGAATTTTTAACATATCAGTATAGGACAAAATTTCGTATAAATGTACATAATGAGAGTTATTTTAATCGTGTGATTGTAAAATTAATATGAAATATTGATAATAGTAGTACTTAACTAGTAAAAAAAATTTGTGCATGTGGGGGCATCGCTCACCCCCCCCCCCCCCTCAAGGAGAGTACCCCCAGGGGGAGTAAATTTTCAATATGGGTATATTTCGAAAGATCTCGTCAATACCTTTAAAACGAATGGTTGAACTATAGATCTGTGATCATTTAAAACAAAGTGATTGATATTTTTTTACTTTTAACGAAAAAAAAAAAAAAAAAACAGAAAAAAAATCGCATTTCTTCTGATAATTGCAAAAAAGTGACTTTCTTTCGGCATTTAGTGATATAATTCTGTCAGATAAAAATCGCCATCACTTATAATGAAAAACAATTTGATAATTTAACAAACAATTTGTATTGAATGAATTTTGTGTAAAATTATATTGAAGAAAGTTATGTGGTGGCCACATCATACTAGTTTTTACATGTATTCATAAATAACTATATTAATGTATTATTAACTGATATTTCTTTTTTAGTGCTATCCTAGACCCCAAGTGGCAAATTCTTGATGGAATATCATATTTACACAAAACTGTCAGATGTTCATAATAAAGTGGCCGCTCAGTGTAGCTTAATCGAATATAAATTAAGTAAAATATGGACAGGACGATTCTATCGAATTCAAAAAGCATTAAAAAAATTTCGTTTTGGTTTTAAGTGTGAGAAGGAATTTTTCTTTCATATAGAAAGATATTATCTTAAATGTTTACAAACTGTGCCGAGATTTTGAGTAAATTCCACTGTCTGTGCGTTTATCTGACGGTATGTGGTTGATTTACATCATTCAGCTGATTTGTATAGAAGTTGACGTTTATTTACCTTATCTGCAAGCCCCTTTTGAAGAAAGCCGGATTTCTATAGTGCCAAATTTGAACTTAAATATTGGTTAAATTCATCCTTATATTTCATATTACATATTGATATAAATTCAAATTTTAACGGAATGTAGATACTTATTGTGGCAAAAGAATTGTAAAAAACATGCTGAAGTCTACGTGTACTATAGCTAAGCTATCTTTAATAAAAGACCGGGTACAATTCTTTTAAGGTAACTTTTCAAATATCTCAAAATGTGTTTGACCAATTATTTTAAATATGCAGGGGTATAAAGAAGTTGTTATATTTCACATAATTAACAGAGAGTTTATTCAAAAAAAAAAAAAAAAAAAAAAAATGTAAAAGTAAAAAATTAGAGAATAACAGAATGTTCAGGATCACCCAGTTAAAAGTAATACTTCAAATGTGTTTTGCAATAGTAAATTGTAGCATGGTTTCTTACTCATTAGGCGTCAGTAGTTTTTCAACATATCTATTTAAAGGTTTGTAAAATTAATACTGTGCACAGTAGAATAATGAAAATTTTATTTTGTATATTACAGTGATTTATCAATCTTATTCTCTAGAAAAAACAATATATATTTAATCACACCAAAATTTAATCACACCAGCTACTTACGTTGACTATACAAAACTGAAAAATACGGTTTAAAATCTTAAACGTTTTTAATAATCTGCAATTATTTGTAGGAAATTAGCGCATATACATATATATATATGTAGAAATTCAATTAATTATTAAATGGGAAAGAAAAAAATCTTTTTTTATTATGACACGCTGAGTATTTAATTTAATGCAAAGTCATTTTAATAAATTTAACATATTACATAAGACACAACATATCGCGATAAAAAAAAAAATATATATATATTTTAAATATCTATTATTAAATAAATTTTGACTGTGCAAGCGCAAGTTTTAAGAACATTTCGTATGCATATTTTATTAGCCAATTACAGTGAACTGCCTGTAAAAAAAAAACACTCAAAAAGTGAAAGAAAAGTTGAAAATTCAAAAAGTGATAATCGATTGCATCAATTACATTTTCGATTTTCTCCCTTTTATTCCCCCTGCCCCCCCCCCCCCTCAAAAAAAAAAAAAAAAAAAAAAAAGATTATTGGATTAATCAATTTTTATGTACAGTCAATGAACACTATATTATTGTTAATTAAATTAAAAAAAAATGAATTGAACTTTTAATAGATTTCTTTTTTGAGAGAAACTGAAATTCATTTCATTCTATTGACAATAACATTACGATATTATCTTGAAATTTTCCCATTTTTAACTCATCAGATTTAGCTAATAAATCATAAAAATGAAATTTTAGGAAAGGTGAAGAGCGTTTTTCGCGATCAGGATATTTAATATGGATCGATATCGCCTTAAGTGTGGTTGTAGGCAACGTTTGCAACTTTTAGTGATCACTAACCAACTGCTCCCTGAAGGCGTCTAGTCCAGATTAAATAATAATGTCTAATGATAAATTTAAGAATATTACCACATTTAAACTCAACTATCTTGAACAACTTTGCTATTACATTTATAATATTTACGGATATATATATGATTATTATTTACATATTCATACGCTTTTCGTTATGTCGCTTGGACTATGTTGTTATAGAACAATTATATTGGCTTTAACGTCTAATTTAGAAAAAAAAAAAAAAAAAAAAAAAAATACTGTTTTTAAAAGGACATTCATAACTTTTGAAAACAAAATTTATATGTTATAAATGATAATCTTAAAGTTAATAGGTTATGCTGCCGTAAAAATTGCAATTTAAAAAACTACACTCGAAGAATTATTTTCGAAAATTTTCATGATTTTTATTGTTATATATAACAAATTATATATATATTCTACTATAGATCTTTTGAAAAAATGTATTATGAAAGAGTGTTTGTTTCAGAGAAGTTACTTATGAAAATTTGATGGAACATTCTAAAAGTTATACCGAAAAATGTATCAGACATAAACCAGATTTCTAGCGATGATAAAACTTATATATATATATATATATAGAAAGCATTATTTTGGGTAAAGTGAAGAATACTTTAAGAAAATCATACAAAGATTGAATATATGTACATATATATACATACACACACACACACACATATATATATGTATATATATATATATATATATATATATATATATGTATATATATGCTAAATTCTAAAGTTAGATTTTATTACGATATCTATCATTTATATCTATATATATATATATATATATTAAATCTTAGAGTGATTTTCTTAAAAAGTTCTCTTAAATTATTTTAAGGAACGATAATGTAATATTACATCATTCGTTGTTAACTTTTTCACTGTAATTTCAGCATGAATCAGATTTACTTAAAAATGTAGACTAAAAAGTTATATAACTAAAAATAAATATTTATTTCAGTTGATTTATCAAATAAAGATTAATTTTCTTTAAAAGGTTTACAGCAATCACAGGAAATAATATTTCTTAATTCAAATTCCTTAAAAAGAAAGTACATAAGTCTATGTTATATTATTTTGTAAAAGTATATTTTTTAATTATGTTTTTATAGTGGAACAAGTATTGAATGTTCACTTTAGCTTTTTTTTTTTTTTTTGTAAGTATAGATACAAAATCAATACGAAATATTCTATTAAAATTAATTTCTTTTGACGTATATTGAATTTATACCAAATCACGCATTGCGAAATGATGTTTGCACTTTATTTAAAGACGTTGAAAATTATTGCAGTATGAAGAACAATTTTCTTAGAACAATTTTCTTTTATTTTATAGCTTAGTATTTAGATATAAGTTTAATACTAAGGTGTTTTTCCGTAAAGCTTATGACTTTTGTAATACAGTTACATTAATTCTATTTTATTATGTAAGATTATTCCGTTTTGGGAAATTCATTCAATGTTTTTGTATTCGATATATCCAAACTTTTTTTTCTCAAATCAGTCGTGATAAATTCCATACGGAAATCGTTATATAATTCTATAGCTTTATATAAAGTGAGATTTTTATTATTTCTGTGTGTAATTATAATCTGTATTTAACAAGCACTTGGGTGTGTATGCATCAGTGACTTTTAATATTTGGAATAAAATTGTAAGATAGACACCCCCCCCCCCCCCCCACTTTTAATAATTTTGACGCAAATTAATGTATAAACATTCGTCTGTTGCCAAGAAATTGCTAAGAATGTCTGATTTTTAATGCTATATTCACAATTTATATAAGGAGATTAAACAGATTAAAATTTGCAACAACTTAATTTTTTCCCAAATAAAAGAAAAACGCTTTTGACTCCATATTCCAATTTCTGAGACAGAGGAAGTCCAAATAGGTATGGGATTTTTACTTTAAATTAATTCCTGATATAGATACAATCACAAAAAAATTAGGGGCTTATGTATAAATTAAATTAATATGATTAAGATCTCTTAGAAAAGTATTTTAATCACGCAGATAATACACGAAAAAGAAAATGTGCATGAATTTTAAATGTAAAGTAAACTAATTTGCTAATAATGAAATTGTCTTTATCTAATTATATAAATATATATCTTTAATTTCCGTGTATGCAGGATGTAAAATTATTATGTAAATCTTCAAAATTAAAAGTCATAGTGCCATTTGTTATTTTATTTAAAGAAAATATCTTTGTAATAAATGAGATTGTTTTTAAATGAGTTTTCATTTTTACAAGGATAAAAATAAAATTCCGCTCTTATAGATTCTTAACGCTAGTAAATATTCAAAGACGGAACACCAGATTTTTAATTTAATAGAAAAAAAAAAATCCTTCATTTAAAATAAATATGGTTGTCATTCATTTTAAAATTTGATATGTTTGTGGAGAGCGAGATTAATTTAAATTTGTTATCCATGATTTTCATCAAGAGTGTGAATCGGTTCTCCGTTGGAACAAGAAATAAAATAACTAGATGGAAAAGAGGTTTAAATGAAGGTAACAAAAGACTTCGAGAAGGAAGTCACTACAAATAAATTATTAGTGAATCATGTTCGTGTAGGGAGCAATTTAAGAAGCAATGCTTCGTGTAGAAAACAATTTAGGAGGCAATGGAAGCTATTGTTTCGTAAGTGAAGTTATTGAAAGTATTTTGTGCGTGTGTTGTTTTTCTCCGTGTCGTTTTGTATATGAAGTCCTAAATCCTAATTCAAAGGGTAACCTAAACTGATTATGTTTAACGCATACTCCTAGAAAAGGACAATATTTATCCTCACACTATGTCTCATGAGTTCATGTTTTCACTAAAGTCTGCAAACTTTACCTAACGTGTGATTTTTTCCCCCATTAATATATCACAAAACACACATGTACAGAAAGGGCATCAGTCAGGTTATTTATCATGACTGCTGTTACTGAAACAACTTCAGAATTTATTTTATTTTATTTTTTTATTTTATTTTTATTTTTTTAGCAATCACTATATTTAAAGAGGATAATTTGTCAAATTCGCCAAGAGAAAAAAAACTGATTAAATATACACAAATGAAAAATAAAATGTTAAAAATTTTGTTATGAACGAAAAGGTTGGATATATTAAAAAAAAAAAAAAAAAAAGTGTCCTATGTCATATGGTGTCATTAGTGTGGTAGAAATTTAGTTGTTGTTGAACAAACTGTTAAAAAAATATTATAGTTTTCGGTTTTTTTTATGATGCTAGTATTTAAGGATTGCTTTCATTATCAGTTAAGTCTATTAGGTAATATGTATATCTCCTTCATAGATACGAATAAATACGTTAAAAATCTGCATCTTAATGTAAAACAACAAATTTTCTGGTACTTATGTTCATAATTTGTTGTATTTAAAATATCAGAATAAGAAAAAACATCGTAATCCACATATTAAGGACTGGATAACGATAGTTTTCTCATATATGGTATGCATTTTTTAAAATAAATAAATCAGTAGTTATAAAATTTAAGATAATAATGCATATTAACTATTCTATAGCATATTATTAATAGTTTTATACAAAAGATACGAATTAAAACACAAAATTGTCTTTGTTTCCCTAATACTGGAGTACATCTTTATATATATAAAAGGAATGTGTGTGTGTGTGTGTCTGTGGATAACTTAGCACAAAGACGGTAGCTCGGACAGTCACGTCATTCAAAACGAAGGTGCCCCCCAAAAGGTCCTAGTGCAACTCGAAGCCCGATTAAATATATATATATATAACTTAGTTTTCCTTTAATTAATTAAAATATGAAAATAATATCCCCATAAAAGCTTTAAAATTAGCCATTTAAATATTAGTTATAATTTAATTGTTGCCAAACTAATTAAGAGTTCATTTTTATTTTGACATAAATACATTTAATTAAACGTGAACAGAAAAAAAAAGTTAAATTATGCATCTCACAAAAAATGACGCCATTATCACTTTAAAAATTTTATATATATTGATAAAGTTCGAATATAGTTTATAATGATGTTCTAAAAGGATTTATTATTTTTAAAACTCCTTTTTTTATATTTTTCTTCCAAGTTGTTAAACCAACTGCCCATGACGCCACATTCGACTGCACAACGATTTTTTACTACTCTAAATTTTATTATCATAAATTTATTTTAAATTTATCAGTTTTATTTATAAATCCTCATGGACATTATTTTTAATATTGGCACTGAATTACACTGTACATATACAAGAACTTTAATTCAACAATAGCCATTTTAAGCCAAGTAGCGCTTAAAAAATATAAATAAATTATAAAATATTGCAGAACAAATATTGGAAAAGAAATAATAGTCACATAAATGATCTACTTTTATCTGAGTAGATAATTTTATGGGGAAAAAATGTGGTTTTAGAAATAGAAAATTTACTTTAACAAGACCTATTTTAAAACAAGAAAAACCGTAAAAAATATAAACAGAATATGGCAGATTCTATAAATTAACGAAAAGGTGCAATCGATAAAAGTATAAGCAAAATAGGTACTGAAAAAATTCCGTCTTTTAGTACAAGAAGGAATACAAAATAAAAAGAAACAAAAATATCTCTCTCCAATATGACGACAAAAATTCGAAAGCTGTCAAGGAAGAGATATAATAAAGTTGTGTACTATGAGTTTTACTTATTTATTTACATTTTGTATATATCTGACAGTGAGCTAATTTAACAAACAAATAAATGGGCTGTTATGTGTGACTCCACTTGAACAATGTCAGATACAAATATCTGATTTATTCAAATTAATATTTAAATAAGTAAATGAAAATAAAAATATGTTAATAGGAAATACAAATAAAAACAAAAACATAAAAGGTAACAAAACCACTTTAAAACACGTATATACAATATTTTTATTAAAAACTACACAAAGCTTTTCGCTATCATAATAATAGCATCATCAGGTGTAATTACGTTACATAGAAACTAGCAATATATAAATAAAGAAGTTCAAATGGTTTAAAGTTACGGTTACAATAAAAATTTTAATTTACAGTTACAATAAAAATTATTATTTTCAGTATTTTTTTTTCTTCTTTTTTTTAGGACCCATGCCCCAGCCCGCCCGATTCCCGCTCTTCGATGTGTTTTTCTAGTCAATTTTGTCCCTTTATTACTTCCGGTGTCAGCCTGTTTTTTTTTTTTTTTTTTTTCTTTAACACACTTGACATTGTGAGTTTTTTTGCTTTTCTTCCCATGCTATTCCTATGGGGTTTTTAGCTTTTCCCCCCCTCTTTTTATACATTCTAAAGTGGCATGGGTCCTCCCCCTGTACCATTAAAAACTTAGTTGTTAATGACAGAGATATCAACAGACCTTCTGGAGGGGTTTATAAAATCCCTATCAAATATAATGATGAACTGTTTTACTACATTGGGCAAACACGTCGCACACTTAAAGCAAGAATTACTGAACACATTCGTAATGTTAAAGAGAAAAAAAGTTCAATTCTAGTAGACTTTCTTTACGAACACCCTGATGCTATTCCTATGTGGACCCAGTCCGAAGTTATTTCAGCCCCTCGAGACTTTCAAGACCTGCTAATAACAGAAGCCGTAAATATTATCAAATACAATAAAGTTATTAACTCCAAGGACGCTGCATCACTTCATAAAATATGGCACGCGTTGTGCTCATAAAAAAAAAAAAAAAAAAAAAAAAAAAAATACTGAAAATAATAATTTTTATTGTAACTGTAAATTAAAATTTTTATTGTAACCGTAACTTTAAACCATTTGAACTTCTTTATTTATATACTGCTAGTTTCTGTGTAACGTAATTACACCTGATGATGCTATTATTATGATAGCGAAAAGCTTTGTGTAGTTTTTAATAAAAATATTGTATATACGTGTTTTAAAGTGGTTTTGTTACCTTTTATATTATTTATACACGTGAAATGTTTTATAATTTTAAACTTTTAATAGTTTTTAATCTTAAAAACAAAAACGTTAGTTGTCTAAAATCCGGCTGAAAGAGCGCTAGTAGCACAATGTATTACCAGGCATACCCGCGTAAAATAGTTGCAATTCTACGGTTGACAGAGTGCATGGAATGAAATATGGGAAATAACGTGACAATATTCACTATATACATACTCAAAGTGTTGCATATATAGTTGCAAGTTAAATATAAATGTCTAGTTCAATATACTTCGATAATCTTCGCTTCAAAACTGTCATCCAATAAGCACACAAATTGAAGATCACGAGCAAGGCTTTGTCGCAAGTACCAGAGCCAACGACCCAAACGTTGCAAGGAGGAAACTTTTTTTAAAGGACGCGAGGAACCGGAGCGATTTATTTATTTATTTATTATATTTTTTTATTTCAATGTATTTTATTTTAGGTTGATTTCTTTAGAAATCGACCTATTGCAATCACTTCGTTTATCTCTCTCTCTCTCTCTCTCTCTCTCTCTCTATATATATATATATATATATATATATATATATATATATATATATAATGAACATTTTGTCATCACGATAACTCCCGAAATAATACTCTAAATCGCACCAAATTTGGACAGTGAACTGATCTTATAAATATCTTGGATGAGTTCGTTAACCAAGTTGCACCGAATTTTTGTTTCAAGTGGCAGCCACTTGAATATTTCTAACCCACATTGTAAAAAGCGTATTTAAAGCAAGATTTGCTTGAATTTTTATGTAAATCTAGACTACATAAAGTTATAAATGAACTTTATTAATGAAATTTATCAGCCATTTTTAACAAAGTGGCGGATGTCTTAAGTTAAGTGGGGCCACTTGAAATCAAGCTACCACTTGAAAATTTAAAATCACGATAACGTCCGAAATAATACTCCAAATCGAACCAAATTTGGACAGCGTCTTAACTTGTGTTATGAATATCTTGGCTGAGTTTGTTAACCAAGTTGCTCCACCATTTTGTTTTCAAGTGGAGACCACTTGAAAATTTCAAATTCAAATTGTAAAAAGCGTATTCCGAATTTGTTTGAATTTTGATGTATACTTAGACTATATAAGTGTCTCAATGAAGTTTATTAATGAACTATGTATTTTCTCGCCAAAAGTCGCCTAAAAAGTCGCTGAGTGGAAAAGTCGCCAATTTTGGACCAAATCCATTACTTGCCATATTGGAGCTTTTTAATGCGTTTTTAACGGAAAACTAGGCTACTTTAACGTTAAAACAAACTAGAAATGCAGAAAATTAACATTTAATCAACTTACTAAGCCTCTTTGAAAGAATTTCTACAAAAAAAAAAAAAAAAAAAAAAAAAAGAATTATTTTCAAATTTGCAACAATATCTTAGATTAATTAGTTCATTGAGCAACTTTCTCTGCTATTTTCATCCAAGTGGCAGCCACTTAATTTTTCAGCACGATGACTTTTGAGATTCTGAATTAATTCCAACTATATTTGTACAGTAGTCTTATCTCACAAATACATTTAATATATTTGTAACTTGGCCCACCATCTTGTTTCCAAGTGCCGGCCACTTGAAAATTTTAAATTCACATAAAAAGGTATGTATGAACCGATTTGCTTAAAACTCCACATGTAGATAGCCTACATAAATATTTCAACTAATTCGTTAAGAATTTGTAGCCGCCATTTTGAAACAAAATGACGGCTACTTGATAAGGAAAAAGAAATCAACCTACCCTTCCGAATAAGCCGGAAGGACTTGTTTTAATTCCTGTTTGTAAAGAGGTATAAAAGTGATGATTCTTTCTTTTTTTTTTTCGTAATTTATTTAAATATAGTGACCATTAAGCGGGCAAAGCCTGCTAGTATGATCATAAAAAGAAGATTCGCCGTGTAATTTGGAGGCGTGATTGGTAATGCACTTACTTGACTTTTACTCCGCTTTCCGATTCCACTTTTTCCACGGTTGGTATGAATTCGTTTCCTGCGCCGGGTAAAAGAAATTTTTCTTTAAAAAAATATTCATATTTTACTTATGCTCTAGAAAATTCTAAAATCTATTTTTAACAGAGAAACAGAATCACAGGACACCATTATTTATTTTAAAAGATTTAGTAATTGCTGTGGTTTTAACCTTAACATGGCGGCGTTTTAAGACATTTCGAATGTCTTAATTTCAGATGCAGCAAGAAAAATATAAAATATTTTTGTAAAAAAATAGAACCGACTCCAAGAAGCAACTACTATTTAAACAACTAAAAAAAAAAGAAGAAGATATTGGTACGAAATGAAACTGTAAATTGCGTCTAAAAGTATAAAATAATTTCCTTTGCCAAACAACCTCTAACACTACAATTAATCATAACTTTTGAAGTCGGCGCAAAATTAAATAAAATTTAATGGTTTGTTTTTAGATCGGTCGCAACAAATGCTGTTGTCTCGAATGATCCATTTTCCTGTTCCCTTTATTATTTTATCGCTTTATACAATTGGTCCTAGCATCTACATAGAACAATGAACATTTTTCACAATGCGGTATTTATGTTCCTACGAAGTTAGAGTTTCCTTTGCATACTTGGTATAACTTTGATAACTATCATCCTTGGTGGCTTTTGGATTTGGCGATCACAACGTAATGCAAAAATATACACGCAAGATATATTATTTTCATAATATGTATTGTACGAAGTATTGTTTCATATTCTTGATTGCTCTCTTAATATATCTTATCAAAATAATAATGGCATCCCAAAGAAATTAAATATGTTTGCCAGATAATTTTGCGATTTTTCTTTCACCAAGGATGTCAGATATCAGCATCTTCGCCAAGTTTTGCTGCTTACGAAACCTTATTTGTTTTCTTTAATCAAAGTAGTTTTCGGCTGCGTTTTGCAGGTAACAATGTAAGATGTGTATTTTGAATAGGATTTGATTCTTGTATTGAATAAAGGTATCAATTTTTATTTAATTTAGCGCCGACTTCAAAATTTATGATTAGTTGTAGTGTTATAGGTTGTTAGGCGAAGGAAATAATTTTATACTTTTAGACGCAATTTACAGTTTCATTCCGTACCAATTTCTTTTTTTTTATTTTTTATTTTTATTTTTTATTTTTAGTTGTTTGAATATTAGTTGCTTTTTGAAGTCGGTTCTATTTTTTTAGAAAAATATTTTATTTTTCTCTTTTCAGTGAAAACTTATTCATATAGCAGAACATCAGAAGACGTTCGACGGCAGTTTCACTAATCACAACTTCCAAGAAAAGTGACATAACTCAAAAAATGGTTTATGTCACTGAAAAATACATGAAATGCACCCAATGTGAACAAAAAAGTTACCTCTCCATCTACAAAGTTATCCACTCGAGAGACATTTATGCCAGTTTTATTCTAGTCAAGTTATTTTTAAGTTGATTTTTCTCAAATGCTTCATTTTTAAGTTGTTTCACTTTCCTTGCCTTTATCGAATATGATCAAAAAACTATCTATGGAATGAATATACGTTAAATTAAAATGTCTATAGAAATGTAAAGAACGGATACGCTGTATTCGTAACCAAAAATTCTGTTAGGCATATATATTGAACTTTACAGTGAATACATGTCACCCGCTGCGCTGGAAATTGCGAAGCGTGAAGTTCAAACAAGGAGCAAAATATGCATTGCAGGTGACGGACAGAAGTTTTAACATCGACACTTACATACTGCTTTTACCAGTGTAGCTGCATGCGTTCAGCAGTTAGAAGGAGAACAGACTTTTGTGAGTATCCTGTAATTTGTTTATATTTTAATGAAATCCTAATGAAACCTATTTCAGGCCAAGATCATTACGGCAACAAAAAAAGTATTAAAATTAAATCATCTCTTACGAAGTTAAATGCTAACAAATTTAACAACAACAACAACAACAATGAGAAACATGGTTTGTATTGAGAAACTCTTCCTTTATGAAGTCGGTTTAAAAAGTCTATGCGTTAATCGATGTGACCGCTTACAATAACCATACTTTGAATTTTACATAGCATAAATGTCACCCGCTACGCTACAACATATGCAATGTCGTTCAAGTGTGCACAAAATTGGAAATTGTGAACAAAAAAATGCACGTTTTAAGCATTCTGTTTTTAGAATTAATGTCTAAACTATCTTTTCTTACTAAATCGATGATGCTCTGCAATTTTATAATTCACTTTTTTCCCCTGCCTTGAACCGTTTCCGAGATAGGGACGCCAACTCTACCGTTTTCCACCAGGTGGCGCTGTAGGCGGTTGAATCGCGTTGCACATATCCACTTTACTATGCCTACATACTATTTTTATGACTATAGCTGCAGCTGTTCAGCAGTTAAATGAGTTGGGATTGACTTTTTTGGGCACCCTGTATTTTCTTTTGATGAAAGATATTTCAATGGGGCCTTTACAATAAAACAAAAAGTATTAAAATCAGATCATACGTTCAGAAGTTATGAGCTAAAAAAAAAAAAAAAAAAAAAAAAAAAAAAAACATACACATTGTATTGAGAACCTCCTCCTTTTTGAAGTCGGTTACGTAGAGCATCACTTACGAAGTTATAAGCTTACAAACACCAACAACAACACATAGCTAGCATTAAGAACCCCCGTCTTTCTGAAGTTGGTTGAAAACGACTTCGCGCTAATCAATGTCACCGCGACTGTCTTTTCGTAGTAAATCGATGATGCTCTATAACTTCGTAATTAACTTTTCTCCCATCTTGAACCGTTTTTGAAATAGGAGCGCTAATTTCACTGTTTTTCACCAGATGGCGCTTTATTTTCTTTAGAGTGTAAAGATATTACAATGGGACCTACTTCAGACCAAGATCTTTACAACAAAGCAAAAAGTATCAAGTAACCGCATTTTGAACTATATAGCGTATGTCTCACTAATTACGCTACAACGTGTGCAATGTAACTCAAGTGTGCATAGTGTAAGAAATCGAACAAACAAATGCATGTTTTTAGCATTGTATTTTTAGCATCAATGTCTAAACTAACTTTTTGTATTAAATCGATGATGCTCTGCAATTTTGTAATTCACTTTTTCCCCTGTCTTGAACCGTTTCCGAGATAGGAACGCTAGCATGAATGTCTAAACAATCTTTTTGTACTAAACCGATGATACTCTTCAACTTTGTAATTCACATTTTGCTCTAGAACCGTTTTCGAGATAGGAACACTAACTCCTCTATTTTCCACCAGGTGGCGCTTCAAGCGGTTTAACCTTGTACTGTATGGCCACTTTGCTATACTTACATACCATTTTTATCACAATAGCTGCAACCGTTTTGCAGTTAAAAGAGTTGGGACTGACTTTTTTAGGCACCCGGTATTTTCTTTAGATCGTAAAGATATTAAAATGGGACCTATTTCAGACCAAGACCTTTTCAACAAAATAAAAAGTATCAAAATCGGGGCATCCGTTCAGAAGTTATGAGCTAACAAACAAACAACAACAAAAAAAAAACATACGGTTTGAATTGAGAACCTTCCTTCTTTTTTCAAGTCGGTTAATAAAAAGGTGCCTTAAAAAGTAAGAAATTTTTTTCGCTTAAAGTGTGACTATCTGTATAAGATACTTTTTTAACTGAATTTAAGACGTTTACGTTTACAGTGTATACACACACATATAAATATATATATTAAATTAAAATTAATTCATATTTATTACATATTCTATATATTTTCATTATTGTGTTTATACATAAAATTTTAACTAAACAAAATTATCATAAATTTCGTTTTTCGCATCAACTTATTTTAAATATATATTTTTTTAAATAAACTTAATTTTTATTATTCTGCAGACTATTTGAATTGATATGAAAATTACTTTTTCCTTCCGGAAGTGTAAACACTTATAACACTTACGTTTTGTGGGAACATGAAAAGATTTACCTATAGCCATTAATGTTATCTATGGAGATAATTATAATTATACATTTTTTTATAACACACTTAATAATGTATAAAATGTGTAATTAAACAATATGGATTTATTGTACATAATTATAAAATATATATTTTTTACAAATGTGTAATTAAACATTTTATTTGAATTTTCATTCCATAAAAAGAGCTACAAAATAAATTATATCAAGTAAACAAATTAAACCTAAAGTTATATCAAAAATAAAGTAATATAACCGATATATAACCTTGTAATATAATTTCAATAATACGTACATAGAAAAAAAAATTGTTCAACAACTATCATGGATATTATAAACTTATACAAATTAAAAGATAATATTGCTTATCTTCACATGTATAATATTTAAAGTATTTATACGTATCATCTATAAACAAAAATAATCTGCTGAGCGGAACAAATGCATGACCAAATGCAATGAATCATATATATAGACAGCCTCTTTTAAACAAATCAAATATATTTGTATTAATCATTTTTCATCCTCAGATCTTTTCATACTTTCCTACAAGATCTATAAATATTTACACAATGCCATATTTCTTTAATTTTTTTTCTCAGTATTCGACTCTAATATATGATGTAGAGATATCTGGCTACATTCCAGCTTTACATACCAAAACGATTTTACTTAAAAGTTATAAAATCATTCTTTTTGTTTTCAGTTGACAGAAATAAAATTCATAAAAATTAATCACCAGTGTTTTTAGAACTTGTGTAAAATATTTTGAAGATTTTCTATTTTTATAAAAATGTTCCTTAAAATTCATTTTAAGTATTTATATGTATTCTAAGTATAACACGTTACAAAGTCAGAGTTTAATTTTTATGATATTTATCAATCTCGTTTATCTGTAAATAAAATACAGTAACAATATGATTGAAATATTATTACAGCTATAGAAATTCATGTTTATAATGGATTCATATTTCAGAAAATATAATAATAACTCACACAGACTCTTACGTATACTTATCATTCCATATTTTATCTATTACAAAAAGAAATTCTTTTAAAATTAACTTCATAATAAAATCTGATACATATATTTTTAAATATAGGTATTTATTGTTATGTATACTGTTCTAACAGAGTTGACAATTTCTTTTTTTTTTTAATCCTGATGTCTATTTTCTTCTGCAGATTACACGTTGCAATTTAATGATACTATCATCGTTTTGATTTAGCTATTTCAAAATATCTGGGACAAGTGGGCAGCTACATACTAATACTTAAAGACCCGTAAATTAACTGAACCTATGTAAATATATCTGAGTAAACAATATGTCTACTTCATGAGAAATATTTTCGAGGAAATACAAAAATATACGTCCCCAAACTTTTTAATAAAATTACAACATTTTTAGTGCTATGTCGTACTTATCTCTTATTATGAGCTCAGTTTTTTATGTGTATTTAGTTATCGTATTAAAGATCGTTACGTTTACTATAATTAAATTGCGTGCATGAGCCATAACGATAAAGAAATTTCTTTATGCCACCACGAGAAAAATGTAAATGTCACACTCTTCAAAATCTGTACAGGTCGTATGGCGATAGCCTATAACAACCCTACCAACATTCAGCTCAATCAATAAGAACCTTTAGACATTACCTTGCTCACTGACACAGATTAACATACCCACATAGAAAAATTACCATGCAAGCAGCAAAAACGAACTTAGAAAACCTTAAAACGTATAGATACCCCAAAATACTACGGTTAAAATATTTTATGATTGGGGCATTTCTTTACATAATATTTCTTCAGAAATCAACAAATGTAAAATAATTTATTTTTTAAAACAAATTTCCTATTTATCTTTACTCACATTCTTTTTATGTTTCGTGAATTATATAATAATAGCTCATTTTGTAAATAATTTAATGCAGTTCTGCGTTATAAGTTTCTAACTGCTCAGAGAAAAATATATATGGGTTAAATTAGTCTTTCTATAATCTATAGTATATCTTTTAAATCTATATACCTTTATTCATTCCCTTTGTAAATATAAATACATATATAACATGTTTACTTTTATATATACAGGGTGATGATATTCAACGATGAGATGGGACAAACTTTGAGGGGAGGACACAGGACTCATTAGGACTCAGAATTGCATAGGAACACATGTACCAAACGTCAATTTAACCCTTTACGAACCATGTGTTTTCTGGGGGTTTTAACAGGAAGCTTCGCCTACTGCCATTGATTGTGAATGGTGCACTATTTAACAGAAAGATTCTGTTTTTTACTGTTAATCTTACAAATTACATGATAAAAATCTTGTTTCCGAATACTTCATACTGATCGAATAAATGCTTATATTGTGAATAATTTTTTAGTTGTAGTGTAACACACAAAAGGAAAAACTTAATCACATATATATTTTTAAAATATTTTTTGAAGACGACACCTTTTGAATGTTTCCTTGTTAGTTCTGACATGTGAGTAGTCCAGTACGAGGACTGCAAAGAGAGGGGTTTCAGATCGAGATAGTTCTTGGAGTTAATATATCTGAAATATATCATTGCAAACTATAACCAAGTGTGACGCCTGTTACGCCGTTTGTAAATTATGGGTAATATTAATTCAATTATTGTTTTCTGCTAAAGTGAAACTTTCGACTACTGACTTTTATTAAGATTCTAGAGAAATAAAACATTTATTGTTTATATGTAAGTGTGTGGAATATGTAGTGCCTTTATACATTAATTAGACGTCTGGTTAGGTAGTCCGTTTTATCTACGCAATAAGAAGTTTTTATTAATGTATTTCTTCTAAGTTTTAATGTATATTATTCAATGATCCCACAACAGATATGGGTATATATAAGGTTGTCGCACAAGACTACTACTCACAAAGGAACTAAAAAAATATATTCAAAATATATTTTTTGTTTATATCACAATGCAGTAAGTAATGATATAATGTTGAAATCATTCTACGCGTACTTCATAATATTTTGTCAGTTAAAAAAGAAGTATATATTTAAATCATTTATTGTAATGTTAATGGTTATTCCACAAAATGGAAATATTACATATTAAATGTCTTTTAATCGTATTATAATATTAAATGTTTATATAACCTTATAAATATTTTCATGCAGATCCCATTTAAAATCATTTAAGGTCATAAAAAATAATTAGACTGTACATAAATTTCAATGGAATAACAGAACTACACATTATTTTCACTTTAAATTGTTTTACGTTACTTTCGGTAAGATTTATTTCCCAGATTTATTTTTAAGTATATGGCCTTTCAGTTTTAAAAGATGATCATTTTAAAAACAGAAAAGATGTGTGTGGTTAAAAATGCTTAGCCAAGTGTAGAAAAATGTCCTTAAAGAGCATTTAATCAGATAGGATATATGCAATATAAAAACTTTTCCAGACAATGGTGAGCTCTTTTAAAGTTTCGAAAATAACAAAGTAAAAAAACAATATGACAAGACGCATAAAATATTCATATATAAATATAGAGAACATTATTCTTTTTCTTAAACGCCGTGATTGTCAGGGGAAAAAATGCAAAATAAATGTATGAATAATTGCATATAATGTAAATATTTTTTTTTAGATTGTCGAAAAGTGTGATTTACATAAATTTATATAAAAATGATTTCACAAATTATGCTAGTTATAATAGTATTTACAATAACAAGATAAGTTATTTTTAACTATGTTTAAACGAAAAAGCATATATTTATATATATATATTACGTAAAATTATTTAGAAAGACATATAATCAAAAAGAAATATAAAACATATGTCATACAGGTTTTTTCTTAAATTAAAATCTCTTTCTCGATTACTTGCTTAGTAGAATTTCGTGTTTTATTTTCTTTAACATGAAGTAATAAGAAGTAAATATCTAACTGATACAAGAACACCATGGAATTATCTTTTCTTTTAAAATCTAAATGATGATGTCATGTAGTGTACGATCAAGTTCTTATATGCTTAGTAAAAGTAAAATAGTCTAATTAACTAAGTATTATATTAAATACGATTTCACGCCGAAGAAAAAATGTACATGATACATCCGAACGTTGCAGCTCTGTTTCACATGACTCAGTGTCTTTGTCAATTTGCACAAAGGTTATCATTTCATATTGCAATATGTGATGAAATATAATTAACAAAATATTAATTCAAATAATAAATATACCAACCAGTAAGTCCACATCAGTTAAGTGTTTTCATTATTTTAAAGTGTTACTATAGTTTATCGTTATTTTAGTTTCTTTTTTAAAGAAAGTTTAACTTGTATTCGGTTCCTTAAATAACATATGTTTTTTTCAGTAATCAGTTTTAGGTATTAGTATTTATGAAAAATGTATTTATGAAAATGCAATATGAACGTATTTTGTGCAGTTACATGTTTGTTGTCGCTGTTTACCTTAAGTAATATTAGATCGTATCAAAGCATCTACGTCTAAAAAATTCCTTTTGCAATTTGTAGAGAAAATGCTTGCGTAGTATTACAAAAAAAAAAAAAAAAAAAAAAAAAAAAAAAGGAATAAATGGGTAAATGTAATCTTAGAATTAAATTCCGCAGGTATTGGCCAAATTTACAACGTCTTTATATATCATTGAAACTGAACAGACGTTAATATTTTTGTTTCCACCATTTTACAAGGGAAAATTTGTTTGAATATTTACAATCGAAAATCCAAATTTTATTACCGAAAAAAATCACTACAGCTATTCATCGAAAAGAAACGAATAGCGAAACGCCATAAAGAATATTTTTAAAACCTTAGAAATAAGTTTGTAAATCTCAAGAAATGTTTCAATAAGCAGTGGTTTTACGGTTTTCCTATTGACGAGTAGTATTTATTTTCCATTTCTTTTCTTGGACTAGGCAGTTTATATCAAGCAGTTCTAATATTAAAACTATTAAAGATTCCAGATGCACTTCTTCGTTTTACAGTATTGAAAAAAGATATTATATGTCCAAGAGAAAAACAGCGATTGACTATCTATAAGGAAAGTTTATAAATGACAATACACACCTTTTTTACATAAAATTTCCCTAATTACAAATTCAACGGAATAAAGTACAACGAAATGGACGAACAAAAACGAATACATAAACCGGTAAATAAAAGTTCTTAAAGACAATGAACTATAATTTGTCCTTTAGAAAGTTTCGTTTACCGGTTTATGTATCAGTTTTTGTTCTTCTATTTCGTTCTACTTTATTCCGCTGGATTTGTAATTAGGGAAATTTTATGTAAGAAAAGTTTGTATTGTTATTTGCATTATATATATATATTAATTGAACTTTTCTTTATTCCAATATTTTCTTTTTAAATTTTTGAGTTCATTTGCAATAAGCTTTTCTTATAGGTCAAACGGAATAAAGTTGGAAAGGGATACATAAACTGGTAAATGAATGTTCCTAATAGACAAATTAACTACATTTTATAAATCAAAGACAGAACACTTATTTTTTTTTCTGTATAACTAACATCATGCCTAGCGTAGATAACGCAAAACGTAGGAGAATGCCTACTGTTACCATTTCCTGCAGAAAAGAAAAAATATATATCTAAGGAACATTGTAAAAATAAATAAATAAATAAATAATAACATTATATTTATTTACTACTAGCAGGCTTTGCTCACTTCGCTGGCCATTAATCGAATTCACAAAATACTATATCTTTAATAATAAAAATAAAAAAATCCCAAACAAACAAAAAAGAACATCATTGAAATCAGTCAAAATCTAAGTTAAAGCTCCTGCTACCTTCGGTATCGGTATTCCCGCTTGCCACACGTCGAGTCTAGAGCCCCAGTGTCTTCGGCAGCGCAGTACATGCTTTTTACACCCTATACCTCACGTGTTAAATCGAAAGTTTTGTAAATTCCATTAAAATGCATATATTTTCTTCACTTACATAATACCCACACACCAAAATTCGCCATTCTAAGGTAATTTGAAGCACATTTGTGCTTGAAAAGGGATACATGTATTTTTGCTGAGGGTAGTAGGGTGGAATTTCACAAAATCCCTTTGTAGTGTGTGTTGAGTACGCATAAGCAGCCCATACATCAAAAATTGCCGTTAAAGATAATATGGAACAGAGTTATGTATGGAACCCCCCCCCCCCCACACACACAAACCCCATAAGTAATCAACATAAAAACGCTTTTCTGAGATAATTTGGAACAGAGTTGTGCTTAAAAACATGTTTTTATCTGCTCACACCCGCCTTTAAAGGGGGTAAAAGGGAAATTTCGCAAAATCCCTTTATAGTGCGTGTTGAGAACGCATAACCAACCCACAGATAAAAACTTGCCTTCAAAATATAACTATCGTGAGATAATTTTGAGCAGAGTTACTCTTAAAAACGTGTTTCCCCTCCGCCCTTAAAGGGGGGGAGGGAGAAATTTCGCACAATCCCTTTATATTGCGTGTTGGGAACGCATAACCAACCTATGCACAAAAGCTAATATTACTGAGATTACATTAAAGCAAAGATAAGGTTAGAAACGAGTTTAAGACCTCCCTACCCCCCCTCGCTCTTAAGAAGGGAAAGGTGGGATTTTCGCAAAATTCTGTTGCAGTGGGTGTTGGATTCACATAAATAAGCCACATACTAGAATTTGTGAGCTCAACTCCTATAGATTTCGCCTGACGTATCTAAAGCTAAAAGGGGAGTCTGAATTTTCACTCTCATAAATCCCCCCAAAAATCGAAAATCGCAAAAAACCAAAAACCAGTTTTTGGAAACATCCTCAAGAAAATGCTGGGCAGTTTTTTATATCTTTGTGACATTATTGGTAGAGTTTTACTCGAAAATCCGTATTTTGCTAAATTTGCTTCCGAAAATCGTTTTTACCCCTCCCCCTTAAAACTCCAAAATTCGAAAATCGTAGAAATTTATTTTTTTGTAGTTTAGTCTAGTCTCCCTATCTGCAATGTCTTCACTGTGAAGTAATTTGGAGCCGAGTTATTCTTATAAAAGTGTTTTTGCTCTCTGCGCTCCCCAGGAGGGGACGAGGGGGGGGGGGAATTTCGTAAAATCCCTAATTTTAAAATTTCTGCACAATTCATTGAATACAAAATGTGTTTTAATTTATAAAACGTCCCATATTTTAGAATTTAATCAATATTTTTGCAGATATATTTTATGTTTAATAATATAGAAAATTACTCTCACAAAAGTGTTAACTAATTATCTAATAAATACCACGAATATTCTCTTTATCATGAATATTCAACATTATATACTTGAAATTTTAAAGGGCATGTAAAATAACGGCATTTTTTATAATATTAAATGGACATTGCATTACAAATTTTAGGAGATATTGAAACTAAATCTCAAAAAGTAGTTCATTTTATTTTACTTTATGTGTTTCTATTATTTAGTTAAATTAGTGTTTCAAGTGTTTGAGATATAGTTTGTAAATTATTTAATCATTATATAGAATAAAATTGTATTAGCATTTTGTATTACGTTTAATTAATTTTTATTGCGGTTTATGAAAAAAAAAAATTCATAATTTGCATGAGCGAAATTAAGCATTGTATTTAAACATTGCGTATTAGTCATTTGCTCAAATTTTAATAATTCATTTCTGCCAACTGCAGAACATTATATAAACAAGAAAGAAAAATCATGCAGTACGCATTGATTAGTAACACTTTCCAACTGTACGTAATTGTTGTATCGAATAACTTTTAATATTCGTTGCCTACTTTATCACACAACAGACAGAAGGACTGAAAAATATACAGATAGACTAATTGATTTTAAAATTACTCTTAGGCATTTTGGAAAGTGTTAAAAAGGCTTAACGCAAAAGAAAATGCAGCCATTAGATTATAACTACAGCTTTTGATCTCTCTGAATATTTTAGTGTAGCCCTGTAAATCAGAAAGTTAATCATAGCATATTGTATACAAAAGATTATTTTAGAGTATTAACAATAAATTTCAATATTTTTATGATTTTTACTGTAGAAAGACTTGTAAATATAATTTTCAAAAAATTGCATTGGCATATTTTTATTTTTGTCCCTGTAAACAAACTAGTTGTACAGGACCTATTAATGTAATTTTAAATGGGGAAAATTCTGTAGGGATAATGTTTATAAAAACTACACTCATAGAATAAAATGCTTTCGAATGCTTTTGGGTGTCCCTGTACACAAACCGAAGAGATATTCACTCCATTTTCAATATGGAACATCCGATAGTGAACTTCAATAAAATATATCAGTTTCGAGGAATTCCATAAATAATTACAGGAGTTGGAGAGCGGGCTTACAGACAGACAGACAGATAGACAGATACACAAACTGAAATCATATTCACACTTAAAAATGTTAGAAAGTGTTAAAAACACTCAATGTAAACGAAAGTAATATTTTAGCAATTTTTTATTAATAGCTCTTAATATAAATGGATATTTTCTGTCACCCTGTAAATCTAATGCTAATTATGCTATATTCTATGAAAAGCATTTTTTTTGTGCATATAAATAACATATTTCAATTTCCTAAAACTTCGTGGAAAGTAAAGTAATTAAAATTTGATTTATAGAAATCTCTCTCATAGAACGCAATGCTTTGGAATACTTTTGAGTGTCCCTGTATATAAATCGGTGGTGATATTTCCTCCATTTTATACAGGAAACATCCAGTAGGGAATTGGAATAATATATATTAATTTCATTAAGATATGTCTACAGTAAAGGTATGAAAATATGGTTTATAGAAATAGCTCTCATAGAACACAATGCTTTGAAATATTTTCGGGTGTCCCTGTACACAAACCAGTAGAGGTATAAACTCCATTTTCAATAGGGAACATCCGATAGTGAACCTGAATAACATATATCAGTTTTAAGAAATTCCATAAATATTAACGGGAGTTAGAGATCGGACAGACAGACAGGCAGACAGACGGACGGACAGGCAGATACACAAAACTGAAATCATATTCACACTTAAAAAATGCTAGAATATGTTAAAAACGCTTAACGTAAACGAAAGTACAATTCTAGCAATTTTTTAATAATACCTCTTAATATAACTGGATAGCTTTGTGCCACCCTGTAAATTTAATGCTAATCATGCCACATTCTATGCGAAGCATTCTTTTATGCATGTAAATAACATATTTCAATTTCCTAAAACTTCGTGGAAAGTAAAGTTATTAAAATTTGATTTATAGAAATATCTCTCATATAACGCAATGCTTTGGAATACTTTTGAGTGTCCGTGTATATAAATCTGTGGTGGTATTTCCTCCATTTTATACAGGAAACATCCAGTAGGGAATTTGAATAACATATTTCAATTTCATTAAGATATGTCTACAGAAAAGGTATGAAAATATGGTTTACAGAAATAGCTCTCGTAGAACACAATGCTTTGAAATACTTTCGGGTGTCCCTGTACACAAACCAGTAGAGGTATAAACTCCATTTTCAATAGGGAACATCCGATAGTGAACTTGAATAACATATATCCGTTTTAAGAAATTCCATAAATATTTACGGGAGTTAGAGATCGGACAGACAGACAGGCAGACAGACAGACGGACGGACAAGCAGATACACAAATCTGAAATCATATTCACACTTAAAAAAATGCTAGAAAGTATTAAAAACGCTTAACGTAAACGAAAGTACAATTCTAGCAATTTTTAATTAATACCTCTTAATATAACTGGATATTTTTGTGCCACGCTGTAAATCTAATGCTAATCAAGCTACATACTATGCAAAGAATTCTTGTGTGCATGTAAATAACATATTTCAATTTCCTAAAACTTCGTGGATAGTAAAGTTATTAAAGTTTGATTTATAGAAATATCTCTCCTAGAACGCAATGTTTTGGAATACTTTTGAGTGTCCCTGTACATGAACCCGATGGCGGTATTGCCTACATTTGATAGAGAAAACATCCAATAGTGAACTTGAATAACATATTTTAATTTCATTAAGATATGTCTATAGTAAAGGTATGAAAATATGGTTTATAGAAATACCTCTCATAGAACACAATGCTTTGGAATACTTTCGGGTGTCCCTGTACACAAATCAGTAGAGGTATAAACTCCATTTTCTATAGGGAACGTCCGATAGTGAACTTAATTAACATATTTCAATTTCATTAAGATATGTCAACAGTAAAGTTATGAAAATATGGTTTATAGAAATACCTCTCATACAACACAATGCTTTGGAATATTTTCGGGTGTCCCTGTACACAAACCAGTAGAGGTATAGACTCCGTTTTCAATATGAAACGTCCGATCGTGAACTTGAATAACATATTTCAATTTCATTAAGATATGTCTAGAGTAAAGGTATGAAAATATGGTTTATAGAAATACCTCCCATAGAACACAATGCTTTGAAATACTTTCGTGTGTCCCTGTACACAAACCAGTAGAGATATAATCTCCATTTTCAATAGGGAACGTCCGATAGTGAGCTTAAATAACATATTTTAATTTCATTAAGGTATGTCTACAGTAAAGGTATGAAATTATGGTTTATAGAAATACCTCTCATAGAACACAATGCTTTGAAATATTTTCGGGTGTCCCTGTACACAAACCAGTAGAGGTATAAACTCCATTTTCAATGGGGAACGTCAGTTTCAAGAAATTCCATAAATATTTACGGGAGTTAGAGCGCGGACAGACAGACAGACAGACAGACGGACAGACGGACAGACAGACAGACAAACCGAAGTCATAAACACTTTTCAACCTTGTTGGAAAGTGTTAAAAAGGCATGTATGTTTCAAAAGGTAGAATTATTTATAAAATATTGTTTTTTTAAATGTATTGGTTAGATTTAATGTATAAAAGGGACCCTCTAATGCTGAAACTTATTTTTATAACTATTAAGTATTTTAACTTGCGTTTAGTAACAAACTTTTATCTTTAAACAATTTATTATTTAAAAATATAATTCTATAACATTGTAATTATATATACCGGTGATACAAAAGTCACAGAAAAAAAAAATATATATATTATTCAAAAAGTATTGATTGTAGTTCTATGCAGTGTTCACTGAAATATACAGAAAACCATGGGATTTATATATATATATATATATATATACATATAGCAATACAATATTATCAGTGCAAAAATTTGAAATTTAAAGATGATTTATTTTCAGTATTAAAACTATTATTCGGATCATAAGCGAAGACTACCCAAACCAAACCAAAAAAGAAATAAAGTAAAATCGAAATGAATTATTGGAAATTGGAATGAGAAAAAAGCATTATTCGCATTCTAACATTTTCAAGGGTCTGATAGAATGCAAATATGCTAAAAAATGGATGTTTTTCTGTCACAAAGAAAGAAAAAGCTAAGAATTTCTTTGTTCACAGGCCCGAAACACCCATAGTAAAACCAGAAAAAAACGAAGATCAAAATGAAACAATTTAGTAAAAATGATAATCCAAAACCATTTAAAATCGTAGATCAAAATAAACTCATCACTGCAAATAATAATTCAAAATTACTTAAAAAATTATTATTGAAAAAGATGCATCTCAAATTTATAATAAACGAGACACCTGTAAAAATTTAACAAGCACATATCAGTTAAAAGCACAGTTAGTCAGTTCAAAATAGCAGTGAACATGGAGTAAAATAAAGAATTCACACATCTATTCGGGCAGAATCCTAACTTAAATAAGGATTCAGATTATTATTCATAATTATTGTAACATGAATAGTGCTGTCATCAACAGTAATGTTATGAAAATAATGGAAAAATAAAATAAATAAAATAAAATAAAATGAATAAATAATAAAATGAATAGATAATAAAATAAAAAGAAATAAAATAATAAAATACATATAACGTCTGTACAAAATGGCCAGGAAGCATAGAACAAAGTAAAAAAAGGCAAAAGCTTTTATTTATTTTTTTTTTTTTTTTTTTTTTTAAGGATTCAGATAATCAATGTAGATGATTGAATAGTGCTGCCATCTACGATTGTAATTAGCCCCGAAGATTGAAAGATAATGGGAACACATACTAACTATAAAATAATACCTAATTTTTTAGACCTAAATTTAAATTGGAATAAAAATTTAGAGGAAAAAAAATAATTAATTTTTTTTTTAATTAAGTGTTTGTGATATACATTAATTAATGCTAAATTTTTAAAGAATCGAAATTGAACTTTTTGATGTTTATCAGACACTAAATATTTGATCCGTAGATTAAAATTAAGAAGAATATTGTCAAAAACTGATTTATGTAAAAATGTTTTAAAATTAGTAAAAAAATTTACTTTAAAGGGGAAATCTTTCTTTTTATCATATGAGTCAACTTCTAATTGGCTATTACTATTAAGAATAATTTTTAAATCTAAGAAACTAATAACACTAGATTCCAAATCATTACAACTAAGAGACAGATTTTCAGGATAATTAATTAACAGGTAAGCCTAGATTGGTGTGATGTTTATCCAAATATAATATAATTATATCATCTATGTATCGTAGTAATTTAAAATTAGTACACTCAATGTCACGCTCATAATAATATAAGTATAGATTAGCTAATATACTAGAAGCAATGCCACCTTGTGGCAATCCTAAACGTTTTTTATATGAAGAATTATTGAATAAAATATAGTTATGGTATAGCATAAACCTAGTCAGAGTTTTAAAGGCTGAAGGAGTTATGTTATTCTTTAGTTTTGGATACTGCATATTTTCTACAAAAAGTTTATTTATAATTTCAAACATATCTTTAATAACAATATTATTAAGTTTGTTACCTAAAAAAAATCCAATGCCTTTCTGTATATTGCAGTGAAAGCCACATGGTATAATGGTCAATACTTTTTAAATAATATATTTTTTAGTTTTGCTGTGATTTTTGGATCACCTGGTATATATAATTTTAATCCATCTGCATAAAATGCATCTGTTTGATTCTTTTATTCATATCTAAAACAAAATACACTTTTGTAGTAGTGCTGTTGTTAGAAAATATACAACAAATGCAATTATTACATGAGGCTACGCAAACAAAGTATATTATATGATTTTATTTAAAATAATGGAAACGTAATATAAATATTTTTTCTTCTGAGTTACAAATAAAATATTTTTTAGATGTCATCATGGAAGCAAAAAATAGTATTGAAGTCTATAGCAGCAACGTACTAATATAATCTATGTAAACCACGTGATTTTTCCTTTTTGTTTTAAAGAAATTTATGCAGTGAATCATTGTTTAAAAATAGAACACTAATAATTTAATTATAAATATGTAAAAAATCTTTCTATAGGGCAATTCCATGAAAAGTGAAACCAAAGTGGCAAATTTTAAAATATGAAATAAATGGTCATGTAATATATCATTTTAAAGCTTGAGATCTGTTCTGTCAAGAAAAATAATTTTTATAACATGTAATGCATACTAAATAAAAAATAATGGGCTTAACTTTCAATAGTACACTAACTAGCGTATTTGCTGTAAGCATGACATACACTTTGATTAGTTAAAATTCATTAAAAATAAAATTTATAGAACCTAATTAAGATTTTTTTAATCTTTTTAATACTAAGTAGAAAGTAAATAAATGCTTTAAAGTAAAATTAATTCATAAATTACTTGATTCACAGTTGGTTTTAGAAATACATGAAAAAATTGTTACGTCCGTAACAAAAATTAGCTAAAAGTTTCAATTCTAGGTTTTTAAATGGAGTATTTAAAATGAACTTTTAAATTATCTTTTATAAACATAATAGCTCTATTTTAAAACCAACAGCAACAATTTAACTGTAATAGAATTTCATAAATCTCTGTTACAGACGTAACATTTTGTGTTACGGACGTAACAATTAATATGTTACGGACGTATCATAAGACTTGTTCTTGTTCATAAGTCTGTTTTTTCCTTAATTTCAATAATTAATTTTATAGCAGTAATAATTACATATGTATCTGGCAACATTATATTTACTTCAAGAACATATTCTCTGAATCTGGCAACATGATTATTTTTAATTGGAACAAAATTCTTAGACAACATAGATGGTATCCAATTTTCTTCTACAGTGAAAAATAGAAGTACTAAGAATAAAATTTATCATTTGAGCCAAGCAAGTTACTTGAAAGTGAAGGTAAGCCACACTTTTTTAATATAAAATAATTTTTAATTGTTATTTTCTTGTTATATTATTTACATTTATGTAAACAAAAGAATAATTAGGCCTAATCATGCTGGAGTGATTTTGCATTTTATTACATACACTTTCACAGCATTTCTAATTTTCTAATTTCTTGTTAATGATATGCATATTTCATACAATATTTAAAATATGTAGTTACTCTTCAACAGTGTGTTTTTAAAAAAATCTAAATTGAAACTAACTTCAAAATTGAATGAAATATTCATTTGTCTTTTGCCATGACATGAGAATTTAGGTTTTACTGTTCACATTTATTTATTAGGCCTTAGTCTTTCTTTCTTTCTTTTTTTTTTTTTTTGTATTAGAATCTAACACTATAAGAAATTCTTTGAGTAGTGGTTGAATTAAACTTTTATTGATCTTTGAGATAATCTAAATTCAAATTTTTCAAACTATAAGTTACATCTATTAAAATTCTTATTTTTTCTTACATTTTTGGTATTTTCTATACTAAAACTTTATTTCTTCTTTCTCAGCAATTTTGGAAATTTCAAAATATGGCACCTGTTAGAGAACGTGTTCAGAAGTTTCGAGAACGCCTAACAATTGAGCAGAAAATTGCTGCTAGAGAAAGAGATAAAATAAGAAAACGCGAAGCCTGTGCTCTTATGTCTCATACTCAAAAGAAGAAAGCTTCTAAACAGTCTGCTGAACATGTGAAAAAACAACAACAACTGAAAAAAGTAATAACTGCCACAGCTATTTCATCTGTAGCAACGGTCACAGGAATTTCACCTTTATCTGCTTCAACAAACAAAGTTTATCGATCACCTCAATCCTTCGGTAAAGCTCTTTTAAGAGTAAAGAAGAATTTACCAGAAAGTCCAAGGAAAAAAATGGCAGTTATCACTAAGCTTGCTAAAGAAAATGGAATCCCTGTAAAAAAGAACCCATCTCATGCAAATGCTCTTGATGAAAACACTAAAAAATCAGTGATTGATTTCTATCACCGTGATGATATATCACGACAAGCTCCGGGAATGAAAGATACAATTATCACACGAATACATGGAACAAAAATCAAGCAGCAAAGAAGACATCTCTACACAGTACTAACAGAGATCTTTCAACTTTTCAGGAATGAAAATCCAAATACGAAGATAGGATTCTCTACTTTTGCCTCACTTAGGCCACAACATGTACTTTTATCTTCCGAAACACCACCTAATGTACGTGTATGTATATATCATAGTAACATAGAGTTTCTGCTAAGCAGAATAAACAAAGTGTTGCCTACTTTCCCCACCAATTCAAAGGAATTGATAGAAAAACTGGCATGTAGTAAAGAAAATGAGGAATGCATGCTAAGAAAATGTGTAATATGTAAAAATAATTATGCAGCATTGACAAATAATGTTGAAAGTGGTTCTGAATTTATATCCTGGTATGTTTGGGATGTAAATTCAGAAGGAAGAACTATAAAAACAGTAAAGGAAGGGAACCTCGATGACGCCCTAACAGTTCTTGAAGGAAAGATTACACCATTTTTGGAGCACTGCTTCATAAAGCAAAAGCAAAGTGCTTTTTTTCATAACATTAAAAATGAAGTCTCGGAAAAGAAATGTGTACTTCAAGTGAATTTTAGTGAGAACTTCACTATTACCCAACAAGATAAAGTACAAAGTGCCCACTGGACAAATGACCAAGTGAAGTGTCTATATATACAGCAGTTGTGTATACTATATCAGGAACATATTCATATGCTTTGATTTCAGATTACATGCCACATGATAAAATTGCTGTACACACTTTTAACTCTAAGCTGTTTGAAGATTTAAAAACAAAGGTTCCTGAACTTGAATCTATCGACATCTTCTCTGATGGTGCAGGACAGCATTTTAAACAATGTTTTACATTGTGTAATATTACATATGGAATGGAAGACCACAACTTGCATCTTAACTGGCACTTTTTTGCCACATCCCATGGCAAAGGAGCGGTGGATGGAGTTGGTGGAATGCTCAAGCATCATGTTTGGCAAAGAGTGAAGTCCAGAAAAGCCTTTGTCACTGACGCTTTATCCTTTACTCAGTGTGCGGTATCTATAACCGAAAAAGTAAATGTGTTATACATATCTAAAGCAGAAATCCTAAGCGAAACTGCTAAATTAGAGAAGCGTTGGGAGAATATTAACATTAAGTGCTTGCCGAAAACACACCAGATGCATTGCATTCGAACAGAACAAAAGAATGTTGTAAAATTTGCAATGACATCTGATAAAGAAGGAAATATATTTCACTTCAAATCCCAAAGTGATTTGTTACCAGTAGCAGGACCCAGCTACGCAGCAAAATCTGATGTAGACATTCAATTTGGGAAATGGGTATTGGTAGACTTTACTTCAGATCGTGGAAGTAGTCTTCAGTTTGTTGGACAAATCATTGGCAAACCAAACAGATATACAACCGAAGTGAAATTTTTAAAAAAATATGGTTCAAAATTTGTTTGGCCAGAAAAAGAAGACATTTCTGAAATTGATATAACTCAGATAAGAAAAATTCTATCTGAACCAGTAATAGATTCTTGAGAAAGACTTTGTTTTTCTTCATTAGATATATAAGACCTTTGACTACTCATGCATAAAAATGGCAAAATAAATTTCTCAGATTACATTCATAAGTGTCTGTTCTATTAACATTCATAAAATATTTATTTGTTCTAAAATATAGTTTTAATTCTGCAAGTACTTCTTGCTAGTATCTCTGAAATCAGAGACTGTTACGTCCGTAACAGTAAATTGTTACGTCCGTAACAAACTAATTTATTCATAAACTAATTACTTACATATTATTCTACTAAAGCTTTACTATTTCTAAAACCTCAAACCCTAATAAATAGGCAGGGCAAAAAAATTTCAAAATTTTCATGTATAATTCACAGAATTATGCAAGTTATTGAGTAATGTGAAATTTTCGCTTTCTTCTGAGTTACGTCCGTAACAGTCAGATTTTATTTTCTACCGGGTTCAGTAATTAATGAAAGTTCATTTCAAATGGAGATTACATAAACAATATTATGGTCTCTATTTCTAAAAAAAAAACCAAGCCTTTTCACTTTTTCTAAGTCTTGCTGTATGCATTTAAAGTGTCCGATATGTTACATCCGTAACGCTGGAATTGCCCTATAGTATTTTTCTGTATATCTTTATCATTTTCTGTATATCTTTATTATTTTCTGTATAGTATTGGGTGAGCGCTAAAGTTCGGCCCATTTCTATTACCCATAAAGAAGATCAAATAATCGCAAAATGAACAGTATCTATTGTTTTGCATAGTCCAAATTGCTAACTATGAACTCTTGCCATATTTCTGGTCGGAGATGAATCCCACGGCGGTAAAATTCCAACGATTTCGAGTCAAAAAATCTTGGATGGCAGTTTTCAAAGCATCAAGATCATTAAAAATTTTCTGACAGAAGGAATTGTTCAACGCTCGAAATAGGTGATATTCAGTTGGTTCCAAGTCAAGAGAATTGGAAGGGTGGGGTAAAACCTCCCAACGGAAGCCCAGTAACTTTCGGCGAGTGATGACAGCAGCATGTTGCCTGGCATTATCGTGATGAAGGATAACACCGCGATGATTGATGAACCTGTCCACTTTGCTACCAAATTGGAATGTAGGCTGTTTAACTGTAGACAGTAGAAGGCAGCATTGATAGTTTGGTTGAGTGGCAGGACCCTCCAGTGAATTTTTCCCTGCACATCCCACCACACACTCAATAACACCTTCTTGGAATGAAGTTCAGCTTTCGAAGTCGATTCAGGCAGATCAGAAGGGCGACACACAGTCCTATGACGCTTCAAGTACGGTACATAACCCACTTATCATCTCCTGTCACAATTTGCGTCAAGAATTGGTCATTTTGTACCGTGAAAGCAAGGAAACACAGGTGGCGATTCGGTCATCCCGTTGATTAGCTGCCAGGTTATGTGGAACCGCAACGATACAACCTTCTCGTAAAACCCAACTTAACCAGCCGTCTCTCGTACATTGTCCGGTATACGTTGAAGGTCTCCGCTAATTCTTGCACGGTTGGGTTAGGGTTGTTCCTTATGACTCTGCCAATATTTTAGTCTCCAAAGTGTGATGGCCGTCTACTCCTAGCCTGATCTTGGCAGCTTCTGTGTCCTTCCCTAAATTTACGAAACCATCAACGACATATGCTTTCGTCTATTGCATCCTTCCCATATACTTGACAAACATTGCGACATGCTGCGGCTGCCGTACTCTTTTTATCGAACTCCTATAATACACAATGTCTTATATGTTCCTTCTCGCTTTCCATGTTACATCCTCTGATTTTTTTTTATTTTTTATTTATTTTATTTAATTATTTAATCTTTTTTAGATGATTAACATTGTAAGACGCGATGCATATATATGTGAGACATCCACACGTTAGATTGGCCTTCGATTTGCGTCGTTACAATGTCATGTATGAAGTCAATTCCATTGCAAATTTGCATATCCAAAAACGACTAGAACTTTTGCACTCACCCAATACCTTTATGTATACATCTTTTTATGTAAAAAATATTTTCCATCTAAATCTTTCTATATTATTTCTTAAAATAAACGTTTAAATATAAATATGTTAAAAATTATTTATTTATGTATGTGCAAATTGTAGCTTTAGAAAATCATTATATTAAAAAAAAAAAAAAATGACAAGAATTTTTATTTTTAATAAACCCTATCTGTTTAAAATATTATATTTAATTACAAAAATGTCAAACGGTAAGAACCTTTTGAAAATATGTCAAAGCTTAAATAATAAGGAAAAGAGTTCGGGTATACATATAAAAATATTTTATAGATTACAAACACCATTTTTTATTCATCAAACTGTAGCATGTGACTACAACTCTTCAAGAATTTTCTGTTTGTACAATAAATTTGGAAAAAAAAGCTTTTTTTTTTTTTCTCTGAAATGTAAAATTATAAACTGATAAAAATTAACTTTTTAAGAATGTAATTTTGACACTTTTTCTCTCTGATTTCAATTTAGAAAAGAAAATAGTTTCCTTTCTTTATTTTATGCTACTACAAGAAAAATTGTTATGTGTAATACAAGGTAGTTCATCATACTTCCTATATTTAAACTGCCTTACAAACTTTTTTCATAGAACAAACTTTCCTTTAGAAAAAATATTCTTTGAAAATAATTTTTCTTTTCTTCAAATAAAAAGTTTACACTTTTCTTTTTGAACTACTTTATCAAAATTGAAGAAAAATTTAAGAGTTTAACGTAAAAACTTTTTTTTTTTTTTTTTACAGTTTTTAATGTGAATATTTGTTTTTTTTTTTTAAAGAAAAATCTTTAAAACACTGAAATAAATGAAATAGAAAAAATAATTTATAATTTTAAAGTAGCTTTTGTTTTTTATCCCGCTTAAATAAAGTAAGTTTACCTAACTCATAAATTCTATTAAAATTATTTCTTATTGATTTTTAATAGATGACAATTATTATTATGTAGCATCTATTATGTTCAACAATAAAAATCTTACCTTTTACACTGGTGGCAAACCTTCCGATTTTTTAACACTAATATTTCTTAAGAAAAATTCCTTTTTACTTAAATATTACCATTCTGATATTAAATACGACGAATATAGCTCACAGACATGTGAAATCAACAGTTTTAAGAACTTAATGCAAATTTATATTTATCTGTAATGTTAAAAATTTAACAATTGAATTTCTTAGGTGGTCACCTGCAATTTAAAACACGTTAAGAGAGGAAGAATATTAAAAGACAAGGAAAACCGTGTGAAATATCCATAGTTTATTTCTTTTTAACGCTTTCCAACATGGTTTAAAAATTTTAATGACTTCGGCTGTTTAACAATTTCCAGTAAGGTTTAAAAGTGGTAATGACTTCGGTTTGTCTGTCTGCCCATCCGTGTTTCTGTCTGTCTGTCCGCACTTTAACTCCCGTGAATATTTATGGAAGTTCTTGAAACTGATACATGTTGTTTGAGTTCACTATTGAATGATCCATATCGAAAATAGAGTGAATACCTCTGCTAGCTTGTGAACAGGGACAGCCGAAAGTATTCCAAAGTGTTGTGTTCCATGAGGAATATCATATTTTAATACGTTTAATTTACACACATATTAGGAAAATTAGAATATGTTATTCAAGTTCACTCTCGAATATTTTCTATAGAAAATGGAGTAAATACGACCAATTGTTTGTATACAGGGACATCGGAAATTATTCCAGAGCATTGCGTTCCATGAGAGATATTTCTATAAACAAAATTTTAATTACTTTGCATAAATCTTATTGAAATTGAAATATGTTGTTCAAATGTACAAACGAATCCTTCCCATAGTGTACAATACGATTAGTATTAGATTTACAAAAATATTGAGTTATGTTAAGGGTTATCATTGGAAATTTGTTGGAATTGTATTTTCGTATACATTAAGCGTTTTTAATATTTTATAACAATTTTTAAATATGAATATGATTTTAATTTGCGTATTTGTATTTTTTACTGTCCATCTGCCTTTCTCCAGCGTCCGTAAATATTTTCATATTTAAACAAAAAATAATATTTGTTATTCAAGCTTACTGTGGAATGTTCCCTATTAAAAAAAAGGTATTATTAGGTCCTCCACAACAGTTTTTTTTTTTTTTTTTTTTTTTTTTTCAGGAACGCCCAAAATATGCCAATGCATTTCGTTTTGCGTCAGACATTCTTATAAATCACATTTATTGAACTTTCTACTGTAAAAATCAGAAAGAAATTCACATTTATTGTTAATATTCTAAAATACTGTTTTGTATAGAATACGATATGGTTAACCTTCAGATTTACAGGAATACACTGAAATATCCAGATACATTAAGGGCTGCAGTTAGAATCGGAGGACTGCATATTCTTTTGCTTTATGCATGTTAAGTATTTCTCCCTCCCACAATTACTAAATATTCTGTGGCATCATGTAAGCCCTTTATGATACGCCCTCTAGTGAGGCAATGTAAAAATTCAGCAGTAGAAAAAAATTCGTTGGCCGGTAAGCGTCAACTTTCTCCAACTCAAAGAAATAAAAATAAAAGTAATTCTATTAATATATAGTGCGTCGTTTACTTACCATAAGTGTTCCTGGTCGAACTCAGGAGTCGAACACACGATAATGAAGATTACCGAAAAAATGAAATTAAAACAGTTAAATAGAACTCGAGGTCGAATTAAAACAAAACTAACGAAGATTAATAGCTTTGTAACGGATTTCAAGGAGTCTCAGGATACTAAAATTGACAGCATTAATATTGAAGAAAGACTGAAGGTCATCATTGAACTAAAAGATGAAATTGATATATTATTTAAGGAATATATTCAAATTAATCCTGAAGAAGAAGAGACTTCATCGACTATTGATACAGCGATTTATGACTTAGAGGATCAAAGATCGGCTTTAGGGGTAAGTTTAAAATGCTTACTTTCTAAAATAAATGTAATAAATATTAATGACTCTTTAATTGTTGAAAATAAGAACAATTCTAAATCATATGATTCACACTGTAAAATTCCACAAATTACATTCGCGATATTTAGTGGAAAAATAGAAGAATATTCAACTTTTATAGTTCAATTTAAAAATATGATCGAAAAAATTGCTAATTTAAATGATGAAGAAAAGTTATTTTATTTAAAAGCTTCGTTAAGCGGAGAAGCGAAATATATTGAATCAACGAATGACACGTTTCAGTCATTGTTATTAGCGTTAGAAAAACGCTATGAGAATAAAAGAATTGTTGTAGACACATATATTCAATCAATATTAAAGCTAGAAAAACTACAATACGAATCCGCGAGAGGCTTAAAACAAATTACTGACATTGTTAATAAATCGTTAAGAGCATTAAAACTTCTTAATTTAGCTTCTAATAACCTGTCAAATGCTATGATTGTAAATTAATTCTAGATAAGTTGGACAAAGATACGAGCAAGGCATATGAATTATCAATATTTTCTTTAGAAATTCCACCATTAAATGATTTAATGGAGTTTTTGCAGTCGAGATCTGTTGTTTTGGATCAATTAAGTAAATTAGAAAAAGAAAAAAATCAAAATAGACATCAACATTCTGTAATTCGAAATCAACATTCAGGAAATAAACATAATTCATTTCTTATTGGTAACAAATAAAAAAATGGTTTTTCAAGAACTATCAACTTTGCCATTTTACATAAAATAGTGGACAGAACTCTAGCTAATTAAATTAACATTTCATCCATAAACATACCATCTGAAATTACTCTTGCAGACGATATTTTTTACATTCCCAGCTCCATTCAAATTCTTATAGGAAACACTCTATTTTTTGAATTATTAATAGAAGGTAAATTTAAATCACAGAATGAGTGTTTCTTTTTTCAAAACAGTATTTTTGGTTATCTAGTCACTGTAACTTATAAATTTCAAGATTTTAATGTATCAAATTCGGAGCAATTCGCCGGACTAGTTTAAAATCAAGAGAACTTCGCTTCGAGCAAAAATTACGGCGATAATTTTAAAGATTTGCCAAATACCTTCATTCCGGAAAACGTAGCGGAAACCAATACGAAACTCAAGGTTACGTTTGTATCATCAAAAGGAGACAGAATTCACAAAAGTGTGTCAATCAAAAAGAAACGATATAAGAATCTGCCATCTCATAATCAAATCTCCATTGTGAATGACGAAATTTCATTAAATAATAACAATCAGAAAGAGGTGAGCATCAGGCACGCCTCCTGTGAAGTGTCTCTAAAGAACAGTTCAAACTGTCTCTTTTCAAAACCCATGTTTTTACGTTCGTGCAGACAATAGAACTGTATTTGTGTTGTTCTTCAACTTCGTTTTTAGATTACTGATGATCTTATCAAGGATAAAAATCCTTTCAAAAAGACTCATAATCAGTAAACTAATTACAATTTCATTCTGGACAAATACTTTCCTTTTGGCATCTGACATTTCTGTGTTAAAATTAAAGTACACTTTTTGCAACTCTAAAACTCAAATTGAAAGGATTTTGAACAGTAATACCACTGATTTTTTTTTTTTTTTTCCTTAGCTTTATTTCCAGATTGCGAGATGCAGACGGGCGACAAGCGCTTCGTAAGAAAAATATTCATTGATTATGCAAACATAAGGGTAACTTTGATTATTTATATTTTTCATTTTTTATTTATTTATTTACTGGTTCTTTGCGATGATTTCTTTTTGCTTATTTATTTATTTACACAATTATTTAATGCGTCCTATTCTTAATTGTATGTAGTCTTAAAAAGTATTTCTATTGGTAAAAAAAAAAAAAAAAAAAAATCGTTTAAAGAATGATGTAAATAAAGCTAAAAATATATTGCCACAAAGTCAGCTATCTTTACAGCCGCCGTGGCGTAGAGGTATGTCTCTGGACTGTCACCCAGACGGCCTCAGTTCGATTCCAGCCGGGGGCAAGTAAATTTAAAGACTCTAAAAATTATTTCTAAATTCCTATAATTTAATTTCCTATTCTAGCAGTTTCTAGAATATTCTAATTTATGTTAATCTTGTATTCTGGAATATTCGAATATTGTATATAAGTGACTTGTTCCTCAGTTTGTGGATGTTCCCAGCCGAGTGTAGCTGTGTTACAAGTTTGTTCTACTAATAAACTACGTTTGTTACTTAACTTCGAGTGTTCACTTTGACTCTTCACGACATCTGTGTGACATTTTGGTGGAGGCGACGGGTAAATAAACCTTGCAAACGTGGATAACAGTGATAATCTTCGCAGAAGTCTCCGTTTAAGAGGACAATCTCCCGAGTACGGACTTTATTTTCCAGAGAGCAAAAAGAAGAAAACGAAAATGCCAGAAACCAAAGTGCCAGAAGAGACCAAGCCCGTCGTTTTGACTCCTACCTACCAGCAACCAAGGAGCCCATCGACCTTCCGAGGAGTGCCTGGAGAAGACCCTCTGAAATGGCTTAAAGAATACGATCGAGTGGCTAAATTTAACAAATGGGATGACATGATGTGCTTAGCCAATGTGTATTTCTTCCTTGATGGTACTGCAAAGCAATGGTACGTAAACAATGAAGATACTCTGAATTCCTGGGAAGTGTTCAAGAAGGAATTAAGCGGCCTTTTCGGCGACAGACAAAAGTATACCAGGAAGGCGGAAGAACAATTGAAGTACAGAGCACAGCGGTCAGGAGAGAGTACACAGTCCTTTACAGAGTTTCTTAGGTCTGTGCCAGGAAATTAATCCTTCAATGTCCGAAGTCGACAAAGTGTCTCACCTAATGAAAGGCGTTGCAGAGGACATTTATCAGACCCTGCTGACTAAAGAAATCAGCACCACAACTGATTTCATTAAATGGTGCAACTACATCGAGGATATGAAGCAGAAGAGGGTTGGACGACAAAGATTCGAGAGGCTTCCGAACGTCGTACCAGTGGCAGCCATGGAAGAGGAACCAGATTTGGTCTCGCTTATCCGCCAAATTGTACAGGAGGAAGTCCATCGACTGATCAACCAGACGAAAGAATCTTCAGATCCATGTTCGCAGTTTCTAGAAGAAATAGTCCAAGATGAAGTTCAAAGAGTCCTAGCCCCCGTTTCATCAACACCAGCCAAAACACCCCGACGACCAACATATGCCACTGTAACCAGAGAATCTAGAGTTCCTGTCCGGAGATCACCCACTCAGCCAAGAAAAACTGACCTCTGGAGAACAGCTGACAACAGACCAGTCTGCTTCCACTGTGGACGTCCTGGACATGTTGTGCGTTATTGCAAAGAAAGAAAAGCTATTTTCGACAGCTATCGACGTCGCCGACAGAACGCTGAAGAAATTGAAGCAGAAGATGAACTTCGTCCTTCGTCGACCAATCTTCACTCGCCGTTCATCTCCTAGTCCCACTAGAGGCCGATCTCCAACACGCCGTTTCAGATCACCGTCGCCATATCGTCGATCAAGTCGATCTCCAAGCCGCAATAATGAGGAAAACTAAACGTAGCGACCTTCGAAGGAGGTGAGGCCGCATGTAATCAAAATCCTCCGTCGGCCGCAAAGATGACTGGTAACCAACTGGACATAATCGTGGATAAAAAGCCGGTACGAGCCTTAGTGGATTCTGGAGCCTCATTTTCTGTCATCTCCGATAAATATCGTCGATCTCTAAAGAAAGCTCTGTTTTCTGAAGCCATGAACATTATGCTCAAAGTCGCTGATGGAAATTTTGTCCGGCCGATGGTAAAATGTGTTTTACGTATTCTCATAAATAGCAGAGAGTTGCCCTTTGAATTCATTGTTTTGCCGCATTGTAGTCATGACATAATCCTTGGATGGGACTTTTTAGAAGCTTCCAAAGCCGTGATAGACTGTGGACAGAGTGAACTATTTTTAGAAGACGTTTGCCAAGACCTCTCAGCGATGGACACCTGGAAGTTGTACGCCACAAGGGACTACACTCTCAAGCCCCAATCTTTAACTAAACTAGCAGTTTCAGGATGCCAAGTACGAAAAGACGTAAATGTAGTCATAGACGGCAACAAACATCTGCTCTTCGAGAAGAATTTCGCTATACCATCCATGCTATCCTTACACCATAACGGACAAAGTGAAATCTGGGTCGCCAACCTCCAGTCCAGGAACCAAGTCATTCCTAAAGGAATGTGCTTAGGCTTAGCCGAAGCCCTTAATGAAGGACATTTATGTGCGATTGCCGACAAGACGGATGGCCTGAATACACGAGACGCGTCAAACTCCCCGATTAACTGCTCTCAGACGTTGTCTCCCGAGTTGAGCAACGAACAAAGAACCAAGCTAGCCGAACTGCTTCGAGAGTTTTCTGGAATTTTCGAGAAGACTGACAAGTCGACAGCCTCACGGACGAATGTGAAACACAGAATTCATACAGGTGATCATGCTCCAATCAGCCAACGAGCCTACCGAGTATCATCGACCGAAAGATGTGTCATTCGTGAAGAAGTTCAGAAAATGCTTGATAAAGGTATCATCCAGCCCTCTGAAAGTCCCTGGTCATCACCCGTGGTGCTCGTTAGGAAAAAAGATGGAAGCTGGCGTTTTTGCGTATATTACCGGAAGCTCAATAAGATCACGAAAAAAGATGTCTATCCTCTACCTCGTATCGACGATACGCTAGACTGTTTGAAAGGCGCCAAGTTCTTTTCTTCCATGGACCTCTGCTCTGGCTATTGGCAGAAAGAAGTAGACGAGGCGGATCGGGAGAAGACGGCATTCACAACCCCCGAAGGCTTATATGAGTTCAAAGTCATGCCGTTTGGACTCTGCAATGCCCCTGCGACCTTCGAAACAATGATGGACAATTTGCTACGTCATTTAAAATGGACTGTATGTCTTTGCTATTTAGACGACATCCTAGTATTTTCAGAAACTTTCGAAGACCATCTCACCCGACTAAGGCTTGTCTTGAAATGTCTTCCGGAAGCTGGTCTTGTACTCAACCCAACGAAGTGTCTTGCGGCCAAAGAAGTAAAAATACTGGTTCATCTTGTTTCTAGTAATGGCGTCCGTCCAGATCCCGACAAAGTGAAAGCCGTAAGCAATTTTCCAACTCCGAAGAATGTACATGATATACGAAGCTTTCTTGGACTTTGCTTATACTTCCGAAGATTTATTAAGGGCTTTTGTTATCTCGCAGAACCCTTGCAGTTGCTTCTAAAAGGTGATGCGAAGTTTCATTGGGGTCCTGAAGAGGCCGAATCCTTCAAAAGTCTGAAGTCAGCCCTCACTTCTGATCCAGTATTAGGAATGTACGACGAAAGCGCCCCCTACAGAAATTCATACAGAGGCCAGTGCTTATGATATTGGGGCAGTCCTCGTCCAAATTCAGAACAATGCCGAAAAAGTTATAGCTTACGCCTCAAGAACCTTGACAAAAGCCGAAAAGAATTATTCTACCACAGAACGGGAATGCCTTGCCATTGTATGGGCTATCAATAAATTCCGGCCGTATCTATTCGGAAAACATTTTACTGTTGTTACAGATCATCATTCACTATGCTGGCTTATGAGTCTAAAAGATCCTTCAAGAAGACTGGCTAGATGGGCCCTTCGACATCAAGAACATAATTTTTCAGTGACATATAAAACCGGTAAGAAGCACAGGGATGCTGAAGCACTCTCGAGAAATCCAGTGGACGAAGAAACTGAGACGTCAAACAAATTTCTAACTGTGACTACGAGTATGAACCTTGCGATTGAACAGAAGAAAGACCCAAATCTCGCAAAAATTATTCTTTCGAATAACAGCTCCAACGCGGATAAAAGAAAGTTTGAATTAATTGACGGAGTACTATGTAGAAAGAATTTTGACCCTGATGGAAAAACGTGGCTGCCAGTCATTCCTAAACATCTACAAGTGGACATACTGAGACATTTCCACGACGCTCCCACCGCAGGACATCTTGGTTTTGCAAAAACTTATGACAGAATCCGCAAAAGGTTTTAGTGGCCTAGGATGTACAGAAATGTTGTTCGATATGTGATGCACTGTCGAGAATGCCAGAGGAGAAAATCCGTTCCTCAACGACCTCCTGGACGCTTAGTTTCCATTCCTCTAGCTATAGCACCTTTCCATCGCATTGGGATCGATCTTCTAGGAAGGTTTCCAAAATCTACTCGTGGGAACAAATGGATCATAGTCTGCACGGATTACTTAACGAGATATGCAGCAACGAAAGCCTTACCGACCGCTGAAGCCGAAGAAGTAGCGAAGTTCTTGCTCGAAGAAATTCTCTTAAGGCATGGAGCTCCCCGAGTAATTATCAAAGACCGTGGAACTGTCTTCCAATCTAAACTTGTTTCCGCTCTCGTCGAATTGTGTAATATCGATCATCGGATGACAACAGCATATCACCCTCAAACAAATGGACTGACGGAGCGGTTTAATAAAACTTTGGCTGACATGTTGTCCATGTACGTGGATACAAAACAGAAGAATTGGGATGAAATTCTACCATTTGTAACCTTTGCTTACAACACCGCTAAACAGGAAACGACGGGTTGCACGCCTTTTTATTTACTTCACGGACGTGAAGCTGAAACGACGCTGGACACAATGTTGCCATTTTGCCCTGATGATGTCGACGACGATCACCTAGCCAAGATGATTGCCAGAGCTGAAGAATCAAGGCAGCTAGCCCGAGTGCGAACTCTGAAAGCCCAAGATAAAGACCGTCGATGTTACGACTCCAGACACCGAGTGGTTTCTTATGCTCCTGGAGATCTCGTATGGGTGTATACTCCAGTCCGGAAAGTCGGCCTCTCCGAAAAGCTTTTAAGAAGGTATTTTGGACCATATCAGGTTTTACGTCGTTTATCAGACGTCACCTATGAGGTGCAAGATTTTGATCCTGCCTCGCGAAGAAGAAAACCAAGAGACGTTGTCCATGTACTACGTATGAAACCCTACCATGATCCGGACAAGCAGATTGAGAGCACAAAAAAACAGGATGATATGGTTCCTCCTAAAACGAACGGTACTTACAAGGGACCCATGACGCGTTCGAGGAATAGAGCTTCAATCCAGAAGTCCTAAAACAGCGAGACGCTGTTCTTTGAGAGGAGGGCAATGCCACAAAGTCAGCTATCTTTACAGCCGCCGTGGCGTAGAGGTATGTCTCTGGACTGTCACCCAGACGGCCTCAGTTCGATTCCAGCCGGAGGCAAGTAAATTTAAAGACTCTAAAGTTATTTCTAAATTCTTATAATTATCTTTGCATATTTAATTTCCTATTCTAGCAGTTTCTAGAATATTCTAATTTATGTTAATCTTGTATTCTGGAATATTCGAATATTGTATATAAGCGACTTGTTCCTCAGTTTGTGGATGTTCCCAGCCGAGTGTAGCTGTGTTACAAGTTTGTTCTACTAATAAACTACGTTTGTTACTTAACTTCGAGTGTTCACTTTGACTCTTCACGACATCTGTGTGACAATATTTTTTTATAGACATTTAAAAAAGACAAGAATTCTAATTTAAAAAAAAAAAAACTGTTTATTATAATTATTACTGGTGACATATAATCTTCATTCATTATTTCAGATTATCTTAATTTGAAAAAAAGAAAAATGTATTCTGATGGTTTATATTATTATTCTTGAGATAACATGCATATTTTGAAAAATATGGTTTAACTATACATGTGTATATATTGTGTTGGTAAAATAAATTTGTTTGCATTATAGTTTATGTGTTTGTAAGTTAATTTTCTTTAATATTATGTGTTGTGTATATAATGTATATAAAATATTCCGGAACATATATTTTATGGTGATTTATATATTATTTTTGTTGCAATCTATATTATTTTTATAGTATTATTGTATAATGTAATATTCATATGAAATTCATGTTATTTATATGATATGTTATTCTTGTAATTCAAACATTTCAAGGGGGGGGGGGGAGTATGTTAATAATTCTCCCTCCCACAATTAATAAATATTCTGTGGTATCATGTAAGCCCTTTTTGATACGCCCTCTATTGAGGAAATGTAAAAATTCAGCAATAGAGAAAATTACGTTGGCCGGTAAGCGTCAAATTTCTCCAACTCAAAGAAATAAAAATGTCATTCTATTAATGTATGGTCCGTCGTTTACTTACCAATGCATTTTTTAAATTTTTCAAAAGTGTTTAAGAGTGATTACCAGTGATTAATAGTCTTAACCAGCGATGCCGATTTTATTAAGCGACGATTATAAAATTAGCTTATATTGATTTGATTCCGGTTATTTGATTAAATTAAGTGGCTTATTTTATTAACTAGTGAATTTATTAAGCAGCGGTTACTGTATAATCAAATTTATGTTAAGAAAGTTAGAATCCCACAAGGGCGTACTAGTTCTCGTTTGTAAGCTATCACTGTCTTTATTACAATGAACATAATTTTAACTTTAACAATATATAATTCTATCCATATATTGGTGATATAATAGTAATATCTACAGCTAATGAAAACTCTAATGATCTTCAAATGAACTTTACTCCGATTTTAACAATAACTAAAAATTGTCTAACTAAAAATACTAAAAATCGTTCTCGATTTAAAGATTATATAAGAATATATTTACTGATTTATATGAAAAATTTGACTTTAGTTTTGAAGATAACTTATATGCACATTTTTAATCCTTTCTTTATTTACGTATTTTAAGAAATATAGTTCTTAACCATCTATTTTGAATTTAGAAAAAAAAAAAATGTTGTCGGAAAATTTTTGAAATAAAACTTGTATCTATGACAAAACTTTCGTCTTTATATGCATTAAAATAATTATTTATTAAGACTAGTTTTCATGATGATTGTAGACGAGCTTTTCTCACAGAAGTATAACACTAAATACCCAAAGAAAGTAGATTTTATATTTAAGTAATTATGTCTTAAAAAAATAAGTTCTTTTTTCATAAAAACTGAAAGAAAATCAATAAGTTTGTTTTAAATTACCATGGATCAGCTGTTTAACAATTCTTTATCAAGATCTTGACGAGTTCTTTTGAGAAATACTCAAATTGAAATAATTTCCTTCCAAGGGGGGTGGAGGTACTTCCACGCAGTGAAAGACGCGTTACTTCCCCGTGTCCAAAATGTTTTTCCTAGTTAGCTACTACTAATGTAGATAATTATTTTTGATATCATAATGGTGCGTTAAAAATAATGCTCACTTTGAACATTTTCATGAAATTTTACCTTATACCCCTAAGTTAAAAATATAAAAAAAGCGGGATAGCAACGACAACTATTTAACGACTTAAAAAAGAAAAAAAAAAGTGATAGGCACTAATTTATGTTATGGTGAAATTATATATCGATTTTTAAGGAATTTTGAGTTCTTTCTGAGATTTGACACACACACACAGAGACAGACATTTTCTAAAAATGTTCAAATCGTTTTCTGCACTACTTAAAAGGAATACATATATTCATCAAAAATACGAAATTCAAAATTTTTTGCGAATTCAGTATTTTCTTTTATTATATGTATATATATATTAAAAAAAAAAAAAAAAAAAAATACAACACAAAATTTCTTTCCAAATAAAGTAATCATTCACTAATATATCTGTATTATTATTATTATTATTATTATTATTAATGAAATATATAAAAATTAATAAATCACAATAAATATTAAAAGCACAAAAAACAATAAAATACAATAAATGTGAGGGAGGATGGGTTTTATCAAGTAGATAGGGTGTTGTTGTTTGGCTTGATTGCTTGGGGAGTTGTAGAATTTATTAATATAAAAAAAAAAAAAAAAAAAAAAACTCTTCCACTATGCTATTTTATTTTAATTATTATTCTTTGCATTTCATTCTGTACACTTATATGATTTGAAGTAGATTATAAAATTTACGATTCATAATTAACATTAGTATATAACATTTATGGTTTTAAATAAACATTTTACTTTAAAATTGATGATTATTACAAACGGATTAAAGTAGTTTTGCGGACAATACATTATATGACAATAAAGAAAAAAGTTAAAATGAAGATGATAATCACTTCAAACAAATAAGTAAATAAATAAATAAAAGAAGAAAATTTAAAACTTACAAGAAATCATTAAAAATAATAATAATTATTATTATTGTAGTGATTATAAAACTAAAATGTTGAAAGTGTGGATATTTTGGTTTAAAAGGTACTACCTACTATTTGAGTAATTTTAAGTATATCAATAATAGAGTTAGGTAATATTCCCTATTGTTAATTAGTACTTTAGTAGTAGTCTTAAGACTTGATAGCTTCTGCTCCAATTTGCAGTTAGTTATTTTTTTCTGTTAAATTTTGTTCATGTTTGTTATACAGGATGACATTTATAAATGTCTCGAATACAATTCATAAAATTATTTTCAGTATCTCTTGTTTCCATAAAGCTTCACATTCACTTTTAATAGTTTATGTATTACCTCTAGTTTTCCTTCCTGGTGCTTTATCCTTCTAATGATGAATTAATAATATATAGATATATAGATATATAATTATGAAAGAGAATAATATTAATTATATAATAATATTTCATAATAACATTAATTATATTATTAGTATATAATATTAATTATGAAAGAGAGAAAAAACTAATACAGTTGCTAATGTATTACATGTGTTTTTAGAATTTTCCATTAATAAAAAATAATAACAAAAAAATAAAAAAAAAAAAAAAAAAAAAAAGAATAAAAATAAATAAACGTTTCCCTTAAAAAGCAGTGATTACATTATAAAATTATTGCAAAATTGAAATGCAATCTTATATATATATATATACATACATATACAGAGAGAGAGAATTGCATCAGTTAATAGTTATTTTTTCAACTTTTTCTCACATTTTAACAGCATAAAGAAAATTAGATTTAATATATGATATTTCAAAGTCAAATGTTGGAAATTTTTGCTGTTACTGTGAGTTAGTAATTCATTTTACTAGAAAAACAATCATATTTATTAAAATATTATACAATTTCGTAAACGAGAGACAATACATGTATACAGTGTACATTATAAATTTTCATCTTATATACAAAAATGTTATTTTTCATACAAATGCTTAAAAAATGTGCAAAAATTATCCTCTATTTTTTTTTCTCTCTTCATTTAAATTGACAAAATGAATGTTATATAACTATAAGCAATCCCAAAAATTAGCTGTTTATATTGATGTACGAAATATTTTTCTTTAAAACAAGCAAAAAATCTTAAAGTTTTCAAATACTGCCTGCATAAAACACCTTTACATAAAGGAATTCTACAATACCTTTCTGAGAATTCTATAAATCGCATTGGTATAGAATGTAATGGAATGTAAAATATTTGTATGTAAAACCTATTCATCGCAAATATTTTCTTAGCTATTTTCTATGAAATATTTTTGTTTCAGCTAGGCAACTCTTGAAATATTCATTGAAATCCTAAAAGTTTCTTTAGAAAAATTGTTTTGCATGAAATATTTTTGTGCGGGTGACGAATGTTAAAGTAATTTTTTTATATAATTTTATTTTATACAATGGAAATTGCATTCCAGATGTTATATAAAAATTAAGAAAGTGCTCTAAATGTAGAAAAAATATTCTCACAAACGTATTCATTATTAAATTTAGATTTATAAGCAACGTTTTGAGAAAATCTGAATCTCATTTAAATGATAACATTTTTCTTAAAACATTACGTTAAGTTTAAATTTATGGTAGTTCTTTGTTATTGGGACATGGTTAATTTGATTTGTAGGCAATGAAAGTTTCATCTAAAAGCTTGTACTTTTATTTAACATTTGTAAATTGAACTATATTAGATTTGTTAAAAAAAAAAACATATATTCGTCAACAAATCTTATGGCTTTTGATATTTTTTTACAAATTTCCATTTTTTTTTTTTTCCCCCATAAAATCAAGATCTTTCAAATGCAAAAATTTCTACAGATATTTAAGAAAAAAACTTAAAGATTTTGGATGTTTAATAGAATCTACATCAAAGAATTACGGATGGATTTTGCGATAGCTTTAAAAGAAAAAAAAATAGTTAAAATGAAATTATAATAGAAAACATGTTTTTGCAAAATTTTACACAGTCATGCACATTTTTTCCCCCATAAAGCTAATTAATAAATGTAAAAGATCATTTTTAATTCTTATAAGTATGTTCCGTTAAATGTCCAAAAAATAATAAGTGTTTTCTTAGGCATCTGTAGAACGCTTAGCTTTCTAAAAGTCATGAATAAGTTGAAAAATTACAAACTGAGAAAACGTAATTTAATGATTTCTTATCAAAAATCATAAAAATTGTTACTCGAATATATATTTTACCGAACACACCTAATATGGTTTAATTTGTAAATATTTAATAGAAATTGAAGCTTTTATATGAAACATGCTTTTATATGGTGACAAGTCAAAGGTTCCAAATCCCCTTAAAGTGAAATTTAATAACACAAAAGGAGGATCATGAAAATTCAGTTAATACCCAAATCAAACATATAATTTTTTTTAATTATTATTTTATATATAATTAATTTTCTTCACATAGTGAGAGGATGCAATTTTGATATGATTTCTTCTCTAATTTTTTTTTAAAGATATCGGTATGATTTACTTTGCTAAAAACTCAGATGTCAACAGGATACTGTCACAAAACTGGATCAGTAATACCAAAAAAAAAAAAAAAAAAACTTTTTCATATTAAATTTTTTTTATGAAATATAGTCAGTGGATACATGTCAGTGGATTTCAAACCACTTCCCGCGTTATTGAACTAAGTTTTTTAACTGCAATGGTGATGTATATATGAGGACAGCTTTCGAAACATTTGAAATATATTGAAGCACCGAGTTTAACTTTAACGCATCATATTATTAATATGTTTAAAAAAAAAAGGTCAAAGCTGAAAATGTTTTTTTTTTTTTTTTTTTTTTGTATTTAAAAAAAAAAAAAAAGTTAACAAGAAAAATTTCCATGCAACAGCTTCAGTTACAAAAAAGTTTCGTGTATCTCACTCTTTCCATTTCACATTAAAAAATATTAATATATCGGAAATATGTTTAATTAAAGTCCTTGAAAAATGCTTAGCAATAACAATTGCTTTCTCATACCCGTACAGTTAATAATGTATTAACTAAATTTCCTATTTCAATGATGATTTTTTGTTCTAATTAAGATTTTTGAGGAAATTCAAAAGTTATGTTCTAACGGTAGAAATGAATCTATGTCTCTTACCATTATGACTTACAAACAAATACTTGCAGGAAATGCAAATTCGATATTACAAAAATGAAATGAGGGGCCACTTGAAACTTTTGAGGATATTAATAAACTTTAAGGAGGATTGGAGGTAAGGTGTGAATGGGATTAACGTCGTACTAGGGCTACGCTACGGGCAATTAGCGACGTCCTGGGACACAATACTGAAGATATTTCGATGACGTGCCATCACAGTTTTGATCCTCCACGAAGCGGACGACTCTCACGCTTGTGTAAATTTCGAGGAGTGGTGATTGTGAAAGTTGAATGAATATTTTGAAATATTCTTTTAAATTTATTTAAAAACTTAATTATTTTATGAATGTATGAGGGGTGTTAAAATGGGCAGGAGAGTCACTGTTCTATCGCTAAAAATATTATATATCGAATTAAACTGTTTCTAAAATTATAATAAACAGATTTAAATGCACACTGATATACAATATTTTGCCTAAGCGGTTTCTCACAATATATTATTTAAATGCAAAGTAAGCGAAATCTGTGTGAGCGACAGAACAACAGATTATTTTTAAATTAAAGGATAAATAATGCATATAATAGTTAAGCGGGGAAAATTTATTTAAAATTTTTAGGATGTATATTTAGGTTAATAAGTTAAAAAGAACCGATAAACATACTTATATTAAGAATCATATTTAAAGCATAAATAATAATAATAATAATAATAATAATAATAATAATAATAAAAAATATTTGTGGCATTTTTTATGAGCAAACAAAAGTTATTATTATGCATTACAAACTATATTATTTATTTGGAAAGTACTAATTAACATTTGTAAATTTCTATTTATGAAAATTCCTTTGTAAAACCAAATATTTTTCAACATATATTTAAAATATACCAAATTAAGTATGTATATATTTAAATAGACTAAATTATTATCAGTTTTCTTTATGTAAAAATAGTTTTTATTATTATTATTATTATTATTATTATTATTAAACTGACTATTAAATTTTGAGGAGGCTATCAACAAAATATTAAGAATAAGATTTGTTTATAACTCACAAATAGATTCCACTTAATGAATAATTGCTACTGATATTGAAATAGTATATTGCAAGTTAGAATGCGGAATAATTTCTTGTGGGTGTATTTTAATAATTTGTGTATACGGTTACATGTCATTCTTCTAATTATAATTATTACACTACGTATAGTTTACATCATTATTTCAATCTCAAATTCATTATAAATGTAAGTCAGTGTTTTCCATTGATCAAAATAGATTTAACTTTCCCTCGTTTTATTATCACAAATTGTTAAAGCTATCATTGTTTGTGAAATCATTCCTACTCCATTCACTTACCTGTATTTTAGCATTTCAACCAAATGAACTAAGTTAGATAAATGTGGTTTAACGAAATGTATGAAATAAGTACAGTGTTTAACTTTTCAGACGATTAAGTTTTATGTGATTTACATTTAAATCCATTTAGTTTGAACAACAGCTTTTAGTTGATTACTTTACAAAAATGTGTATTTACAGAATTACACTGCAGTCTCAGCAAAAACTTTCATTATAATATGATAAACAATAATTTTAGAGAAAAATAGTTTAATTTTTAAATATTTAATTGTATGAAATAAAATTTTAATCTCATTATTTTATTTCGCAAAATAAGCATGAGAACAATTTCAGTAAACAAAAACAGATGTACTGAAGTAAATTACAACAGAATCTGACGTTAATTCATGATGAATAAACTGTGTTCAGGAAATACAAAATAATAATAATAATAATAATAATAATAATAATAATAATTGTTTCAGTTCAGAAAAATTATACATGACAAAAATTCTGATGTAAAATTAAAGTAGATTCACTCGTCTTTACTTTTTCCGCATGATGAAGGGTTCTGCCATAACTGTCAGCATCTTAATTAATATTCCGTGGTATTGCTTGCCGCACCTTTTTTTTTTTTTACACCAGTATTTTTTAGAGTATTTTTTTTTATTTAATCGTAATTGCGTTTGAAAAATTTTATTCTGTAAATTTACTGATGGGAGGAAAAGGGCGAGACTCACAACACCACGGAATATTAATTAGGATGTTGGCAGGTATGATTTTACTAAATAATCGCGTTTCCCAAAAATAACACGCGTTTTCAAATTTTAACGGGAATATTACAGTACTGTATAATAAAGGTCACTATTTGTCTTTTTGTGTATTTTCGGAAATAATTCAGTTCGGAATATTATACATGTGAAAAGTACTGATGTAAAATTAAAGTAAACTCACTCGTCTTTAATTTTTCCGCATGATTAATGGTTCTACCATACCTGCCATCATGTTAATTAATATTCCGTGGTGTTGTTTGTCCCACCTTTTTCATACGCCAGTATTTTTTAGAGTATTTTTTATTTAATCATAATTGCATTTGAAGAATTTTATTCAGTAAATTTACTGATTCGAGGAAAAGGGCGAGGCTCACAACACTGCGGAATATTAATTAGGATGTTGGCAGGTATGATTTTACTAAATAATCGCTTTTCCCAAAAATAGCATGCGCTTTCAAAATTTAACGCGAATATTACAGTACTATATAATAAAGGGCACTATCTGTCTTTTTGTGCATTTTTTCCCCTTTATTTAGAACTTCTTAATTGAAATGAGTGATCAACATTTATATTAAGACTTTCTGTATAATATTGTACTGCGAAAAATGCTATTTGAAGCATTGTACCGGAAAAAATATGTATATATATATTGAAAACCTTTTCAAACATGGGATAGATGAAAACAAAACACACACACACACACACACACACACACACACACATATATATATATATGTGTACACAAAATTCAATAGTGATTACTTTTGTGCTCGAGTATTATGTACGTCTTAGTGTTTTGTGTTATCTCTGAAATACAACGAATTATATATATATATATATAATCTTTTATTATGAGCAAAAATAAATTACTTAAATAAATATTATAACATTATTTGCAGTTTTCCCACTTTTTTACTTCTCTACTGCCGCAGGTAATGCAAATAAAGTTCGACATGGGGTTTTCATCTGATTTACACGATTTAAAGTATCTTGAGTCCAAGTATGTGAATATGCATGTCAGTATGTGTGAGGAGAATCTTCTGAAAATCATATTTCCCAAATGAATATAAGCAGTACATCAAAACTTTAGAATAAAGATGGGTCTAGTACATATAGAAATTTTCTAACTTTTTATGAAATAAGAAAGAAAAATGGATGTAGACATTGAAACAGCGTACCCATCTTTTGTAATTTATTCACCAGCATTTTTAGACCCGCCTTCTTCTCTCACCAGAAATTTTGTGAATTTTTTCTCTTTAATACGTGACAACGATTAAAAAAGAAGAAAATCCTTTTTTTCAAAATTCCCGGTATGAAAAAGAGGAGGGGCTAAAAATGCTTGTGAATAAATTATAAAAGTTGGGAAATCTGCATTGAAAATCGTAAGTCCCTATCTTAAAAACGGCTCTAGAATTTTTTTTTCTAAGTTTCTACATAAACACTGCATTAAAGGTAATTTCTTATGTATTAGTTGGTTAGTTCAGGAAAATTTATAAGCGTCCTGTATAAGTACGTAAATTTAAAGCCTCGCAAGCGTGTTTCATTGAAATGGCTTTAAGGATTTTTTTAAAACTCGATTCATTAATTCCCTTTTGTATAGTTGCCAACATCCTAATTAATATTCCGTAGTGTTGTTAGTCCCACCCTTTTTTTCACACCAGTAAGTTTTTAGAATAAGATTCTCCAAATGCAATTAGGATTAAGTACATAGAAAAATATTCTAAAAAGGTACTGGTGTGAAAAAGAAGGCGGGACTAACTATACTACGGAATATTAATAAGTATGTTGGAAAGTATGCTGCTGTATACCCTTTCGTACGTAAATGTTAGTTTTCAGGAAACAGATGAATTTTCCAAGTTTAAGTAGAAATCGAAAGTGTTCTGAAGTTTGTATTTAAAATATATATATATATATATATTTTTTTAATTATAAAAACTTCGAAATCAAATAATATTTTATTACTTTTCATACTTTTTTTTTCATAAAAATTTTATGCGCAAATGGTAAGTTGTAAAACCGATAACTCTTATCGTGATATTACTACGAAAAATCTGTTAAACAGACATTTGTACAGCGCTCTTATAATCGGTCAAGGAATTTTTATTGTATATTTATAATAGCTACATTCCTTTTACATTTTTAAAGTTATGTTATTTTTCAAAATTTTTAATTAAGAAAATGTAAATATAATTAATTTCTGAGGCGCTTGTGTAGGAACATTTAACTCAAAATTATTTTGATATCTGGCAGTATATTTATACGATAGGTAAAATTAACTAACTTAAGTAAGTTTAATTAAAACATATTTAGAAAAAAACACTTTAAGAAAATAATCATGGACAGTCCTAAAAATTTATTAATACGGGATTTCAGTAGTTTTATGGATATGTTTATATGGTATTAAAGTGATATATATATTTTATATTATTAACATGTAATATTAAATACAAATCACAAATATTTTCCTACTGCTAATTTTTATTTAAATAATTTTGCACATCAGATAATTAATTATTCGTATATTTTTTCTTATTAATAAATTAGTTTAAGAACCCAGATCACTAAATTTAATTTTCATTTTGTAGTTACATTTATCATAAAGTTTTTTTTAATATATTTTATTTAATTTTTAAATGTAATTAATCACGCTTTTCAAGTACCTCTATCATTCTTAATCACATAGAGCAAAATTAACATTTTTCTTTGAAAGTTTTGAAAAATAGCTTTAAAAGATTTCTTACCTTGGCTTGCGTTTAATAGAAAAAAAGATCATTTTGTTGAAAGTATGGTTCAAACTTTTTTTTTTTTTTTTTTCAATCATTAAAATTTTTCAACATTTAAAACCCATTAGTGGAATAGAGAATTTTTTTTTCAAAAAATAAAACTTAAAACGCTTCATTTAACATGTATTTCGTGTAATTAACTTTTTACATTTTGGAACGAATAATTTTTCATTCTTTTAAATTTTGTGAATAACAGTTATATAATGTGATTAGAAGATTAGGCTGAAATGTGAATTGAGGGATTTGTTTTCAATTGATACATAATTATATGAAAAATAATTATATTTTAATTTAAAAAAATACAATTTATTTGTTTTAAAATTATAAATCGTACAATTTAAAATTTACCATTTACAATTAGACTGTTTTTTCCACTGCAATTGATGTAGCAGTAAAATTTCTTTTGATTAAATTACAATTTTAAATAATACGCTTGAAATTATTATAATATAGGGATAAATGATTAATACGATTCCAGATAAGTATAACTTTAAAAGGTTTAAGGTTTAATTATGAAAACTCTTCAAGTGCAAATCAATGATTTTATATTAAAAAAAGAAAAAAAAAGTACTATTGTAAGATTTATTTTGGCATGTTTTTTACAGAAATCTCAGATGCTGAGTAGTAGAGTAAAAGCTAATAAAACTTGGAAAAGCTGAGTTTATGTTTGCAATATTCTAATCCAAGTTCCAACGTTAAAATTATACGAAAACGTATTAGATTAACAACTCACATTTTTATTTATTTATTTATTTTAAATTCAAATAAGTTACTTTCTTCTACGTAGAATTCTTGAACATTTTTAAACTCTAGTGTTCGACGGATTTATATGTTTTGTGATGTTCTGAAAGAGGTTTATACTATTTTTAGAAATATTTGTCTGTGTGTATCATAATTTTGGGGGACGTTGAATCTCAAGAAAGAATAAACGAAATTCAACCAAAATCGGTTTTTAGTTGAAACCTGACATAAACTTGGGGTCAATCGTGCAACATGTTGCACTGCGATCCACCTTTTTCATAATTTTTAATATGTCAATATAGGACAGAATTTCTTATAAATGTACATAAGGAGAGTTATATTTTATGGCTGGGTGTAAAATGTATATGAATTATTAATAATAGTAGTAGTTCATTGGAAAAATATGCGCCCATGTTGGAACATCGTTCCCCCTTGGGCTGTGTGTACAATTTCAATATGGACCTCATCCAAAACAATTTGTCAGTCCACAAGATACTCGTCATACCACGAGAACTCGTCTTTTAAAACAAATGGCTGAACTATAGATCTGTAATATTTTGAAACAAAGTTATTGATTTTTTTTTTCATCTTGAACGAAAAATATTTAAAACGCATTTTTTCTAATATCGGCACAAAATTTACTTTCTTTCGGCTTTTAGTGTTATTCTTCTCTAAGATTAAAAAAAAAATCGTATGAATTAATCATTGAAATTAATTTCAATAAATAATAATTTAATAAATAATCTGTACTGCGTGAATTTATATAAGATAATATATAATAGAAAGCTTTATGGTAGCCACGACATACTTGTTTTACATTTTGTGGCATTACTTTTTCATATTATATATGCGTGTAAAATGCTTTCAGTAAGCTGAATTCAACTACAAATAAACTAGTATGTTGTGGCCACCACAAGACCTTCTTCTATATTTTCCTATACAAATTCACGCAGTAACAATATTAAAAAAAAAAAAAAAAAAAAAAAAAAAAAAATCGATAACTTTGTTTTAAATTACCACATATTTATAGTTCAACCATTCGTTTTAAAGGTATTGACGAGACCTTTCGAAAGATACCGACCCCCTAGGGGGGAAGCGATGCCCCAATTTTTTTTTCCTAATTAACTACTACTATTATCAATACTTCATATTAATTTCACAATCGCAGGTTAAGAATAACTCTCATTATGTACATTTATACGAAATTTTTTCCTATACTGCCATGTTAAAAATTTAGGAAAAAATACGATCACAGCGCCACAATCAGCCTCAGTTTATGTCAGGGGTCAACTAAATACCAAGTCTGGTTAAATTTTGTAAAAAAAAAAAAAAAAAAAAAAAAAAAAAAAAAAAAAAAACGATTTTTTTTTAAGTTTTTATTTTCGTTAAAAGTAAAAAAAATCGATAACTTTGTTTTAAATTATCACAGATTTATAGTTCGTTTCAACCATTCGTTTTAAAGGTATTGACGAGACCTTTCGAAAGATACCCACCTTGAAAATTTACTCCCCTCGAGGGGAGTAAATTTGACGGGGGGTGACGAGGCTCCTACGCATACAAAAAATTTTTCCCAGTTGACTATCTCTATTATAAATAATTCTTGTAAATTTCATAATGATTGCTAAAAAATAATTTTCTTTATGCACATTTATACAAAATTTTGTCCTATATCACCATGTTAAAAAGTTAGAAAAAGCGGGATGGCAACGCATTCTGTAAGACCATTTTTACCAAAAGTTGATAGGCACTAATTTATGTCAAGGTGCAACTACATACCAATTTGTATGAAATTCTGTGCAGTAGTTCTTGAGATACAGTTGCCACAAAATTTTGTCACACACATACACACACACACACACACAGACAGGCAGACATTTTCTAAAAGTGGTCAAATCGTGTTCTACAGCTCTCAAAACGTGTAAATTCATAAAAAACCCGAGGTCGAAAATTTTTACGAATCCAATACTTTCTCTATATTACATATAGAAGAAAGTAATAAGGATTTACAAAGCCTTTTTAAAAATGAAATCACTACCGGTAAATGTCAATTTAATTCAAATTATTCCATTTTAGAAAATTTGATAGCAAGACTAATTAATAAATATCTAAAACACTTCTAATATATATTTAACAGATATCCACAAGAATTATATAAATATAATATGTTTTATATTGTTTTAACCAAAATACTATTTTTGTAAAAATTTGCTCATTAAAAATACACTGCGAAAAATTTATGTAACTTTACACAACAATGTTGAGGCAGTTTACTACTCACAACCATATTGAGAAACCTTACCAACTGTACTTTTTCAACTTTTGCAGACCGGGAAGAAAATTTACTCTGTTGCAATCGATGAAATTACTCTAGTTTGTCGTGTAGTGTATGTAGAACATTAGATAAAGTTACACTTTCGCAAACGGTAACTTTACAAATAATTATTGCGTAACATTTGCAGATTAGTAGGTAAGGTTATCCTCTCTCGCAAACTCTGATTTTACACAACATTCTTGTGTAACGTATGGTGATCGGTAGGTAAAGTGTCTCTGTCACAAATGGTAACTTTACACAACATTGTTATGTAACGTATGCAGATCAGTAGGTATGTTTTCATTCTCAAAAACGTTAACTTTACACAACATTGTTCCATAACGTATTCAGGTGATTAGGTAAGGTTCTATGTTGACAAACGGTAGCTTTACACAACATTGTTTTGTAACGTATGCAGATTAGTAGGTAAGATTCCACTCTGGCAAATGGTATCTTTACACAACATTGTTGTGTAACATATGCTGATCAGTAGGTAAGGTTCCTTTCTCGCAAACATAAATTTTATACAACATTGTAATGTATCGTAGGCTGATCAGTTGGTAAGATTTCACTTCCAAAAAAACGTAACTTCATGCAACGATGTTGTGAGACATATGCTGATCAATAGGTGTAAGGTTGCACTAATGTTATTGTGGGCATAATACACGTACGTTATATAACATATGCAGATCATTAATAAGGGTTCTTATGTTTGTTAATTTTACAGAACTTTGTTATATAAAGTATGCATGCGAGTATGAAGCATTTTAATCTTGTGATCTATTGCTATACATAAATTTGCTCCTAAAGATATACAAACGAGTTGGTAAAGTCCCACTTTTTATTCAGGGACTTTATATAATTTTATTGTGTTTTGTAGGTAGACTAGCACGTAAGGTTTGTAAATTGAGAAAGTTTGCGCTTTTTTCCAAAAAGATTTTCTAATTATTTTAAGATGAGTGTGGACATCATATATTGTCAGTAAATTACCGTGTTAGATTTATGAATATTTGCATAGATTTGAATTAAATGTATCAATATAATAAAATTTCTCAAAAAATATTTCCATTTATTTATTTATATTTTTTATTTATTTATTTTTTGAAAATATTAAAATTTTTGATGCAAAAGTAGTATAATTTTTTAACCTCAGTTTTACATTATTATAGTTGAATTACGTATTTCAAACTTATTTGGTTTATGTATTATGTTCTTAAATCATTGATAAGTTAATAAAAGTGTCTTTGTTTCAATACAGACATTTCTTGCAAATTGTTGGCAATCAAACAAACTATTTTACTATCTTATCAATCAATCGACAAACTAAGACCCAAATTAGTTTAGAATATGCTGTTTAACTACAATAATGTAAAAGCGAGGGGGGGGGAGGAGGGATTTAAAACTAGTTTGCTAGTTGCATGCAGTATTTTATTTAGTAATTTATTAATTAATTTATTTATTTTAAGATGTTTTTATCTTTTTTTGATAACTGCACATGAATAATTAATTTTTTAATTCTGAAAACCGGCAATTAAAAAAATCTATAATATTTATCATCTTATTAAAGTGGAGCCAAACCAATTTAAATTTTTATGGTCATTTAAAAAATGTATAAAATGTTATAGAAATCTGAAAAATTCCAATTTTTAAGCAATAAATAAATTATGTTTAATTATAATTAGTGTTCCTGCTGGCATTGTGAGAAAGCAACAGTTGTTACCCAGTTCCTAACAAATGTCGCCAAAATCGTTCAAATAGTCGGCAAATTTGTCCAATGAAATATTTTTATAAATCAATTTCGATATTAATAAGCTTCTAAGAGTAATCTCCAACTCTTGTATAGTAAACATTTTTATTGTTCTTTTGGTCAATTTCAAGATTTTTTCTACATTCACAGTTCTGTTACTAGATGTGATAGATTGCTGCTAAATTAAATTCTTATGATTGTATTGAATTATATGTTCATTCTATCACAATGTTTACCTAATTTCGGCAAATTACTTTTAAATTAGAGTTTTCTGTCACCATCAGAAGATCTTTTTGGTTTGTTTTTAAGACTGTACTTTCACAGGGTTATGCAATTTGTATTGACGATCAATCTACTTTATTACGTTTTCTTTCATACTGCATATAATAACTAAATTTTTCCCTCACGAAGGGTCATACTTAATTATTTCGGTGCGAAACAACTACTGTGTATTATCTTTTTGCATTATATTGCAAGTTGTAAAAAATCTGTGTTGCATAATTCACACATTTAAATATTTTTAAAAATTAAAACTTTAAATTTTAATTTTACAAATTTAAATGAATCAGTACTAATGAAATAAAAAATCACAAAAAGCTTTATTCTGCCATTATTTTAAAGCAATTTTAGAAACGCATAAATAACAATGGTTATTTCGTCCTATTAAAATAGAGAAGAAACAAGTTTATACTGGTTTCCTGTTTACTGATGGGAAAAGATTAAAACGTTTACAGGTTATTTCTGCAAAACAATCTATTATATCAAAAGTAATTAAAATTTATAGTACAATAATACCAGGCTAAAAAAAATACTGCTTTAAAGAAAAAAAAAATTAGGCTACATTTTATTTTCAAACTTTAGTGATTGTTTGATGGAAATTAAATATTTAGAATAAAAATTTATACTTTCAAAGTCAATATTAAGAACATGAGATTCTAGAACTTTCTAATTTTTTATTGAAAAAAGGTGCACTAGCATTTTATATTAACAAAATACTTTTCTACTGCATTAAAATAAAATTTATGTTATGAAGCTTTTTCGCAAATTATTAAGCTATCAAAAAGAAAAAGAAAAATAACAAACGCAGTTAAGCAATAGATATGTAATTAGTTATGTAATTAATAAATATTTGAAAATAACTTTAACGCTTATCTCTATCAACCAAGGATTTAGAAACTTGGTAACGTTGTTGAAGCGTAGGGTTGTCCGTATATTTTACTGTTAAAGAACGCAACTGATTCATTAATTCATTTCATTAAGTTTTTGATCCCACGAAAGATTTCCAGCTAAAAGGCCATCTTTCAAATGGCTTAAAAAATTTTTCTTCGGGAACTGAATGTTTCGTGCCTATTTCAATTTTCAGAGTCTCTCATGTGTATTTCTGTAAACTGAAAAGAATATATATATATATAATTAAAAATAGTATTAACAACTTTTTTTTTAAATAATTAAATAAAAAAGCCATTAATTTAACACTTTTTGGGGGGGGAGGCGAATATGGGGGGCGGTCAAGTTCGACTGACTACACGAAGGTCCTAGGAGTGAGGTGAAGTACAGATTTTACTAATTAAATGTGATAATTCTAGATTTTAGGAAGTGTTGTGACGTTAAGAATGTGTTTCCCATAATTTATATAGTCTTAAATTTTGAACTTCAATTAAATTTGGTAAACTCAATGATTGTATAGACTAGTACCATAGGCCGCAATACTATACTCATAAATTAATTTCTTTGGATCGTATAGGTGTTGTACATTAGCCGCAATATTTCTAACCCGGTTCTAAAAGGAGATATTAAAAGGGAGGTCGAAACCTCGTTGGCTAGATGCTAGCTCTCTGTTACTCATTATGCAGAATTACCATAATAAAAATTAAAATAAGGCCATGATGACTTATGGCAGTTTCTGTTAAAAACCAAAACATTAAATATTTAAGTTGATTAAAATTATCCGCAATCCAAAAGTTACAACAGAAACCACCATAAGACTGGTATTCATTTTGTTAAACACTTAAAATGAAACATTTGATTAATTAATCTAAACTAATATTTATAAAATAATAGGTAAATAAAAAAAAAAAAAAAAAACATAACAGATGAGCCACTTCCACCCCCCACAATAAACAAACCAAAAAAAGAAATTAAATTAGCAAAAACAATGTTTCCTGCTGTAAAAAGGAGTTCAACCAATTGGTAAATTCAATCACTACCTCCAAACATTTCCTTAAATTTCTGGTTTCTCTACCAGTAAACTTTACTGTTACTTCTTAAGATTTTAAGGCCTTCCTTAACAACTACCATTTTACAACAGGAGACTCAGTGGCTCAATAAAAAAAAAGTTTGAAATTAGCATAACTCATATTTAAAACCCCAGGAATAAAACACATATTAATAATAATATTTTTTTCATAATAAAAATAAGCACTCAGACAGTTTAGAATGAAAATTAAAGTTAGGAGGAATTTAGGAGGAATTTAGGAGGAGAAAAGTACTGGCACACATTAATAATGACAATATTCCCCTTTAAAAAAAAATAAGAAATTACAAATTAGCTATTTTAATTAGTAAAAACAATAGAAAAACACAACTGTTAAAATTTCATTTTAACAGAAGTGAAAAGTAAGTGATTTTAGGAAGCTAAAATTAACATCGAATGCTCATTCCAGTATAAAAAATAATTTATAAAATACTTTATTACAAAATAATATAACACAGACTAATGTATTTATTTTTTAAGGAATTTTGAATTAATATAAATAAATGTGATTAAGAAACCTTATTTTTGTGATTGTTGTAACATTTTCAAAACAATTAACATTCGTTGGAAAGGTCGACAGAAATAAATAATTAGTTTTTGTTATATAAATATTTATTTAGGCTATTTTTATGTAAATTTGAGTAATGCTGGAATTACAATGAAAAAGTAAATAGCGATTAATGCAATATTACTTTACGTTCATTAAAATAATTCAATGACACTTTTTAAGAAAATCACTCTAATATTTAATATATAAGTTCAATCCTTGAATGATTTGTTTAAGGTATTCTTTGTTTGAAAGAAAATGATGCTTTGAATATATCAAAAAAATTTTATCGTAGTAAAACTGGTTTATATCTAATTCATTTTTCGGTAAAACTTTCGAAATATACTATGAATTTTTCATAAGATGCTTCTCCAAAACAAACATTGTTTCATAATTCATCTTGCAAAAGACCTATAGTAGAATATATAATAATAATAATAATAATAATAATAATAAACGCTTTTAAACATTCTATAAATACATATATTATAAGTATTTTATTATATCTTACTTTAGAAATCATGAAGATTTTCGAAAATGAACCTTCGAGAATATATATATATATATATATATATATATATGCATAAAAATAGTAGACAGACACTTACTTGTAATACTTTAAAGCCGTTTATTTCTTTAATTAGAGATATGAGGTTCATTTTCCTAATATAATTATATTCTTGAGACATCATATATTATTATTTTTTGGATATAGATTCAATCCTTTTGAATTATGTAGTGGAAAAATTTAGGAAACAAAAATGGTGCATATTTGCACTGTAAGTTTTCTTTAAAAAGTAGACGGACACATCTTGTATCTCTAAAATAAAACGTTTTGAGTAAGGGGGTCGTCTCCCATTTGCTTTAATAAGTTTGTATACTCTGTTAGGCATCGAATCAATGAGATTCTGGATTTTTTTTTGACAGAAAATTTCCCAAATGTTTGTAAGAGCTTATTTGAGCTGCTGAATTGATTCATACTGGCGTCCACCCTCATAAATTTTATGAACAAGTATAGCCCAAATGTTTTCTACAGGATTCATATCCGGACTTTTGGCTGGCCAGGGTAAAACATTGAAGTTGTTCTCAAGAAACCATTTTTTAACGTTGTTAGCGGTGTGTATTGGTGCTCCATCTTGTTGGAAAATCCAGTTTTCTCCTCCAAGATCACCCGCAAATAGAAAAAGCTCAATGCTTAGTGTTTCAATATAATCTTTGTGAGTCTGCTTCTTACTTAGGAACACTAAATTTGTCCTTCCACCATAGCCAACAGCTAGCCACACCACCACGCCACCACCACCAACTTGCCGAGTAGAGTGCACTTCGTCTTCTTTCTCCAAACTGTGCCAATAATATTTATATCCATCTGGGCCGTCTAAATTAATTTTTTTCTCATCTGAAAAAAAACTACAGATATCCATTCTGTAGTCCAAGACATATGGTTTGAGCCCACTGTAGGCGTTCTGCCACGTGGTGATCCTTCCAGCATGGATGATGTTTTCTCTTCTTATGTTGAAAGAGCTGTGAGTACTTAATGTAGTTATAAATTGTCTGAGAAGTTACGTTAGTAATTCTTGTGCTTATTCGAACTCTGAGAATTGATGCTCCAGTTTTTTTCAGCTCAGTAAAAATTTTTCTTTGGTCTCTAACCAAAGTTTCTTTGGCCGGCCACTCTTTTTCTTTACGCCATGGGCTTCAGGAGCACGTAGAAAATCGCTGATGCTACGTGTGCTTATTAGAAGTAGCCTACTAATTTCTCTGACTGCTTTATTAACATTTTTCAGCACTATAATCTGTCCTTTCTGGCAATAAGTTAGAGGATTTCCTCGTGGCATGGCGCATTCATCTCCAAGAAATTTAACTACGTAAAACCATCTTGTCAAGCACGTTAGCAATAGGCAAAATGCCAAATGTGCATGTACATACAAAGCTGGTATTCCACAAGAAACACCCACTTAGATAATTGCAGTTTTTGACCAGTGTCCGTCTACTTAAAAAAAAATATATGTATATATATATTGTGCAAATGTATATCTTTTCTCTTTTCTGCATTTCCCGACATTAAAATTATAAATAATTGAATATTTTTATTTGTCTGTCAAAAATATGAAGATTGATAAGTATAAACATGTTAAAGAATTTTAATCGACATTTCCTATTAAACAAAGACGGGGGTTTTAAAAATTGTAAAGAAGTGTCCGTCTACTTTTTTTATGCAGTGTATATATATATATATAATATTACTAGCTGACCCGACAACCGTTGTTTTGTCATATAAATTATTTCTAGAGAATATTTTGCTAGAAAAAAATAACTAACTTATTGTAAGTGTGTAAGGATGTGGTATATAAGTGAAACAGGTATGGAGCGCTGTGAACGGTGGCTGGGAATTCCGATTATAACATAACAGACATAATTACCGAAATTTTTGCTGCTTGCTTCTTGCTACTTGCTACTTGGTACTTTCTACTTGCTACTTGTTATTTAAAACCTCCGCTGAATGTCGAAGAGCACAAAATTTTATTTCATACGGCAAATATTTCAATTTATCAGAGAATCTCTGATAGCAACGAATTTCACATGAAAATTCCGTCTTTTTTGAATAAGCTGTAACAATCTGGACCGATTTGATGAAGATTTTTATCAAAAAGTTATTACAATATCTAACATCATTACATGTACATTTATCACAATTCAATCAATCGATGCATGTGAGTATGTGTATAGTATGAGCGAAGTGAAATGTAGAGTTCGTATTAAATAAAAACTTAAACTCGTTTTAATTAAAGGTGAAAAAGTCGAAACTCAATTTATTTTATAACAGGTATATTTTTTTAATGTACAAAAACTTAATTTATCGTAATGCCATTGGATGTACAATATTTTTGGTTAATTCTTGAGGAGTATACACAAACAAATTCGAAGGTTTTCCAACCCTGGAACACGCAACATATAATTGGCCGTGAGAAAAGCACGGATTTTCTAAATCTAAGTCACAAATTGGGACCCCTTTGGTGACTTTAAATATTTTAAGCCATTTTTGCGATGAATTGAAATGGCTATCTCAAATGTGGAACTAAAGATCTTGGCGAGAAGCGTCCGAGCTACTTCGGTGCCAAATTTCAAATTTTGCCAAAGGGATCCGATACTAAAGGTGTTCCATACAAAAAAAAAATAAATAAAATATCAATGACATGCACACGCACAAAAGTATGGGACCTCATTGGTGACTTTAAATATTTTAAGCCATTTTTGCGATGAATTGAAATGGCTATCTCAATTGTGGAACTAAAGATCTTGGCGAGAAGCGTCCGAGCTACTTCGGTGCCAAATTTTCCATACAAAAAATAAATAAATAAAATATCAGTGACATACACACGCACAAAAGTATGGGACCCCTTTGGTGACTTTAAATATTTTAAGCCATTTTTGCGATGAATTGAAATGGCTATCTCAATTGTGGAAATAAAGATCTTGGCGAGAAGCGTCCGAGCTACTTCGGTGCCAAACTTCAAATTTTGCCAAAGGGATCCGATACTAAAGGTGTTCCATTCAAAAAATAAATAAATAAAATATAATAAATTAGATACACAAATAAATTTGTAGGTTACGGTGGTTGTTAATCAACGCGCGTGTAAATTTGATAGAAAATTATACAAAATACTCACTCCAATTTCGCACTAAATTTCCAAATGTATAGTTTTTTATGCACACTTCTAAACTCTTCAAACACTAATTACATCTTGATGTAATATTTCAATTAGAACACAATTTTTTGTATAAAAATAATAACACGAAGTTACAAAATATTTTTCTGAATTTGATCGCAGCACCAACTGTCGGGACAAACTGGAATTACAATAGAATATACGCAAGCGAAGTGTGACGTCACTGACCGTCAGTGGATGCAAGAAAAAGATTTCCTATGTTAATCTCCCATTGGATTTTTTATAAAAAATTATTAAAAATCGAGGAAAATTATTTCTCGATTTTAATCCCCGTATTTGGGTATAGATATGTATTAGTTATCGTATGCATGTGTTAGATTGAGTTATTTTGCTCTCAAATTGACAAAATTTTAATTTTAAATTTCAAAACTCTGTCTTACTTGGCGTTTTTACTTTCTTCTATCTTCAATAGAAGAAAGTATTGGATTCGTAAATATTTTCGATTTCGGGTTTTTGATGGATTTACACGTTTTGAGAGATGTAGAACACGATTTTACCATTTTTAGAAAATGTCTGTCTGTCTGTCTGTCTGTGTGTGTGTGTGTGACAAAATTTTGTGGCAACTGTATCTCTGGAACTACTGCACAGAATTTCATACAAATTGGTATGTAGTTGCACCTTGACATAAATTAGTGCCTATCAACTTTTGGTAAAAATCGTCTTACAGGTTGCGTTGCCATCCCGCTTTTTCTAAATTTTGAACAGGGTGATAAAGGCAAAAATTTTCAAGATGGGTATCTTTCGAAAGGTCTCGTCAGTACCTTTAAAACGAATGGTTGAACTATAAATCTGTGATAATTTAAAACAAAGTTATCGATTTTTTTTACTTTTTACGAAAAAAAAACTTAGAAAAAAAATCTTTTTTTTTTCTCTCCCCTTAATTTTATCAAACTCCCACGGTTTCCGTGTTCTGACAAACTTAAACTAATTTTTGCTTTTTTCCCCTAATTTTGTCAAAGTCCTACGGTTTCCGTGTCTTGACAAACTTTAACATATTCTTGCATTTTTCCCCTAATTTTGTCAAAGTTCCACGGTTTCCGTGTTTTGACAAACTTTGACAAAATTTTGGGTAAAATGTGAAAATTATTCTAAATTTGTCAAAACACGGAAACCGTGGGACTTTGACAAAATTAGGGGAAAAAAGCAAAAATTAGTTTAAGTTTGTCAGAACACGGAAACCGTGGGAGTTTGATAGAATTAGAGGGAGAGGAAAAAAAAAAAAAAAAGTGGGACTTTGACAAAATTTTGGGTAAAATGTGAAAATTTGTTAAAGTCCCACTTTTTTTTTTTTTCCTCTCCCTTTAATTCTATCAAACTCCCACGGTTTCCGTGTTCTGACAAACTTAAACTAATTTTTGCTTTTTTCCCCTAATTTTGTCAAAGTCCCACGGTTTCCGTGTTTTGACAAACTTAGAATAATTTTCATATTTTACCCAAAATTTTGTCAAAGTCCCACTTTTTTTTTTTTTTTTTTTTTTTTTAAATTATTGTTGCTGAGTGAATTTGTAAGGAAAAGATAGAAGAAAGTCATGTGGTGGCCACAACATACTAGTTTGTATTTGGCGATCAAAAACGTAATACGAAAATATACATGCCAGATGTATATTTTTGTAATATGTATTGTACGAAATTGTTTCATATTATTCATTACTCTCTTAATATAAGTTGTTGAAATAACCATTATTTTTGAAAGAAATTAAATATGTTCGCCAGATGAGATGGCGATATTTTTTTTTCCGCCAAAGATGACAGAGTTTTGAGATTAAAAATTCTAATTTTATCAATTTTACAGCAAAAAACAACTCAATCTAATGCATGCACATGATAACTAATACATATCAATACCCAAATATGGGGATTAAAATCGGGAAATAATTATCCTCCATTTTTAATAATTTAAAATCCAATGGGCGATTAACATAGAAAATATTTTTCTTGCATCCACGGACGGCCAGTGACGTCATCACTTCGCTTGCGTATTATTGAATATTCGATACTACGATCGTAGCGCAGTCTGCCGGATCCAATGTGAGACATTCGAAAATCAACAACAATTTAGAAGGGATAAATTAATTAAATAAACAATTTAAATTGGACTGAATTGTAAATCTAAACCATTCTCAAATCCACCTGAAGACACACAAAAAATTTCATTAAACTCGGTCCAGCCGTTTAGGAGGAGTTCAGTGACATACACACGCACAAAAGAAATATATATATATAAATATATTATATGTATAATATATATATATATATTAATTGCGATTTTTACACCAATATAAGTTTTTTACTTTACGATTATCATTTATAAGTAATACCATCTAAAAAATATAAATTTTGTTTTCAATGTTAATAGATGTTATTTTAAAGACAGCAACATTCTTTTAATTTAATTTTAATTTCCAAATCAGACGGTAAGGTCACAAAAATTCTTCTATAACAGCATAGTTCAAGCGATATGAATATATATATATATATATATATATATATACTAGCAGACCCGGCCACGCGTTGCTGTGACTAAGTTATACGTTGAATTATACGGCTGTAAACTATTTAGTACAGTCAAATTATTATTTACGAACAAAGACGAAAACGTTGTAGCCGATGTAAAAACCCACAGGGTTGAGATTTGAAACTTAGGTCAAAATTTGGAAGCGATTGATAAAAATTTTCGTCGTGTTGATATTAAGCACAAATTAATTTTATTGTAGGGTCCTATAAATTTTAATGGAGAAGTGATATATATTATTTCTAATGCTACTTTGGATAAAATTGCTAAAATGACTAATATATAAATAAAATTCTATTAAAATTCTATTAAAACAAAAGTATAAAAGAAACAGACGATTTTAAAATCAATTTTTATGGAGGAGTGAAATATAATATATGCTATAATGGATAATTTTACTATAAAATGACCTCATCATTTTAAATATTTTAAAGAGGGCAACAGCTGTAGTTATAAAAAGGAAAACAATAAGGCCAAACCAGAAAAATAAGTAAATTTGATAAATATTTTAAAACTTTAAAATTGGAAATCTTATGAAATATTGGACATTTAAAGTAAATACATGTATCATTTTAAATAGAAAAAGATTTTGAAAAAGTTTAGTGTATTTTAACGAAGTGATGAGAAGTTTTTGAGTATGTTAAAATTTTAATAGTAAATTCAAGTTAATCCGCGTTTGTAATGATCGATAGACGGCTCTTTCTGAACTGCAGTTGTTAGTAAATATAATAGCCACGTGTATTCCACGTGTTCTTTTTGTTATTCTACTTAATATTCGTACTATAATTTCTCCATCATTGCATCAAGGATAATTGATTGCTTTTGGAAAAAAATATTTCAGTTTATTCAAAGTTCGATCGGAAGTAGATTTTTAACTGAAGTTGAACAAATATTAGTTTCAAATCATCTGATTAATTCTTTACTTCCATTAGACGAAGCAACTGAAATTTTAAATTTGTCATTTGGAAATAAATGGAAGCTTAATTCTGGATTTCTTGATCCTTTGGAGTTACACTGGAGCACACAACAGTATGTGTTATCTTTTTTACCGGATTTATTCATTTTTATTCAATAAATATATGTGAAACTAAACATCGGCCAGCAATGGCGGCTTATGAAAGCCTTATTAAAGCAAGTTTATTGTAATTTCACCTTAGCCCACCAGAGGGCGAGAATTTCATTACAATCGCGGATAAAGATGGGAAACATTGAGGATTAAAATAAGAATAATTATAAGATTTAAAAAAAAAAAAAAAAACTTTTTATATACCGTGCTTTTAAATTTTAATATACTAATAATATACTAATTAAAAGGAAAGTGATAAATATTCTATCATAGTTTGAAGTCAAATTTGTTTTCAAATGTCTAATTAAAATATCTGATGTAAGATACTAATATTTTGCAGCGGAATAGATTTCATTTCTGTCATCCTTGGCCAAATAAAAAAGAATATCGCCAAATTATCTGGCAAAAATATTTAATTCCTTTCAAAAATCATGGTTATTTTAACAACTTATATTAAAAGAGTAATGAATAATATGAAAAAATATTTCGTACAATACATATTACATGTCATACATACGTACAATGAATAATACATATTACATTTCGTACAATGCATACATCTGGCATGTATATTTTCGTGTTACGCTTTTGATCGCCAAATAATAATAATAATAATAATAAAAGCCAAGGGCGACAGAGTTTTGAAATTTAAAATTAAAATTTTGTCAATTTGACAGCAAAATATTTCAATCTAACACCCGCGATAACTAATACATATCTATACCCAAATATAAGGATTAAAATCGGGAAATAAATTTCCTCGATTTTTAATAATTTCTTACAAAAAATCCAGTGGGCAATTAACATAGGAAATCTTTTTCTTGGCTGCACAGACGGTCAGTGAGTCACACTTCGCTTGCGTATAGAACTCATAGATATAGTATAGCATATATAGAATAGAGTGATCATTGGGGAGAAAAAAGTTATTCCTTTTCATTTGGGAAAAGACGACGTTTTTACCAAAATATGGCCGTCTTTCCCCGAGTGAATACACACGGGAATACATACTAATATTTTAGCAAATAAAATTTATGAATAATTTATTTGCTAAAGGGGAAGGGAAGACTCCAGATATAGTTTCAAATTCATATTTCTTTCTTTCTTTTCTTTTTTTTTTTTTCCAATACCACTTAATGGCTGTTTCCAAAGCTTTTATTTATTTTTTTTTTTTTCGGCATCAAAAATCTTTGTACGATAACATGGGGATGAGAGATCTATATATATTACTCTATCTATGATAGAACTACATTAGCACTTTATCAATGTGTATAAAATCTTTAAATTGATTATGACGTCAATTTTCGTGAGATGCATAATTTAACTTTTTATAATTTTTTAACGTTCACGTTTGATTAAATGTATTTATTTTTATGTCGAAAGAAAATGAACTCGTATTTTTTTTTTTTTTTTTTTTTTTTGGCAACAATTAAATTAATGGAACTCACAGATATTTTGGAGCAACTTTAATAAAGGTCTATAATTAACAAATAATTGCAATAAAACAATATTGTGACAATAAATTGAGATAAAAACTATCCTATCTCTCAAGTTGGACCAAACTGCACACAGTGTGCAAAATTTCATTAAAATCGCTTCCTTAGTTTAGGAGTTTACCCCGGACAAACATCGTGACACGTAATTTATATATATATACAGATATATATCAGTATATAAATTATAAAATCATGTATATCCGAAAATATTATAAACGTAGGTGCATAGTTCAAGATAGCTGAGTTTAAATGTGGTAAATTTCATAAAATTCTTATTAAATTTTATACTTTAATATAGACTAGATGTCTTGAGGGAACAGTTGATTTGTGATCACTATAAGTTCCAAAGGTTGCCTACTATTACACTTGCAGCGATATCTATTCATTCTTTAAACACTTCCAATAATATTTTTCACGTTCTATCTGTACGCAACCATTAAAAATCCTGATGGCAGAAAACGTTTGTCATTTTTCATACAATTTCCTTTAACCAAATCTGATGAGCTTATTACATAACGATTTCAAGAAACTATTGTAACGTTACTGTCGATAGACTGAAACGAATTTCATTTCCTCTGAAAAATAAAAATCCATTAAAAGTTCAATATATATATATATATATATATATATATATATTATTTCATTTTATATTTTATTTAATTAATGATAATATAGTGTGTTAATTTATTGTAAATAAATATTGATAAAACCTAATTTATTTTATTTATTTATTTATTTTTATTTATTATTTTTCTTTTTGAGAGGGGGTGTGTGAACGGTAGAGAGCGAGAGTGAGAGAATCTACAATTTTTCTTATGTTTTCGACGATAACTTTTTAAATTTTCAATTTCCCTTTCACTTTTTGAGGCCTTTTTTTATAGGAAGCTCACAATTGACTAATAAACTATGTACATGAAATGTTTTTAACACTTGAACATGCACGGTTAAAATTTATTTTTTAACAGATGTTTAATAATTTTATGTCCTAATTGAGATATGTTGTGTCTAATGTAGTACGTCAAATTTCCTAAAAATGGTTTTCCATTGAATTAAATGCTCTGCATTTTATAGTAAAAAAGTGACTTTTTTTTTTTTTTTTTCCGTTTAATGATAAATTGAATTTAAGCCACATTTTTCTGTTTTGCAGAGTCAACGTAAATTAGTGGTGGGACAAAATTTTAAATTATATATTATTTTTTCAAGAGTGAATAAGATTAATAAATAACAGTAGTACACAAAATACATTTTTCGTACTTGTACTGTGCATAGTATTAATTTTACGAACCTTTAAGCAGATATAGTGAAAAACTACTGACGATTAACAGGTAAGAATCCTTGCAATCATTTACTATTACTAAAACACAATTGGAAATATTTTTTACAGTGTGACTCCAAACATTCTGCTCTCGTTAATTGTTTGCTGGTCCACTTCTTATTTTTTGGACTAAATTTTCTGGGAATTGTATGAAGTATAATAAGTTTTGTACACTCCTGCAAATTTAAGATATTTGGCCGAATACGTTTTGAGATGATTGAAAAAAACCTTCAATGGAAAGTTCCTGGTAATTTATGGAAATATATCGTAGTTATATTAACAGGACACTTGGCGGTGGAATATTAAAATCCGAATAAACTACTATGTCAGAAACGCCAAAAGAAAAATATTTACAATGCATACAGCTGTTTCGGTAGTCTTAAGCGCACCGTCTTCAGTGTAAAAAGAATGAAGACTTTTTGCACTTAAGACGGTACGCTTAAGGTTACCGGAACAGCTGTATGCATCGCAAATATTTTCCTTTTGGCGTTTTTGACGTAGTAGTTTATTCGGGTTTTAATATCGTAGTTATATTAAAAGGAACATAGACTTCAGCCTGTTTTTAAAATTACTTATGTACACATGTTTTCAAAATTACTATTACAATAAGTATCACGATTACGTCAAGATTGGAATTTATATTAATACTGTATATTAATACATATTTAAAATTATTTATACCTTAAACATCACTCCGTGCTGGCAGAAAAGCTTTTTTCGGCAGGGGATCCCCTCCTTCAGCGGTGCCGACTGCACTCTGTGGCTGGCAGTCTTTCAATAGTTGATCATCTCTTTTATGGATGTACAAGTGACGCCATATCTCATTTATCTCAGCTGATTCGTGGTCATTTATTACGTCATGATTGTGCGCGATTTCAATGCTTTCTCTGAGATAAGCGTAGGTTTGGTTATTGAAATTAGCTAATTTGGTGACATTTTCAAAATTAATTTTTATGTAGTTTTCCAGATAATGTTTGGATAACGCGGTGGTATTACGGTTGAATTTGATATCGTTTTGATGTTCTTTTATTCGGGTTTTTATTTTTCTCTTGGTAACGCCTATGTAATTATATTCTTTGTTTTCTTGATTTTTGAGGGGAATTTTGTAAATACCTGCAGTTTCGGTGGGGGGGGGGGGGGGGGGATCAAATATTTATCACTTCTTATTGGTTGAAATATATTGGGGTTGGGTTTGATTGGTATGTTTAAATTAAATTAGCAGTGTTTTTTATTTTATTTGAAGTGCCTTGATTATATGGTATATAATAGAAAAAGTATATTTAGTAGGGGTTTTTTGGGCATTTGGAATACTATTTAGCTGTTTGATTCGTTTTTTGTATAATTGGTTTACTAATGTTTTGGGGTAGCCTGCTTCAACTGTTAATTTATTGATGAAATTTAGTTCTTTTCTTAATTCTGATTTATCGGGACATATGAGGATGGCGCGATTAATATAGCTGCGTATTGCGTTTATCTTGTACTTATAGGGTGTTTTGCTTTTATTGTTAATAATCTCGTTACTTGCGGTGGGCTTCCGATATACAGTGGTTTTAAAATGGTTATTGTTCTTAATTATTTTTACGTCCAAATAGTTGATTTCGTTATTGTTTTCATCTTCGGCGGTGAATTTAATATTTTTATCGAGTTGATTAAGTTGATTTAGGATTTCGTTGCTATTATAATTTTCATTAATTATTGCGAAAACGTCGTCCACATAGCGGAACCAGAATTTGATTATTTTACCTAAGAGATCTGTAATTTTGTTTTCCATGAGTCTTAGTTTGTATTCTGCAATGATGCACGATGTGGGAGATCCCATAGGGACGCCCATATTTTGTTTATATACGGTATTGTTAAATTGAAAGTAACTTTCTCTTAATATTAAATTACTAGTGGCTAGAAGTGTATTGACAATGGGTGTTTCGTATTTTTCTTTGATTGCGCTATTAATAATTTCGGATATATCATTTATTTCGATGGAAGGATACAGATTAACTACATCGAAGATGGCAAGGTGATCGTTTGGGTCTATGGTTAAATCTTTTAGTTGTTTAATGAAATCCTCGGTAGAATATAAGCTGGTATTGCAGGGGGGTAACAGTTCGCGATATATTTTTGTCATGTATTTTTCCAATGGGTAGGTATACCCTTCTTTTTTATTTACTATTGGTCATTTTTTTTTTTTTTTTTTGGGGGGGGGTATTGTCTTTATAACGTCCAAATAAACGCGGGGTATTAGGGGCAAAATTATTTATATAAGGAGGTTGATTATTAGGCCAGTTACCTTTCTTAATTAAATAAGAAATTTTAATTAAGCACACACGCACATATATATATATGCATAATAAATTAAAGTTCTTTCATATCACTTAGATATTTTTTATTATTTTTATTATTATGTATATGCAAAAAATTTTAGATAAACAAAATTATCGTACACTGCATATTTCTCATGAAGTTATTATACACACACACACATATATATATATATATGATATTTTTTTTTATTTAATTTTTATTATTCCATAAATTATTTGAATTGGTATGAAAATTACTCTTTGCTTCTGGCAGTGTAAACTCTAATAACACTGCTCTGCATGAAAGTCGGCCCCAACATTATTCCTGCAAAATCTTGTGTAAAATGACCTACTGAATCGTAATACGGCGCATATTTTACTCCATCACCCGCCATTTTTTTTTTTTTTTTTTTTTGGTACTTTCATCTATTTTTATCACAGTTCGCTAATTTGATATGGAGGGGCGGAATGGATTTATTTTAACTAGTAAGTATCTTCTGAGAGACTACAGAAAAAATAAAAAATTCTAACACATGAACATTTGTTGCAATGGAGAAACATTAGGGGGGATTCGCCACTGAAATTATGAATTAAAATTATTATGTTTTATTAAGCTATTATTATTATAATTATTTATTATACATTATATTTTTTTGTTTTTATTTGTGAAGATAATCCTTGTTAACCCTCCAAATCAAATTCATGGTCATGAAATTATAGAAAAATAATACAAATTGGGGGAGAGGGCGTCGTCCTGAGAAAATGGTGGGTGATTGTGAAAAATGGAGGTCATATTTGGATTCAGAAGGTTATATTATTATTTTTATTATTATGTTTATGCATAAAATTTTAATTAAATAGAATTATGCATGCGTAATACGTAATATAATAAAATACGTAAGAATAAACAAAAATATTGATTATTATTATTATTTTGCAGTGCAGAGTAATTTTGTGGAAACATAAAAAGTATTTATGTATTGCTATTAAGGTTATCTATGAAGATAATTGAAATCATACATGTTTTACAATACGCCTAAAATGTATAAAATATGTAATAGTACATTATATATTTATCACAATTAATTATAAAATATATATTTATTATAAATATATTATTATACATTTTTTATGAATTTTTAAATAACAAGAATAAATTATAAAATAAATTCTATTAAAAAAAAAATAATAATAAGTTTTTCGTCTATCATGGACATTATAAATTTATATAAATTAAAATGTAATATTTTTTCTCGTTATATATTATTATACATTTTTTATGAATTTTTAAATAACAAGAATAAATTATAAAATAAATTCTATTAAAAAAAAAAAAAAAAAAAAAAAAAAGTTCTGCGTCTATCATGGACATTATAAATTTATATAAATTAAAACGTAATATTTTTTCTCTTTACATGCATAATATTTAAAGTATTTATGTACATTATCTTAAAAAGAGATTAATCTGCTAAGCGGAACAACTGAAAGAACAAATGTAATGAATCATAGATATTGACAGCTTCTTTTATACAAATCAAATATATTTGTATTAATCATTTTTCATCCTCAAATATTTTCTTAGTTTCTTTGAAGATCTATAAATATTTACACAATGACATATTTCCTTAAGCCATTTTCAAAAATCGCATCTAATATATGGTGTAGAGATGTCTGGCTACATTCCAGTTTTACTTACTGAAACGATATTACTTAAAAGTTACAAAATCATTTTCTTTTGTTTTCAGTTGACAGAAATACATTTCATAAAAATAGATCACCAGTTATGGTTGTAGTTTTCGTATAAAATATTTTGGAGTTTTTCTATTTTATAAGAATCTTCTTTAAAATGTATTTTAAGTCTTTATTCGTATTACAACACTAAAAAGACAAAGGTTAATTTTTTAAAATGTTTTTCATCCTCGTTAATTTTTAAATTAAATACAGTTGTAATATCATTGAAGTGACATTACAGCTAGAAAATTCATTTTCAGGATGCATTCTTATTTCAGAAAAAAAAAAATGTATTAAACGTATACACAATTTTACTAATACTCATCATATCATTTTTTATCTATTACAAAAGAGAACTTCTTTGAAATTAACTTCATAATAACATCTTATATATATATATTAAAAATATAAGTAAGATGTTAATACCTTCATTTAATAATTATAATATCTATATTAAAATATAAATACCTTTATTTTATTTTTTTAAAAGGTATTTATTGTTATACATACAGTTATAATTGGCAGGTAAGATTTTTTTAACCTCATGTCTCTGTTCTCCCGTGGTTTATACGTTGTGATTTTAAAATATTAACACCGTTTTGCTTCCATTATTTCAAATATCTGGGTCGAGTGAGCAACTATTAATCTGTCGAAAACACTAATATCTCAAGACTTGTAAATTAATTGAATTTAATAATAATAATAAAAAAAAAAAAAGTAGAAAATAGGTCTACCTCATGAAAAATATTTTCAAGGGAATGCAAAAATATTCTGCCCATCCCTAAAATAAAAAAAAAAAATATATACGGATGAGAAACATTTGTAGAGATTGAGAAAAATTTTTAGTACTATGCCGTACTTATCTGTTATAATAAGCTTCTCTTTTATATGCATTTAGTTATCGTATTGAAGATCGTTGCGTTTACTATAATTAAATTGCGAGAAGAAGAATTAAAAGAGCCATAACGATAAAGAATTTTCTTTGTGTCACCATGAGAAAAATATAAAAGTGAGATTTATTAAAATCTATATAGTTCGTGCGACGATGACTTATAACCTACCTACGAACATTCGGCTCGCCTTTAGAGGTAATTTCAATCACTGACACAGATTAACACATACACACACATAGACAGAATACCATAAAACAATAAAAATGAACATATAAATTTAAAACGTATAGATACACAAAAATATAAAGGTCGAATATATTTTTAGGATTACGATAATTTTCTTACGTAATATTTGTTTAAAAGTAAATGAATGTAACTAAGTTTTTTTTTTTTTTTTTTTTTTTTTTTTTTTTTTTTACAAACTTTATATTTATTTTCACTCACACGCGTTTTATGTTTGGCTAAATATAAATCGAAACAGCCCATTTAGTATTTTAATGAAGTTCTGCATTAAACATTTCTAACAGCTTAGAGAAAATTATACGTAAGACTAAATTAGTCTCAATCTCTATTTATATCATTAGTCATTTCCTTTATAAATATCTATACAGATATACGCAGCTTTTACATATATATATATATATATATAAAGGTTCTTTTAATTTGAAATATTTTCAAGGACTTTGAAGCTAATTACTGATAAATTTAGATTGAAGCTCAAAACACTAAACTTATAAAATGTTTATATTATTATGTAGAGATATGAAGTGTAAAGCTATTACTATTGATAATTACATTTAAAAAAAATATTTCTAATTCCAGAAAAAAAAAAAAAAAACGCGTTTTCAATTTACAAAAGTAATAATCTTTAACTTCTTAGTAGAATTACCATTTATTAAATAATGATTATTTTTTTTATTAATAACTCATTAATTGTGTAAGTACTTGTATTTTTTTTTTAACAAAACCTATAAATTCAGTACCACATAAATTATATACTATTTTTCTTCCTTGAAGGAATAATTTATTATTTTTTTAGTTTTGTAAAAAATATTTTGAGTCTATAAAAAAAAAAAAAAAAAAAGAAAGAAAGAAAAGAAATACCTGTGTGAACATGTTATAAAGACAAATAAATAAAAAATAAAATAAGCTCACTAGATGAAGGAACTCGTCTATCATACTGATTAAAAAAAAAACTTATTTTAAATGCAACAAGTTGCTGTAGGTAAATAATATATATATATATTTAACGTAACTATATATGCATAAATCTAAAGTAATAATAATTACACAGTAATCTAGGAAGACAGAAAATTTTATTACGTTGGTGGGCATCACCTCTGCTGGCATATTAATTTTACAGTACTGATATCTGCTCCCAAAATGACTGTCACATAACTGAATTTCATAATTTATTTTGTAAAATTGCTGCCTTTTTCTAGAAAGTCCTTCATATAAAAATCTGACACAATTCTTATTCTGACACAATTTTATTTACTTATTTATTTTATAATTAAAAGAAAAAAAACTGTAATCCGGTTTGTAAAATTTATTATGTTAAAAGGATAGATGGGCCTTTTTGTAAAAAGGAAAAGAAAAATACAGTTTTTTAGGCAAAAAACAGTTTTATTTGTGTTACAAGTTGTGCTTTCAAAATTTTCTTGAATTGATAGTCTTGGCACTTTATTTTAAATTTGTGATTTCTGAAGAGAAAATACTTAATATAATCAAATTTAACGAATAATATACTCAAAGAAATAAAATAAAAAAATAAATAAAAAATAAAAATGCATTAACTTTTAGTTCATAATCGAAAAAATTATAAATTCGTTTTTCTAAAAATTTTATTCAGGTAGATCGTACCTTGCAAATCATAACGGATTACGAAGTTTCAACTTCCTGTCACAAAGATTCACTTCAGCATTATTTCATAATACGTTTGAAAGACTGAACTTTCTCAAATTCCTGTTAAGAAATCGTGTTAAATAAATCCACCATCAGCACCATCTTCAACACGGCTAAAGGTTAGAAGCCTGTTCCGTCCTCAATCCATCTTTTGCGTGGTCTTCTTCTGCCTCTTCTTCCCAAATAGCCTATATTTAAGGGTTTCCTTTGGTATGCGGTCAGTATCTATTCGTTTTAAATGTCTTTTGCATTTATCTCTGTAGTACAATATGTATTATTTACTTAATTTTTAGTTCCTTCTTAATATCATAATTTCTTATTTTATCCATTATAGAACACCCCTTTACACGCCTTTGAAATTTCATCTCTGAAGATTGTATTTATCTTTCACCACTCTTTTTAGCTCCAGAATCTCGCTTCCATATAGAAGAACTGGTATCACCATTGTCTAGAAAAAACTTATTCTAGCATATTTTCTTGTATTTCTTAACATTATTCTTATAGTCCCGCAGATGTATTGGACCTTACTTAGCTTGTTCTGTATACCATTTTCGTAATTATAAGATATGTCACATCCTAAATAATTAAAATATGCTATTTGGTCAATGGGTTTATTTTCTAAGATGATCTTTGTTCTTACGGGTTCTTTACCTTCAAAAGCCATCACCTTTGTTTTACTCTTTGAAATCTTTAAGTTATAACCGTTTCCAATTTTGGCTAGAGTAAAAATTGCACGTTCCAAATTATCTTCACTCTCTTCAAACAAACATAAGTCATCTGCAAAACAGTATATTGTTTAACAAATTTTTTCGAGACTTATTCCTGATTATACTTTGTTTTTACAGATTCTGATGATATATTCAATACAGTTTTTAAATGAATTTGGGGATAAGCTGCGTTCCATGTAACTTTAAATATTTTAAAAATAAATGTAAAACAAATTAGTTGGAAATTTAAGTGGATTACTAATATTAAGTTTTTAAAAATGAATATGCAGGATTAATATTTAACATTGTTATGTATAATATACAAATTACTGTTTATTAAATAAAGTTTTTTTTTTTTTTGTATAACACAACAAATTTCATTTCAACATTTTAAATAACAAAAATCATTAATGGTAAATTTCTTGTTTTTGAGACGTTGAAACTTTTTGAAATGGCTTAAATTTAGTAGCTATATGCTAGATTAGTAATAATAAAAACATAATAATAACATCTTTTTATAAATGTAAGTTCTTGCCTCTCTGCAAATAATCCAAAACACTGATCGATTTTCAAAGTTCTTTTGGTAAACAAAATGATAATACGTAAGCTGCTTAATACTTTTTAAACAACATTTCATAGCAACTATTATGAACTATATATCATAGCAACTATTCTCTGCCTAATTTTTAACAGTGTTTTTTTAATATAACTTATAGCTCTTTATCAATTCAAAGTACTTTAAAGTTCCATAACATTTAACCGTTACATGCCGAGGAAAACTTATGAGATTCGCTTTCCAGTGACACCGTTTTTCACGCAAGCGCGAGTGGTTATGGTTGCACTGTTCCTGAAGAATTTCCTTTCAGATTCCTTCCACACCCCTCTTTTCTGAAAAAAACAAATTCATTGAAAAAATAATTATAGTCATGTTCAAGGTCATTTTATTGCATTATAATGTCGCGGAACTAGTTTCACTGGAAGCAGCTCAATACAAAGGAAATACGTATATATACACCGGGGCAGTTAACGCATCGGCTTAACAAGACGAATATATACGCCTGGGGAAACTAAGGGGTTAAAAGCGAATAAAATTGACAAAGGTAATTAGAGGAATAGAAGGTATATTCCTAACTTTAATCTCACTGCATATAACTTTAATTTCACTAAAAGTTATTTATAGCTGTTTTTGTTGAAGAAATGGATTAATAGAATGCTATTGCTGATTGTGATTATCATTTTATACCATCATCACGTGTGTTATAATTAATTTATCTATCACTTCAAGAAACTGTTATCAATCTTAAAAATACATAAAAAAGTTACGTTAAAGTTACACTTCGTTAAATCCTCATTAAATACTACGATGATGTAGTATACATATTTTTATTTCTTATATCTTAAATAATTACACTTAATCTGTGAAGTTACAAGGAGTTTTCATAAGAAATTCGCAAAGCGAGAATCGCAAAGTACTAGAGACGGGTTAGTCGATTTTACTGGATTTATTTAAGTACTCTTTATTTAAGTACAGTTACATGTTCAAAAGGAAATCTTTGGACTCTGCGAGATTTAATAAATAGTTAGTTTTAATGTGTTGGTTGATGACGGGGTTAAACATAAATGCATATATTTAGTCTATAAAAGGAATGTTAAGATCGTACTCGGAATGTTGAGATGTTCAGAGTTGAGTATGATTAAATTCTAACTTAGTTCTGTCATGTGAGCAGCCCAGTACGAGGACTGAAAAGAGAGGAGTTTCAGTTCGGGGTAGTTCTTCGAGTTAATGTATCTGAAATATAGTATTGCAAAGTATAACCAAGTTTGACACCTGTTTGTTTTCTCCTTAAGTGAAATTTTCGACCACTGACTACAGTTTATCTACTTAATTAAGAGTTTCATTTAAAGTATTTTTGTTACGTTATAATGCTGTCTCTGTAGATTATTCATTGATCTCACAACAGTATGAGTATGTATGAGGATGTAGGTATGTATGAGGATGTAGCTTAAGCATATTGCATTAAGTAATGGGATAACACATAAAGAAAATGTACGCGTATTTCAAAGTATTTTGTTATTTAAAAATAAAAAAAAAATAAATCATTTACTACAGTGTTAATGGTTATTCCACAAAATGTAAATAGTATATAATAAATGCCTTTCTAATTATGTTATAATATTAAATGTTTATTTAATGATATGAATATTTTATTGCAGATCCCATTTAAAATCATTTAAGATCATAAAAAATAATTAGACTGTACATAAATCTCAATAGAATAACAGAACTACACATTATTTTCACTTTAAACCATTTTCCATTACTTTCAGTAAGATTTATTTCTCAGATTTTTTTTTTTTTTTTTTTTTTTTTTTTAAGTATATGACCTTTTAGTTTTAAAAGATGATCATTTTAAAAACAGAAAAGATGTGTGTGGTAAAAATGCTTAGCGAAGTGTAGATAAATGTCTTTAAAGAGCATTTAATCAAATAGAATATACGTGATATAAAAACGCTTCCAGACAATGCTGATCTCTTTTAAAGTTTGGAAAATAACAAAGTATATATATATATATATATATGACAAGACGGATAAAATTTTCATATATAAGTATAGAAAACATTATTATTTTTCTTAAACGCCATGATCGTCACGAATAAAAAAATGCAAAATGAAAGTTATGTATGAATTATTGTTTATAATATCAAGATTTTTTTTTAGAATATCGAAAAGTGTGATAGGTATAAATTTAATTAAAAATTATTTCATAAATTATGTTAGTTAAAATTGTATTTACAATAACAAGATAAGTTATTTTCAACTATATTTAAACGAAAATGAAATATATATATATATTATGTAAAAGTATTTAGAAAGGCATATAATTTAAAAAGAACTAAAAAAACATGTATCATACAGTTTTCTTCTTAAATTAAGATGTCTTCGTCGATTACTTGCATCAAGCAAGGATTTCGTCTTTTATTTTCTTTAATATAAAGTATTAAGAAAACATATCTAACTTATACAAGGACACAATGGTATTATGTTTTCTTTTAAAATTTAAATGATGATGTCATATAGTGTAAGATCAAGTATGCTCAGTAAAATTAAAATCTTTTAATTAACTAAACATTATATTTAGTATTTCACAGAGAAAAGACAATGTACATGACATATCCGAACGTTGTAGCTACGATTGACACGTCTCTATGTCTAAAGATTTGTCAATATGCATAAATGTCATCATTTCATCTTGCAAAATGATTGAAAAAGTGATTGAATGAAAAATATTAAAAGGATATTAATTACAATAATAACTATACCATCCACTAAGTCTACATCAGTTAAGTTTTTTCATTATTTTAAAGTATTTACTATAGTTTATCGTTAGTTTCGTTAATTTTTTAAAGAAAGTTTAACTTATATTCGGTTCCTTAAATATCATACATTTATTTCAGTGAACAGATTTAGGTCTTAAAAAAAAAAAAAAAAAAAAAAAAAAAAAAGGTATTTATAAAAACACAATAGAAATGTATTTTGTGCAATTACATGTGTGGTGGCGCTGTTTACCTTAAGCAATATTATATCGTATTAAGTCATCTGCGTCTAAAAATTTCTTTGCAGTTTGCATAGAAAATGCATGCAGGGTATTACTAAAAAAATTCGTAATAAGTGGATAAATGTAGTTTTAGAAATATATTCCGTAGGTATAGGCTAAATTTACAACGTCTTTATATATCACTGAATATGAACGGACGTTAATATTTCTGTTTCCAAATTTTTACCAGTAAAAATTTACTCTTAGAATACTTGTTTGAAGATTTAATACTGAAAACCCAAATTTTATCACCGAGAAAATCACTACAGCTATTCACCGAAAAGAAACGAATAGCGAAATGCTATTAAGAATATTTTTTGAATCTTAGAAATAAGTGCATAAATAACAAGAAATGTTTCAATAAGCAGTGGTTTTATGTTTTTTTATATTGATGAGTAGTATTTAGTTGCCATTTGCTTCATTGAACTATGCAGAGTATATGAAGCAATTCTAATATTAAAACTGTCAAATATGTCAGATGCACTTCTTCGTTTAACAGTAATGAGAAAAGATATTCTATGTCCAAGAGAAAAACAGTGATTAGCTATCTATAAGGAAAGTTTGTTGGAAGTCAACTCGAAACATTTAAAAAGAAAATAGTAATAAAAAAATCGACAAAAAATGAAGCAAATAACAATACACACCTATTTTACATAAAATTTCAATAATTACAAATCGAACGGAATAGAGTAGGATGAAATAGATGAAAAAAACAGATACATAATCCGGTAAATGAAAGTTTTTAAAGGACAAATAAACTATAATTTATAAATCAAAGACAGAACGCTTAATTATTTCTTTTTTCTGTAAAACTAATATTATGCCTAGCGTAAATAACGCAATTCAATAAATTGTCCCAGACTTACCGTAGAAAAAGAAGAGAGAGAGAGAGAAAAAAAAAAAAAAAGAGAGAGAGAGAGAAAGGATTGATGTTCATTTATGAAACTTTATGACATTTTTATGCCCATGCTAAGAGCTTTTTTATGATCGTTATTTTAAAGGCATACAAAATAGGTTCAATTACATTCTGTAGAGAAGAAAAGAAGAAGATGTGGCCGTTTTTTCGCCAGTAGCATAGTTTAAAATCAAACTCAAGAATTACTGTAGAAGGGCGCCTGTGTGGGTAATCATGTTTTCTAGCAAGAAGCAGCTCTGACGCTGGGGTGTTTTTTCCCCCTCAGTGCTGGGGCTGACCATATTTTCCCTAACTTCTTGCCGTCTAATTCCCTGGGCCTATGATGTGCGGAAGCAGAGTTTGTAAGTGATGTTGATGAGATCTGATTGGCAACTCTTTTAGTTAGACCGCAGTGTTGTCGGTGGTACTATAGAGCTCTGGAGAGTGGGGGGGGGGGGATGTGATGAGCATTCAGCGCGGACTGGTGGAATAAAAAGAAATTGATAGTGAAGAAGATGAATTTCTAAGAATTTTATGGGGGGATGGGGTGATTAAAAAATGCCCTTGCCCTTTACTATGGCTCACTTTGCGTGGATTTCGACTGGCGGATTTTTCGGAACTGATTTCGAGCGCCGCGGCTGGAATGTAAAGGACATATCTAAAAAAAAGAAGCGGTGGTGTAAAATCTAAAGAAATGACCTGTTTGGTGAAGATTCTGAAAAAATATGTAAAATCAGTAACATTATGCTGTACAAGCTTGTCATTTCCATGCCGTCACTAGTTGAATGTTGAAAAAGACTAGTTTCCATGAAGATGCGGGATTTTACGTAAAAAGTATATCAACCTACAGAAGACTTGGGTATTTAAGCCTAGTGCCGGTCCCTTTTGAGACACTCGTCTCAGCTTCTCCAGTGGTTGTCCAGCAATCTGTTCTTGATAGTTAAGAATGTGCACGGCATATTCCAAATTAAAACTGTGATTTGACTTCATGGTGAGAAAGGATCTTACCCTTTGAAATGTTTTTTTTTTCACTTTCAAGAACAGCAGGAAAAAAATAATAATAACAATGGCTATGCGACCTTGGAAATATGAAACTATGAAAAAGGATTCTAATTAAAAATCTTCTGTTTACTACTTTTTAATGTGTGTCTGTTATACTGCGTCAGAACTTCACCTCTGGGAATGAAATTTTCAAATGGTTTGGTGCCTTCTGTTTTTACTTGAATGGATGTCCATCCAAGAATGCGCTCACCGCAACAACATAGTGTTCTCTAAAAAAAAAAAATGTGCACCATAAATGTCGGTTCTTTCTGGAAAGGTGACACACATTCGGAGCTGTTTCTGAAAAAAAAAAAAAAAAAAGTTATAAGTACTCTTTTTTTTTTTTTTTTTTTTTTTTTTTATTCTATTTATTTATTTTCTTGTGTCGATCTACATGGAAAACATTAATTTAATTTTTTTTTTTTTTTTTTTAGAATCTGAAAATTTGTGATTTAAGTGACTTTATACTACTCATTGTTTAACAATCATAAGCATCAGTTTTTATTTGAGATATGTTTAGTGAGAGGGATAATATTTTCCCTTTGTGTATGTTGTAATTCTTAAGAAGAAATATGCCTCCATAAGTTACAGAAAAATAAAATATATCATGAGACACGGCCGTGTCTCCGTGACGCAGCAAAGCTCAAACGAAGCTTACCTGCGACACCATATATACAGCTAATTTAACATGAAGGGAATTTGGAAACGCCGACACTTAATATCTCAGCAAATTGGAAATATATGATATAATCTTTTCAGAATAATCTTTTATCTTCTGTCTGATGCTATCCTGAAAGTTTCACACTTCTACATTCTATATATTTTGAGATCTGGAATTGCAATTTAAGACTTCAAAGGAAAAATGGTAATTGTGTAACTTTTTTTTCTCGAAAACCGCTCGGACAAATTTAATGAAATTATTATATGATATTAATTTCTTTTGTCTCAGAATCGTGACGTGGCCCGTTTTTCCCAAAAAACTCTTGTTTTTTATATATTTCACTTTAAAAATAGAACTATATTACCTCGCGGATTACACTCTTATCTTTCGCATCACTCAAAAGAAAAGAATGTAATCCGGTTTGGAATTTTCGCGATTGCATACAATACAGACTTCGCTTCCATTTGAAATATTCAATCTCAGGTAATTTGGCTCCATCTATCGGCAGTTAGTGTAAAAAATAAACTTAATACAAAAGTAAAATATTTTTCTTTCTTTAATATATATTTTAAATGAGTTATTTATTTAGGTATTTGTATTTTATATAATATTTTTTTTTATCAAAAATATTCATTCAATTCACCTTGTTTTCAAGTTGATACGTCGTTAACTTTCAAAATTGGTTTTATTTTAAAAAGTGATTGCAAAAGCAAAAACCTTTTTCTTTACTTTCATAAAAATGATAGATAATATCATAATCATATGCAAATATATATATATATATATATATATATATATTTTTTTTAACTAATTGATAAATCACTTAAACTATAAATAAATAAAAAAAAAAAAAAAAAAAAAAAAGGAATAATTAATTGATTAATTTGCTCATTAAATTTCTAGTATATATATATATTACAAAATGTTGAGCTGTAAAAAAATTGGAATAGATTAAGATTTTTTTTAAAGTTAAATTCCTATAATATAGTATGTAAATTAAATAATTATATCAAATCCAAATCTAAAATGTCATGTTTTCTGTTATTTATTTATTTTTTACCTTTATAAAATAATATTGTAATAAAATTAAAAAAAAAAAAAAAAAAAAAAAAACTCGGTTACCAAACACTTAAATGCATTGGAAAAACTCTGAAAACAGAATTAAAATTAGTAAAATAAGTATTAAAATAAAATAAAGTGAAATACATCTTTATTTGACTTCAATTTAAACCCATAATATATTTTTAAAAATATTTTTTTTTTTTCTTCGCATTATAATACTTAATTTTAGAAAATAATATATTTCTACAAAACATACTGGTAAAATAATAATTATATAGTCTATTATTTGATAAATTATTCTGTTCATTGTATTTCTATTAAAACACTATGCTACTTAAATATTTACCAGTATATAAGTTTCACATTTTAAAGATTTTTCTATTTTTATTTATTTTTTTTTAGTAAATCAAATCTATACCTAAAAAATAAAAATTGTTTCTTTCTCTCTTTCTTTCTTAAATTTAACAATAGGGAGGATGCATGAATATAACAATAAAAGCTACTCTAGAAGAAGAAAAAAAAATTCTTCTTAACTTGTATAAACTTATTTCTTACATATAATATTGATATAAAATTAAATTGCCATGCATCTGCAACCTTTAAATTAAAAATTAATAATACATTGTAAATTTTGTATACACTACTCTAAAAAATATGTCATAACATTTTCAGGAATATTTTTTTGGTGAATTATATTATTCAAACTATTAAATGACATTGAGGTTCAAATGGGATTCAAGGATGTTTATTTCCATTACAAAGGAGGATTTTTTTTCTTTAATTATTATTATTTATTTGTTTATTTTTTAACTATCAGTTTTTTTTTTTTTTTTTTTAATGTAGCCTTCCTACCTAATATCCATAAAACATTAAAAGTGTTACGAGGTAAACTGCTGACTGTAAATTGAGGTAATTTTAATTTTTTAACTAAAACACAAAAAATTAAGTAAAATTACAGTAAGTAATTGTTTTCACTTTGCAAAACTAATCAATTAATCAGTTTAAAAACTTAAAAGTCGACCAGTAATAACAACGATTGATAACCAAACCAGCCACAATAACGATTATTACTTATACTAAATTAAATGATTTTGCCTTGCTTAAAATTACTGATAACACAAAGATTGTTACAGGAACTTGTGTTTGCATTAGATTATAAAAATCGCAAATTCTTTTAGGAAAACAACTTTAAATCAAACTGATTTAAATTCATTTTGTATTATATGAAAAGCTAATCAAGTTGTTCATTTTATCATTAATTTAATTTAATTGATTTTAGAAAAGTGTGTTTCCGAAGTTAATACAAAATCTTGAAAAACAGTGTCGAATACAATTCGTATTCGACACTGTTTTTCAAGATTCTGTTTGTTTTTCTATAACTACTAATTTTCGGAATTTCTAAAAACTGTAAAACACGTCTTCGACAATTTTTACGGGATTTTATTTACTTAAGAAGAAAACAAATGTGTATGGTGTTGGAAGGGGGCACAAGGAGTCAGACATGGGCAAATTTTAATTTTGTAAATGTGAAAATTGGGGAGAGGGGGGAATCTTCTGTTTGTTTGATGGAAAGACCTTTTCAAAACAACATTTTAACAAAAAATGTTTTTCTCTATAATTATTCGTTAGAAAAATATAAAAGAAAATTTTTCGTTTAAAGTCTCCCCCCCCCCTCGTGTCTCGAAAACACCGTGGGAATTCTAAAAGCCAAAAAAAAAAAAAAAAAAAAAAGGAGAGAGGGCTAAATGAGTTTGAAGAATCATTGTTTTGTTTGGAAGTAGATGAACCGTTGAACCACAGAAATTTAACATTAAGTAAAATAAAATAAATCTCTCTCTTTTTTTTTATTTATTATTATTTTTTTTTTGTAGAAATTGTCTGTCATTTTTAAAATATACTATATTATGCCTTTGTAATGTTGAGTGTTTCCACCACACAAGAAATATTCTTTCTTAAAGTTTTTTATTTATCACTTTTCATAAAATTTTAAAATTTCATTTAGTTTGTTTTTTTGCTCGAAGTAAAATGTAATATGGTGTGACCTATGAAACTGCACTTTTTATACAGGGTTATAAACTCATTGCCATTCTCCTTTAATTTTACATTTTAATCATTAACCCCTAAAAATTAATGATATCAATACAAAAAACCCTTAACGGGTTAAAAGTTTGTGACGCAGCACTGTGTTTCGCAGCACTGTACTTTATGGCTATAAGAATTAGAAATACGGGTCTTAAAAATAATGATATCAAATTTTCTGTGACGCTTTGTTATTAATTAAAAATTACATAGATTTTCTTATTTTAATTTGCTTTTTTCTTCTATTTATTTTTACAGTAAAATTTATGAAAATGTTTATTTTGTGCCATCTTATTCAAATTAATTGAAAAGGGCTGCAAATAAATAGTGTGCTGCAAAGAAAACATTTGCGAAAATTTTAGTTGTAGTTTTGGATGGCGGGACGAAAAAGATAAAATAATTCATAGAAATAAATTCATTTCAGTACATTATATAAACTTAATGAAAGTGATATATTTGACTGCGTATTAGAAAATTAAAAGCAATATTTCAATGTGCAAATATACTTTAATATGCAAAACAAAATAATTGCAGTGGAATTTAAAATCAAATCATTTAGTGTAAATTCACTGCGTTGCTGGAATTTCATATCATTTCTTTTAAAACACATATTTTAATATTATAAGAGATGTGAATGAAAAGGTATCGGTGAGTAAATGTTATTTATTATTTTATGTTGAAAATAACGTTTACACTGTAAAAATAAATAGAAGAAAAAAGCAAATTCAAATAAGAAAATCTATGTAATTTTTAATTAATAGCAAAGCGTCACAGAAAATTTGATATCATTATTTTTAAGACCCGTATTTCTAATTCTTATAGCCATAAAGTACAGTGCTGCGAAACACAGTGCTGCGTCACAAACTTTTAACCCGTTAAGGGTTTTTTGTATTGATACATATTACTCAAAAAGTACTGATTGAACGCAATTTTCACTGAAATGTACAGAAAAACATGGAATTGCTTTATATATAAGAAAAAAAAATATTAGTTACATTTTCTACATCATATAACTCTGTATTCACAGTTTCCTTTCACATTTTAAACGAGCTTTTTTGACCAAATGACGCCATATTGTGAAAACTGAATCATTTTTAGGATAATTTCCAATGCACAGCGCTTGATGGTCATTCTATGAATGATGGCCGCCGTCACATCGTGCATTTATAAGTCCTAATTAGGTTGTTGAATGCACAGAACCACTGTAAAAATATATTTTTACAATTAACGCGCCACCGGATAAAGAAAATATAAACTAATTGTTAAAAACTATTTTTTTACCTCAAAAAATCCCACGCCTTTCCGTGTATTTCAGTGAAATCCCCATGATACTATGTAATAGATGTATTATCATCTCCATAAACTTTTCATTTATTTACTGTCATTTATTTCAGAACTATAAACAAAGTAATATCAACTATAATTAAATTTGACCTTGAACACCGCGAGTGAAAGATTTATAGACTCATAATGACTTTTACTTTTCTCTAAATAAACATTTTCAAACCATTATTTATTTTACAGAACTATTAATTTCAAACTTTATGGAAAATCATGTTATTCTAAATTACTGTTTTATTTCTTTCAACAATGTAGTTTAATGATTGTATAAACAAAATAAGATATTAATTTTTTCCTTTCAAATGTCATAATATAATATAATATAACAATTTATGATCCATAATGATATACTTAAAAATTGTAATTTAAATTCTTCAAGCAGTCTGTAACTTTTCCTAAACCAGGAAGGATGCATAAAAATGCACTCCTAAAATATACAATAATAAAGCTAATTACAACACAGAAATATTTTCAGATTCATTTAAACAAATTCAAATAATTATCTTTTTACATTATTAGTTGTAATATATGCTTATTAGTGAATGCTTAACAACTATGAAGAAAGCCTTTTTTGGATTACAATATGCCTGGAGAAAGAAGCTCCTACTGCACTACTGAATACAAGGTAAGTGAAGAACTTATCATTTTTCTTTAAAGTCTTACCTTTGTTGTGATTCAATAATAATTTACTCAACATTGATTATGAGACTGACTTAAAAATCTCTGGCATACAATAATTAAATTCATATTACATAGGCTATTAGTGGTGGAAGTTATTACTGTAAATTAAATTAAAATTAACAATGGCGTATTATAAAGACAATGCAATTATTGAGAAGCTCAATGCTTCTAATTATGCTACCTGGTCTTTTAAGCTAGAAATGTTATTGATAAAAGAAGATCTTTTTGACGCCATAACTGAAACTCCACCAGAGCCTATCACTTCAGATTGGTCCAAAAAAGACAAAAAAGCCAAAGCCATGATAAACCTGTTTATTAGTGATGATCAGATCGTGCATGTGAAAGGTTTGTCCACATCAAAAGAGACATGGGTTAAACTAAAAAATTTACACGAACGTACAAACCTTTCAAGCAAGTTATACTTACTAAAAAATTTGTATAGCTGCAAATTAGCCGAAGGAGGCAACATGATTAAACACATCACAAACATTTTAGAAATCAAAGAGAAACTTACTGCCATTGGCGAAAATATCAATGATTCTCATCTATCAGCTCTTTTACTGTGTTCGCTACCTCCGTCATATGATCCTCTTATTACTGCTTTAGAAGCAAAATCTGAAGAGTATCTTACACCTAGTTATATCCAAAGTAAGCTGATGGATGAATATAACAGAAGATCTTGTAATAACAAAGCGTTGCAAGTTGATGATAATGCCGTAGCTTATCAAATTAAAAGACACAAACAAAACTTTCCGAAAAAACAAGTGAATAAATTCTGCACATACTGCAAGATGAAAAATCATAATACCAACGACTGTTGGTACAGAAAAGACAAAAACAAAAAACAAAACTATTCATCAAGTGGCTATAACAATAAAAATAAAAACTTTAATTCATCTTTATGTTTTGAAAATAGTGAACCAAAAATGAAACATGACAGGGATGAATCAAATGCATCCGACGATGAAACTCATACAAGAAATAAATTAAAAAATTTAGCATTCATCGCCTGTAAAGAAAACAAAAACAATTGGATCGTAGATAGCGGCTCCTCCTCGCATATCACAAATAACAAAAATTTATTTAGTGAAATAAAAAATCATGACAATTCAAATGTTGTCATAGCAAACGGAAATATTTTAACATCACAGGGCTCAGGTGATGTAGTTATTACTACCGAAACATCTGAGGGGGAAATAAACAAAATAAAGTTACTCGACGTACTTTTTGTACCAGACCTCGAAACAAATTTAATTTCTGTTAGTAAAGCCACCAAAAATGGCTGCACGTTAATTTTCAAAAATGGTAAATGTATACTACAAAAATTCGGAAAAACCTTTCTTGAGGGGGAACTAAAGGGTAACTTATATGAAGTAAAACAACCCCAAAACAGTTCAAATGAACATATTAATTTAACTCACGAATGTAACAATAAGAATTGTATCACGCTTTGGCACAAGCGGCTCCGTCATAGAAATTATGCTGACATAAAACACATTATGGATAAGGAACTAGCAGTGGGAATTAATACAAATTTCTGCAAACATGACAAAACATGCGAAACATGCATTAAAGAAAAACTGACAGATTTACCATATCCACAGCAATCTAAATACAGGACTAATAGAGTACTTGAATTAATACATACAGACATCTGTGGGCCATTTCAAACACCCACCATAGGGGGGAAAACATATTTTTTAACGTTCATCGATGATTACACCAGATTCTGCATGATTTATCTCTTGAAACATAGAAGCGAGGTATTAACCATGCTCAAACAATATATAGCATTAGTCAAAAATAAGTTTGGAAAATTACCTGAAAGAGTCAGATCTGATAACGGGAGAGAATATGTGGGAAGTGAAATAGAAAATTACCTAAATCAAATGGGAATTAAACACGAACTTACAGTTCCTTATTGCCCAGCACAAAACGGGGTGGCTGAAAGGAAAAACAGAACACTGGTAGAAATGGTGAGAAGTATGCTATCAGAAGCAAATCTAGATAAGCAATTTTGGGGTGAAGCTGTCAACACAGCAAACTATATTATTAATAGACTCCCCACAAAAGGAAATAATAAAAGTCCCTACGAATTATGGAATGGAATTAAACCTAATTTATCTCATTTGAGAGTATTCGGGTGTAAAGCTTTTGCGTACATAAATAAACAAATAAGAAGAAAATTAGACAATAAAGCGCAAGAGGGAATCTTCGTAGGTTATGACTATAGATCAAAGGGATACAGGATTTACACGGGAGGAAAAGGTATTATTATCGCAAGAACGGTTAAATTCATGGAAAATCAAAACTCTAAACTCTCATCACAAGAAAAACCAGAAAATGATATTAGTCAAAAGGAAACTGTAAATGTAGAACTTAATGACACACCTGAAAATAACACCGAACAAACACTTGAAATAAACAATGAACCTAGGAGATCCTCGAGATCTAATATCGGTGTACCTCCAGATCGACTAATTTACATGGTAAAACATGATCCAATACATGAACCGCAAAGTTGGGCGGAAGTTCAAAATCTCACAAATCCCGTTGAGAAAAATAATTGGATAAAAGCAGCAGAGGATGAAATATCATCGTTAAAAGAACACAACACGTGGACATTAGTAGATCCACCACAAGGAAAGAAAATTATCGGTTCAAAGTGGACCTTTAAAACAAAATATGATGACTCCGGGAAAATACAAAAATTTAAAGCACGACTGGTAGCTCAGGGATTTCTCCAAAAATTTGGGGAAGATTATGATGAAACATTTGCACCGGTGGTGTCCTATACTACAATACATTCTTTCCTAAACTCTGCAGCTTACCACAAATTAAATGTAAGACACATAGACATTAAAACAGCATTCCTACACGGTGACTTAAACGAAGAACTGTATATGCAACAACCCGATGGTTTTGTAAATCCAGGGGAAGAAAATAAAGTGTGTAGGTTGAACAAATCAATTTATGGGCTTAAGCAAGCTGCTAGAGCTTGGTACTTAAAAATTGGGAGTTTCCTAAAAACCCTAAATTATGTCGAGAGTAAAGCTGATTCATGCCTCTATGTAAACAATACGTCAGACAATATTTCATTTATTATAGTATATGTCGATGACATATTAATTGCTGGAAATAACGGGCAAATTAATGAAATAATAAGGAAATTAAGCAAAGAATTCGAAGTTAAGGATTTAGGAGAGGTTAGTTTCTATTTGGGCATGAAAATAACTAGAAATGATAGAGGGGATTTCGAAATAAATCAAAAACTGAAAATCGAAGAGTTAGTACGTAAATTAAATTTAGAAATCTCTAAACCAACATATACACCAATGGAAACAAATTACTTAAAATTTGATGATAATGATAACCTATTAGAAAACAACACTAAATACCGACAAACAATAGGAAGTTTGCTATATTTGGCTACAGTTAGCCGTCCTGACATATTAGCTGCCGTAAACATATTAAGTAGGAGAAATGAAAGTCCAAGAAAAAAGGACTGGGAAACAGTAAAAAGAGTTGTCAGGTATTTAAATACCACAAAAAATCTAAATTTCGTTATCAGTGCCAATGAAAAACCTAAACTGGTAGTTTACGCAGATGCGGACTGGGGAGGAGACAAGTCCAACAGAAAATCAACATCAGGCAGTGTTTTCATGATAGGAGATAATCCTATTCAATGGATCACAAAACGGCAAAATTGTGTCGCTCTTTCGTCGGCTGAGGCCGAATTTATTTCTGCCACGACTGCTGCGAAAGAAATCATGTGGATACTAAAATTATTAAAAGACTTGCACTTGCCTCAAGAGTTACCTATCAAAGTTTTTCAAGACAATATTTCGTGTATAAAACTGATAGACATCGGTTTTACTGGAAAACTGAAACATGTTGACCTGCAATTCAACTACTTAAAGGATCTAAAAGAAAAAGGTGTGATAGAACCCGAATATTGTCCAAGTGACAAAATGACTGGTGATATCTTCACCAAGGCACTTCCAAGACAGATTCACGAAAAACACCGAGAGAAATTGAAATTGATTAGTGGAACTTAAAAGATTTATGGAGCTGAAGGGGGAATTAATAGATGTATTATCATCTCCATAAACTTTTCATTTATTTACTGTCATTTATTTCAGAACTATAAACAAAGTAATATCAACTATAATTAAATTTGACCTTGAACACCGCGAGTGAAAGATTTATAGACTCATAATGACTTTTACTTTTCTCTAAATAAACATTTTCAAACCATTATTTATTTTACAGAACTATTAATTTCAAACTTTATGGAAAATCATGTTATTCTAAATTACTGTTTTATTTCTTTCAACAATGTAGTTTAATGATTGTATAAACAAAATAAGATATTAATTTTTTTCTTTCAAATGTCATAATATAATATAATATAACAATTTATGATCCATAATGATATACTTAAAAATTGTAATTTAAATTCTTCAAGCAGTCTGTAACTTTTCCTAAACCAGGAAGGATGCATAAAAATGCACTCCTAAAATATACAATAATAAAGCTAATTACAACACAGAAATATTTTCAGATTCATTTAAACAAATTCAAATAATTATCTTTTTACATTATTAGTTGTAATATATGCTTATTAGTGAATGCTTAACAACTATGAAGAAAGCCTTTTTTGGATTACAATATGCCTGGAGAAAGAAGCTCCTACTGCACTACTGAATACAAGGTAAGTGAAGAACTTATCATTTTTCTTTAAAGTCTTACCTTTGTTGTGATTCAATAATAATTTACTCAACACTATGGTCAATACTTTTTTATTGATATATTTTCTATGATTTGTGGATCATCCGTTAGGGTAGGTACTCTATTGATTGGCATGTTCCAGTAATTGACATCTATCGCGAAATAATTAATAAATAATAAAAATAATAAAATCATATACTTTACATATAAGAGTTTTAACATTTTATGTCAAACACTGGAGCATAGGGTGCTAATAACTGGCAAAATGAATAACTAGCTGTGTGAAACACTGGAACATAGGGTGCCAATTACTAATAAAAGGAAAAACTGGCAGTATCAATTACTGGAAAATTGAGTGGGTGTCAAATAAAAATGCATAAAAAAAAAAAAGAAAATTGTTATCAAATGTACATATTTTAACATATATGTGGTTCTGAATGTCTTTCATACCATATGTACTAACTTAAGATTTCTAAAAATATTTGGACTAGAACATTAAAAACATCACAGATTGCTCTAAATCACTGGTGCACTTACCTATATATAATTTTAATCCATCTACGTCAAATGCATCTGTGAGATTGTTTTATTCATATCTAAAACGAAATATACTTTTGTAGCAGTGCTGTTGTTAGAAAATACACAACAAAGGCAATTATTACGGGATGGCTACACAAAGTATATTATATAATTTTATTTAAAATAGTGAAAACGTAATATAAATATTTTTCGAGACCTTTTTTTTTCCCGAATTATAAATAAAATATTTGTTAGATGTCATCCTGGAAGCAAAAAATAATGTTGAAGACTACAGGAGAAACGGTAGTAACGTAATCTATGCAAATAACATGATATTTCATTTTCGTTTTAAAGAAATTTACACAGATAATTATTCTTTAAAAAATGAACTCAAATAAAACCAAATTTTCGACCTACTCTTTTTTTATTTAAATAAGTATGTTCAAAATTATTTATTTACGTATGTGGAAATTGTAGCTTTAGGAAAACATTATAAGACTTTTCTTAACACTCACAAGAATTTTTATTTTTAATAAACCCCATCTGTTTAAAATATTTAATTATAAAAATGTCAAACGGTAAGAGCCTTTTAAAAAGTGTCAAAGCATGTCTAATAAGGAAAAGAGTTCGAGTGTATAAAAAGACTTTATATATTACAAACACCTTTTTTTTTTTTATTATTATTATCAAACAGTAGCATATGACTACTACTGTTGAAGAATTTTCTGCTTGTTCAATTAATTAGAAGAAAAAAAAAGTAATTTTTTTTTTCTCTGAAATGTAAAATTATAAAAATATTAAAATAAAATTTTAAAGAATGCAAAATTTGACAGTTTTTCGCTTTCTCTTTGATTTTATTTGAAAAAAGAAAATACTTTTCTTTTTTTAATATATGATACTACCAGAAAAAGAAATATTTCTTATACAAGATAGTATGTCGTACTTCCTATATTTAAACTTCCTTACAAGCTTTTTTTTTTTTTTTTTTTTTTTTTTTTTTTTTTGATAGAACAAACTTTTCTTTAAAAAATATTCTTTCGAAAATACTTTTCTTTCTTCAAATAAAAAGTTTACATTTTTCTCGTTTAGCTACTTTATCAAAATTCAACAAAAATCTAAGAGTTTAACGTAAAAGCATTTTTTTTAAACATTTTTTAATATGTTTGTTTGTTTTAAAAATATGTTTTGGTAAAAATTTATAATAAATAAAATGGAATGAATAATTTATAATTTAAAAGTAGCTTTTAGTTTTTATCTCACTTAAATACGTTAAAGTTGATCTAACTCATAATTTTATTAATATTATTTTCTATTGATATTTACTAGATGACTACTTATAGTATGTAGCATCTATCATGTTCAACGATAAAAAAAATTACATTTTACATAGGTTGAGACAAATAATGTAACAATAATAATAATAATAATAATAAAATAAATAAATAATAGATATAATTTTATGTATGGTTTACTAACTTGTTGTTTTCTTTCTCGGTCACTGTTAAAAAAAACCGAATTATGGTCAAAATATTTAGTTAAATTAGATGAAAACGTAAAAAATAAAAAATAAAAAATAAAAATATATAATAAATTATAAACAGTTCAATAATATTATCATAATTAAAAATAATATAATTGATAATAAATTCAAATCGAAATAAAAACAAAAAGCATGGTACTTTTTGTTATTTATTTCGGATTCAGGTAGAGTAAAATAATAATAATAATAAATAATTTCAGGTATTTAAGTATTATTGCTTCAAAAAATAAACAATTGCCTCAAGATCGTTTTCCGTTATTGGCTAAGTTTGACCCCAGTTTTTTATATGGCAAATACGGCAAATTTCAAAAGTTCATTTGAAAATATCGACAGCCAGGCGGGCGAAGACGGAAGAGTTAGGATAATAACAGTAAGAACAATAGGTTATAAATATGTATACATATATACGCATAATATTTATTTACAGACAATAGAAATAAATTAAAAATAATTATTTTTTTAGTTTGTAGATGTAATAAGATTAATATTGAAATAAATAAATGAAAATGTAAATATTTTAAATGAGAGGCATGTACATAAAATTACTATAAAGGATACAAATATCAGTGAAATAATAAAAATTAACAAAGTGAAAAGAAAAAAAAAATCTATAAATAAATAACGTATTGCGATTTCTTTTCACCCTATTAAATCACTATCTGTGGAAAATTCTTTAGCGATCATTTTTAAAATTTTCACGCAATTTTGAAAGAAGGAGTACAAACTTAAACAACAAATTTGAAAATGGTAATTTAAATATGACTGTTGTACATATTGTTGTTTACTAAACCTCTTTCTGATGAAAAATGTGTTTCTGTATGGGAATTATAGTGCATGTCTTCATAATGTTTCATTCCAGTAAACAATAACAATCTTTACTTTTTTTCCAAAAGGTATGGGATTTTTTTTTTTAAGACATTATTATTATTATTATTAAAATAATTAAAGGTTTTTGTTTAAATATCCAATATGATATACGTTAAAATAACACCTAAACATCAGTACTAAATCTCTACTTTTATTAAATAAAATAAGAAATTATAAATAAAAAATTTAAACTGTAAGCAAAATTCTCTTTGAGCCATATTTTAAAAGTAAAATCGCAGGTGTAACAATATCTGAAGATAATGTCATTTTCATATTTCGAAACGAAAATCAGACATTAAAAATACATTATCCACATTTTAAAAGACGGCTGTCAAAAAAAAAAAAAAAAAAAAAAAAACTATTTTAATTAGCACTGAATTCGAGTAATTAGCCTTTGACATTAAAAAAATGAAGTTTTTTTTTTTTTTAATTATTACCTCATGGTCGATAAAAGGGAAATAATAAGAGATACATTTAAATATTTTATAATTAAAATGATATAGAATATCTGAAATAATATTTTATTCCATTTTAAATTATTACCGTAGACAATTTTTGGATGATTATTAAATACAATTTTAAAGATAGCATGTACGAATGTGTTATTAACGTAAAAAAAAAAAAAAAAAAAAAAAAGTTAAAATATATTAGTGATAAAAAATAATTAGAGCTGCTAAATTTGAAATTGAATACAAATTAACTTTCTCATTGCATGTCCATCATGAAAATAAAAATTATTTTGTATCAGAATAAATAAATATATATATTTACTATATGAAAATTTTATATTACAACTCGATCAATCTATATATTCATGTTATATAAGTAATAAGGAAAAATGAATATAATATATATGTAATTTAATTAAGGATTTCTTTATTATAAATTTTAATAGACTTTTTCGGTTAATAATTTAAAAGTAAGTACCTATTATAATTTAATATATTTTATACATAGTATAAAATACATTAAATTATAATAGTATATATTTTGTACAAATTTTATAACAGTATATATTTTATAATAGTGTATGGTTTTATAATAGTTTATATTTTATACAATTTTCAAAATTTTCAGATTTATTTTCTCAAAATTTTTCTAGTAAAGAATGATAGTTTCTCATTACTTTCCTCAAAAATTTAATTCTAGCAATGCAAATTATACTTGTTTCATATATGATATAATAGTGTAAACATAAAAATTGTTATATACAAGGTCTGTCCCGAAAGTAATGCACCCCATTTTCTTCTGCCGCGACTATTTGTCGCACATGGTTGCTGCATGCACGGAAGGGAGGATGGAGTCTTGGAAACACAGCGCCACCAGCGCCAGTCGGCTCCGTGCTTCTGCAGAGTCACAGTGCCTGTTTCAGTGAACCCTTTTGTGAGTGCTCGGTCGAAATCAAGATGGAAAAAACTCTCGAGCAGAATTGTTGCAGTGTTGTGTGGACGATCCGACTTTTCTTGACAATGTGGTAAATGGTGACGAACCTTGGATCTTCTTGTACGACCCAGAAACAAAAAGACAGGGCGCAGAGTGGCACACGACGTCATCCCCACACCCAGAAAAGGCAAGAATGAGGAAATCGAAGGTCAAAGCGATATTCATTGTTTTTTGTTTTTTTTTTTCGATTCGAAGGGAGTAGTCCATTTTTAATTTGTTCCACCTGGCCAACCAGTCAACGCCAGATTCTACGTCGAATTCCTGAAAAGGCTAAAGCAACGGGTCAACCGCGTATGGCGCGAGATCAAGAATTCCTGGAAGCAGCACCATGACAATGCTCCTATCCACACCGCCTTTACGACGACCGACAACCTGACCAAGGGCGGCATCTCAACGCTCCCCCAGTCACCTTACACTCCTGATTTGTCCCCGCCCAACCTGTTTTTGTCCCCAAGGTGGTTACGACGAGGTTGCTAAAGAACATTCCTGTGACGGACTTCTAGGATGTATATAAAGCATGGAAATCTCGCTGGAACAAGTGCGTTGAAGCAAGAGGGATGCATTTCGTAGAATATTGAGTAATAGTACAAATTGGTTCAATAAATTTCTTAAAATAAAAATGGGCGCATTACTTTCAGGACAGACCTTGTATATAGTTATATATATTATTGTTACATATCATATATAGTTATATATATCTGTATATATATTATATAGTTATACATATATAGTTATATATATCTATCTATCAATATAAATATATAGAGACACACACCGAATTAGCAAGAAATAAGAATTCCGATTCAGAAGGCTCTAGAATACGTTCTTATTGTCTAAATGAGATAAAATTTGAATAAAGTCAATGAAATGATGGTCTTGACAGTTATTAATAAAAAAAAAAAAAATCTAAAATCCACCAGTAGATGACGCTATAAAAGAAATTGTATTTATTTTCATATATTGAAAGTAAGAAACTATTTTTGTATTACAAATTCTCAACAATGTTTAATGAACTACGTAGAATATGTCGTATATTTTTTAATGGTGTATCTTATGCCTGAGGGTCATTTGCAGGGACAAACAAAATAATTTCATGACATTAGAGCTTATAGACAAATTTCTGTTTAAGCGCATTTTATAGCGTTTATGCTGCACTCAAAATTATAGAATTAAAATAGATTATTAAGATTAGTAAAAGCATGTTTTATTTAGAAATAAAAAGTATGTATAGATTAAATAATTTGTTTACAGGGCCACACGCAAGAATTTCGATGACATTCTGTGATCATCCATAAGTTGTCAAATTGGGTTCAAATATTACACGAGTTAAAATGAAAAATTAGTTGTATATTATTTTTATTAGTGCATATAATTACTCTGTTTCTCGTACAGGGACATACAAAAGGATTTTGTACCTTTACGGACCCCAGACAGTATTTCTTGCAAGTGGATTTTTACATGGTTACGCTTTATTAAAAACAATGACATAAAAATACTTATTATAACGTTTAAAAGCATAGTTTTTGTGGAAAAAGATAGTCATAGAATTGATAATTAAGTTACAAGGTCACACAAAATAATTCCGATACGCAGCATATCGCATAAAATTAAGTACATGTACTTATGTGTTACAAGGAATTAACACAAGAAATTACACAAGGAAATACATTAAAAAGTTACAAGGGAATATACATATATAGATATAGATATAGACAGACAGATACAATGTTGGTTGAAAGGTGTGGTAACCCGCACAAAAAAAAAATATGGTTCTGTAGCGAGTTAATGATGATGATGATGAGGAGGATGATACTACTACTACTACTACTACTACTTATATAATTATTTTAAATAATACAGAATAAATCGTGATCTGCTGAGTAAGGAGTGATTCAAATAAGACTTTGAGGCTCCTGATCTGCACATCCACTAGTTATATATTCCTTCATCAGAAGAATTAAGTAAGAACCTGTGCAACCTGAATGCAGCATGCTTAATGAGCAGGTGTGCGCGTATTCTTTTACCCGATGAAGATATGATCTATCGACTTACTCCAATTAATAATTTTAGTTTAAAATTTTTCATTATAAAGAAAATATGCTTCAATGCATATGAAGCTTAAAAATATGTGTGTATATACTATATATATATATATATATATATATATATATATATATATATATATACAGTAGAACTTGGATAATTCGAAGTTGAAGGGACCAGAGAAAAATTCGAAATATTCAAAAATTCCAATTACATATACTATTTTGTCAGAAAGAAGACATAAATAAAAAATAAATAAATAAAACTCTAAGATCAAAGATTTAACAAATAAACTTTATATCTAAGAATACTGGTACATCCCTCCCCCCCCCCCCCATTAAATCAATATTTTTTTACGAGCTTAATTATTCAACACTTTTTAAAAAATAGTCAAATATTTTTGATTGCTTCTTTAAGTACAATCTTTGTGTCATGTCACATGACTCCAAGCTACCGTTTCATACAAAAATAGAATCTTCTACATCAGACATGACTTTTGATTAAAAAAACCATCGAAATTCATCATGCACCATATCTTCTAATGCACCAGTTAGGAAATACTCTTTCATTTCCTTATCATTCTTTTAAAAGACTGTTAAAAAAAAAAAAAAAAAAAAAAAAAAGCACTTTAGTTGAGAAAATCTCGGGAACAAATTTTACTGTAATATTTTAAAGAAAATCGTATGAAAAATTCGAATTATCCAAAATAGAATTCGAATTATCCATGATTTATTAACATTATTTAAATACAAAATTCAAGGGACCGAGTGAAAAATTCGACTTATCCAGTATTTCGAATTAAACAAGTTCGAATTATTCAAGTTTCACTGTATATATATAAAAATACATATACATATATAGGGTATATTATATGTATACTATACGAATAATCTTCTTCAAATTCTCAAAATATATTTTAGTTCATTAAATAAATGCTATTCATATATATACGTAATCACATATGATAAAAGACAGTTTAAATACTACAGCTGATTTTTTCTATATTATTTAATTATTATTATTATTATTCTTATTTTGACAGAAATTATCTTAAATAAACTCATACATTACTAATAAATTATTACTCTTTTAGAAAATTAACTTCTGAAAATTTAATTTTCAAAATTTCTTAGAAAAACCAAGTATTTTATAACATGTAAGTTAATATACTAAAGCCGCAATGATACATTTTGATATTTATGCAGAATACATACGCAAAAAATCTTAAGCTAAAAAACGTTATTTAGAAAATCCACAGTTAAAATTTAGAAACACGCTAGTTTATTACAATTAAATATATTTTATTTAATAAACTACGGGGCCCTGCGCTCTGCTCGCTCCGTTCAACAACCCATTGGGATTCTTCGCCGTCTCTCGCGACTCGCTTCGCTCATTTACCCTGTAGGGCTTTAACTGCCTGTTCCCTGTTAAAAAAATAAATAAATAAAAAAATAAAAAATAAGATTAAAAGAAAATAGAGGGTGCCTAAAAAAGTCAGTCCGGACTCTTTTAACTGCTGAACGGATGCAGCTATAGTCATAAAAGTGTTATGTAGGTACAGTAAATTAGCCATACGCTACACGATTCAATCGCCTATAGTGCCACCTGGTCGAAAACAGTGGAGTTAGCGTTGTTATCTCGAAAATGATTCAAGATAGGGAAAAAAAGTGAAAAAAGTTCATACATTTTTTAGTGACATAAACCATTTTTTTGAGTTATGTCACTTTTCTTGGGGGTCATGATTTGTGAAACTGCCGTCGAACTTCTTCTGATGTTCTGCTATATGTATAAATTTTCACTGAAAAAAAATTTTAAATATTTTTGTAAAAAAATAGAACCGACCCCTAAAAGCAATTAATATTCAAAAAACTAAACAATAAATGTATCAAATGAAACTATAAATTGCGCCTAAAAGTATAAAATAATTTCCTTCGCCAAAAAACCTATAACACTACAATTAATCATAAATTTTGAAGTCGTCGCAAAATTAAAATAAAGTTGATACCTCTATTCAATACAAAAATCAAATTCTATTCAAAGTACACATCTCACATTGTCACCTGCAAAACGCAGCCTAAAACTACTTTAATTCAAGAAAACAAATAAGATTTCATAAACTGCAAAAGTTGGCGGAGCTGCTGGTATCTGGCATCCTTGGTGAAAGAAAAATCGCTAAATTACCTGGCAAAATATTTAATTTCTTTGAGAAATCATAATTATTTTAATAAGGTAAGGTATATTAAGAGAGCAAACAAGAACATGAAATAATACTTCGTATAATACATATTATGAAAATATACATCTTGCATGTATATTTTTGCTTTACCTTTTGATAGTCAAATCCAAAAGCCACCAAGGATGATTGTTATCAAAGTTACACCAAGTTTGCGAAGGAAACTCCAACTTCGTAGAAACATAAATACCGAATTGCGAAGAATGTTCACTCTTCTATGGTTGGTTGGTTGGATTTTACGTCGCACTACTGCTGGCAGATGGGCATTTGGCGACCAGCTGTTCTATGTAGATGTTACAAATGGACCAATTGTATTCAGCGATGAAATAATAAAGAAAACAGGAAAATGGATCATTCGAGACAAAGCATTTGTAGCTTTCGATCTAAAAACAAATCTTTAATTAAATTTTACTTTATTTTGTGAGTACTTCAAAAGTTTTCATTAATTGTAGTTTTATAGGTTGTCTGGCGAAAGAAAATATTTTATACTTTTAGGCGCAATTTATAGCTTCATTTTATACCTTTTTTTTTAGTTGTTTGAATAGTAGTTGCTTTTTGGAGTCGGTTCTTTTTTTTTTTTTTTTTTTTCAAAAAGACTATCTTATAAAAGTTTTGAAATATAAAAATTTTAGTGAAAAATTCGATGTTTCCACAATTTAAAATTTAGACCCACTAATCCGCATTTTGTTAAAAATTTTATACAGTTAAAACGCAAATTAAATGACCTATCTGATGATAGGTATAGTTTAGAAAATAAACAATTGTGCAATAAAAAAAAAAAAAAAAAAAATCTGGAATGACTCCACTCGACTTTCGGAACATTGAGTAATTAACAGTTTTGTAGATAAAGTAAAGAAAGAGGAGTTGTTAAACAAACAAAAGAGAGAAAACCATAATAGAATGTTTGAGTATTCTGTTCCATATATTACACAATGTTTTATTTAACGCTACTGAACTTTGAGCCCATAGATCATAATGATAAAGAAGATTTCCTTGTGTCCCTGTAAAAACCTATAAATGCTAGATTCACCAAAATGCTTATAGTTACTGGAACAGTGATTTATAATATTCACATAAATTTTCAGCTCAATTGAATAAGGTGATTAGGTGCTACCGCACTTTTAAGAATTTGGTCCTATAGGTCATAATGATAAAGATTTTTTCTTTATGTCCCTGTATAAAAACGGTATGTGCTAAATTCACCAAAATCTATACAGTTGGTGCAACTGTGACCTATAACATGTGTAAATTTTTTTTACTCAGATTAATAAGGCGTTTAGACGCTATCACACTTTTAAAAATTTGTCCCCATAGGCCATATTGCTAAAGAATATTTCTTTGTGCCCCTGTAAAAAACTGTAAGTGCTAAATTCACCAAAATCTATACAGTTCATGCAATTGTGACCTATAACATGTGTACAAAATTTTTGCTTTGATTAATAAAGTGTTTAGACGCTATCGCACTTTTAAAAATTTGGCCCCATAGGCCATAATGATAAAGAATATTTCCTGGTGTCCCTGGTGTGTAAAAAAACTATAAGTGCTAGATTCACCCGAATCCATAGGCTTCGTACTATGGTGACTTACAGTGTACGTACTAACTTTCAGCTTATTCGAACAAAGTGTTTAGACGCTAGCGTGTTCACTCACATACATACACACACATATACAATTATGAAAACGGACTCAGTTGACCTCGAAACGTACAGAAACATCGAAATCTCAAATTCGGGTTTTTGACATGATTACAATACTTTCCTGACTATAGTGTTCGGAAAGTAAAAAAAGAGTGAATGTGAGCCAAACGAATCAGAAATTTACGAGGTTTTTATTTAAAATGTTAAAAATTACTAAATATGGGTATTTTTCTGAAAAAGTTACATCTTTGGAACAATGAAATAACGTGCTTTCTAATCGTGTAGATATATTTCCTATGTTTTTATTTGAGAACAGAGAATTTAAATTTAAATACAAAGCTTTTAAGTAAAGAGCTCAAAAATGAGAGCATGGAAAAGCTATGCGTGCGTTATCGCTAATACTTTGCAATCGGATTTAAATATTTCTTAGAGTTTGTTACACTCATTACGATCTATATTTAGTAATAATAATAATACATGATTTGTTTTTGATTTATCAAACTTTTACGGAAAATTTCGATGTATCGTAAATTAAAAATGTGAATCGTTAATCCGTATTTTGTTAAAAAAAATTAAACGGTTGGAAAGAAAATTAAATGAACTTTCTCTCTAAAGGCATCTTTCTTTAAATTAATGATCGTTTAGTTTTTTGTACAGCGCGATTCAAAAAGAGGTGATAGAAAAAACAAGCGAAACTTTGGACATCTTTATTTTATTTTTATTTTTACTTATTTTTTATTTATTTATTTATTTATTTTTACATATAAAAAAATGAATATTTTTTTAATGAACAATTACACCTTTTGAATTGAAAAAATAAATATACACTCTTTTGAATGGTACAGATGCTAAGGAATATCTCGATTCGTTACGGAGGGATGGTTTTTCTAAAACGCCCGAGAATTTCTGCCTTCCTTCCTCCTTTCCGCGGAAAGGCTTTCGGGTGAGTTTGGAGAAGCTGTATTTGCAAGTTAGCAAATGGAGTACCTTTATTAACACGACTGCTTAACTAATAACTTCGTTAATCAAGGTGATAGAAAATTTTAACCAAGATAAACGTATTTCTTATATTATTCGGCAATCATCGGTACCTTCTGAGACGCCGAGGAACTTCTTGTTTACAAGAAAATCGCAGACAAAAAAAGAAAAAAAAATCGGACAGGGGTGGCGTTAGCGAATTTTGTAATATATATAGATTATTTTTATATTTAAATTAAAGCAATTGGAATAAAAGTACTTTATGTAAAGTAATACTGACACGAATGTAAATTGAATTATTTGCTACAATGGATATTAGTCCGAATATTTTAGTCATTTGAGAATCGCATGCTCAAATAAATTTCACTAGTTTTTTTCTTCCTTTCCAGACTTCGCAAAATGAGCAAAAATACTTATCTCTCTTTTTTTTTTAGGACTCTTTTCTTGCCATTATTAGAACACTGTACATAATTTTTGTAAGAATACACAACATAATTCAAGGAATTTATTTTCCTCAACCATGTTGAGAAATGTTATCAGTTATGGCGGTGTAACAGAAGCGTACAGTGGAATGATACGCAATTACAACTTGCCATAACCATGTAGAGGGATGTTACGAGTTGTAGCAGCATAACATTCCACTGTATGCCTCTGTTACACAGCTATGGTTGATAACATTTCTCAACATGGTTGAGGGAAATAAATTCCCTCAATTATGTTGTGCATGCCTACATTTTTTTTTTTTTTTTTTTTTTTTTTTTTTTTTTTTACGGTGAAATATGAAATGGACCATAGCCATACTTAATTTTGTACTTAAAAAAATGTTCATGCAAAATCAGGAGATGCTGTCGTTTATAAAAGTTTTAATTGGACTCTATATATTGTTTTAATTGCAAGATATATCCGATGTATTTTAAAATATACTTTTAAATAAGAAATATAAATATATCTTAAAAACAAGAAGAAATGCAGTCAATTACACAGATATTTAATTTAGATGTTTTTTTTTTTTTTTTTTCGCTTTCAAAATATTTAAATATTAGAAACTTTTTCTCAAGAAAATGTTTAATGAAAGTTTTTCAGATAAAGGTAGCTGAGTATAAGAAATGATACTGAAAACTTTGCAATTTCGACATTACAACGAAACAGTTCTATAAGGGCTCATATGGATGATAATAATAATAATTAAAAAAAAAAAAAAAAGAAGAAGAAGAAGAAGAAGAAACTATCCAAATCATAAGCAATGCTACTATTTTGGATGTCAATTTTCCAAGCCTAAATTCAGTTACTTTTCTAAGAATTTGATATATTGCAAATGTAATTAAATATAAAAAATATCACCAAATTAAACGCTTACAGGTACACCAAATTAAACGCATAACAGATAAAAAGAAAAATTCTTGTCCTGAATAAGATCATGAACACTTTAAACATAATTATATTATTCAATAATATAATAATAATAATAATAATAATTAGAACCTTAATTTTTTCATTAAAAGTTTTTAAAATATAATGCTTTTTATTTATTTGAAGACGATAGATTTCTTTGTTATTAATAGCACCACTTTTATTTATTTATTTATTTATTTATTTATTTTATTGTATGTAGCTTACGACATTTTAATTTCCTTGGTGGAAATGACGTCGGAGACAGAAAAAAACAACGTAATAAAAGAAACGATTTGCAAGTTGGCAAATAGAGTACATTTATTGACGTGAGGTTTTTAATTAAAAATTTCATTAATTAAGGCGATAGACATTTCTAACCAAGATAAATGTACTCTTTGAAGTATTCGCTAAATGATGATAAATTTCATTACTCTGAGGACCCCCTCCCCTTCCGTTCTTGAAGAGATGCAGTCGCAGACAGAAATATCAGTCATCGGGGGTAGGATTTTTTTTTCTTTTTTTTTTTTTTTTTTTAATATATAGGGTGGGCTGAAAGTCCGTAAAAACTTTAAAAAATCATAAAATCCGAAAAAAATAATCTAAATAAAAACGGTTTGTAGGTTTAGCATTGACAGGTCATATTTTTTTTTTAAGACAAGGGGGAAAAATATCAAAAAACAGCCGACAGATGGCGCTCATACGAACGGCTTAGATGGAAACGTGCAGACTATTATAAATGAGACAGACTATTATAAATACTTGCGCTCTTGATCCAGAATCAGTTCTCCGCTGCATCCCGTGAAAGTGAATAAGGATGCTGACTGGGAAAGATAAAACTTTGTTGTTGCAGCTGTTTTACATGAACCAGGAATCAGAAACTGTTGCACTGCGCGATTTCCGACTTCAGAAAAATGTGAAGACTGGAAAAGGACCTTTAACAATGGCAGACCTCATAAAGCTTGTTCAGCGATTTGAAGAAACTGGATCACTGGAGGATCGTGTAAGAGCTGGACGACCAAGTCTAAAACAAACACGTTTGGCGCTCGTTGCAGCCGAAAAGGAAACATTGGTCTCAGAATCCGTTGCAGGGACTAGCAGTGCACGGGAAGCTGGCAGACGCTTGGGCTTATCACCATCCTCGATGCGTGACATTCTTCATGGAGTGCTTAATCAGTACTCATACAGCCTTTCCATGAACATTTACCGTCGGACACGGTAGAAAGAGAAGCATTTGCGAGGTAGCCTTTATCCAAAATTGAAAAAGATCCCTCCTGAGTCTTTGACATCTTGCGGACAGATTAAGCGCAATTTTCGCTCCATGGTGACGTCCGTACACGTAACTGTCGCATTTAGGCGACTCCAAATCCACGAGAGTACACTGAGAAATCACTACATTCCCCCAAATTCACAGTATGGTATGGGTTCACAGGTTCCTTCATTATAGGACCCCTCTTCTTTGAAACACAGTGTCCAGTAAATGCTTGTAAAATGGTGACAGTAAATGCTCAGCATTATTAACGCTTCTACGCGAAAAGGTTGTTCCATGTTTGCGTGAAAAAGGTGCGCTTTCTTCTGTTACGTTTATGCAAGATAGAACAACAAGTCACCCAGCTATTCCAGTCAAGGAATTCTTGATGCAGATGTTCGGGGAAAAGAGAATCACTAGCAGACGTTGAAAGTTTCCATGGCCTCTTTGGTCTCCAGATCGGACACTAGCAGACTTTTGGCTATGGGTATATTTAAAATCTCGGGTGTATAGATCCCGTCCATATAATCTGTCGGAATTGAAAGATGTAATCCGCGGACCGTTGTCATGCATATAGCCGGACATATTGCACTATGCCGTTCTTGGATATGTGACATACCTGCAATGTATTATCACCTGTGGTGTAGACATGTGGAACACACATTGCTATAATAAATGATATGATAAGAATATTTTTGTTATTTTCGTGTCTTTTCTTTCACTTATGTACGAAAGGTCACCTATCGGCTGTTTTTTTTATTATTATTTTCTTTTCTTAACTATATAAAAAAAAAAAAATCCCGTTATTTATCGATGCTAAACCTACAAACCGTTTTTTATTTTGGTTAGTTTTTTCAGGTTTTATGAAATTTTAAAGCTTTTACGGACTTTTTGTCCACCCTGTATGTATAAGGTAAAGCTAGGAAAGAATGCGCACGTAGGGGATCGGCAGAAGGAGTACAATGGGCACTCTGAAACTCCAGGTACTTCTACAATATCGATAGCAGAGTGCCAACTTAAATGTGCATGTTCATTGCTTGAACAGTCTAAGATTAAAAGTGTTTATTTTGTCTCGTTTTAAAAAATGTTTGTTTAAATTTCCAAAAACCTTTCTAAGAATTTTTATAGAATGGTAGTATTACAAAATATTTTTAAATTAAATGATTTCCCTTACACTCGTTTATAAATTTGACTTGTGGTAAGTGGTTGCATGAAAGTTGCATCATTTATAACAACGAGTCCAACGATTATAAACAACGACAGATTAGGTTAACAAAAAAGAAATCATTCAAACTAAAAAGGAACTTTATTAATTTTGAGTTAAACATATTATCTAGAAAGTAAATGTTACTTTGTATTATCTAGTCTTGCTTTTTATCTGCTTTTGTTTGAAAAAAAAATAGTCTTTTTTTTTTTTTAATTTATTTTTCTCATTTTCGTTTTTTTTTAATTATTAAATTGAAATACCTACATGTAACATAAAAATATTTGTTTGCAAAATATATATACGAATGTCATTTAAGTGCAGTTATCATTGTTAACAATTTTATTGTAGTTAAAATTAAGCGCAATCTCACTTATCCATTTGCACAATCTCCCTACCCTATAAGGAGAGATTGCGCAAAATAGCTCTCTTGGTTTTGTTACAGCTGCTGCTTTAAATCATAGTATAACAACAAAATAGTAATGGAAATGCGTAGAAAAAGGATCACTTCAAAGCTATGCACCAACAGTTTAGCAAAAAATTATAATTTAGATTTTTTTAAAACTTTTTTTAAAATTGTGTGCAAACACTCCTAGCTTTACCTTATATATAGAGTGAGATATAATTGCCACTATTATTTTAATAAAATATTACAAGTTAGGATTTGGAATAATTTCTTAGTGATGCACTTTAACAGTTTCATTATACGATTGTATGTCATTCCATTAATTTTACTTATTTCACTGAATTTAGTTTACATCATTATATTTATATAGTCTCATATTCATTATTTTATCTGTAAGTCAGAGATTTTCATTGCTAACAACATATCTAAATTTCCGTTACTTTGTTAGCAGAAATCGTTAACGCAATCATTGCTTTCGTAATCGTCACTCTTCCATTCATTTACATGTATTTCACTATTTTATCCAAATGAAGTAAGTTTGATAAATGTGGTTTAACTGAATGTTTCGAATGAATGTAATGTTTAGCTTTTCAAATAATTGAGTTTCATTGGATTTATATTTAAATCCGTTTAGTTCAAACAACCGCTTTTAGTTGATTGCTTTTACATAAATATCTATTTAGAGAATTACACAACAGTATAGTAGAACTTTCATTTTAATAACATAAAAAATAATAGTTTTTGAATACATATATATATATATATATATATATTAAATGTATTGCATGAAGTACTTTATTTTTTTTTAATTTTTAATTTTTTTTTTTTTTTTTTTTTCCATTCAAAAATATTTTATATTGCTGAATAAGTATTACTATATTTTATGCAAACAATAATAGATGTACTGATGACAAATAAAACAAAAATATGATGAAGTACCATCAATAAAAAAGTTAAGGAAATATTATAAATCCAAGTAAATAAATGACGCAGGTCTGAAAAAATTTGCTGAAATTTTTGCAGACGTATCAAAACGCAGACGCGTCATATTTTATCAAAACGTTGGCAGAAATTTCATTTGATAACTTTAGCTGAAACATATGTTTTTTGGTGTGCTAAAACCGAAAATGAAGCCTTTCTTTTCTATTACTTATAGATTTTGTTTCAATACAGAATGGCTGCAGAGACAATTTCTTCATTTTCGATAATTTTTGGTATGCTTCAATTATTAAGGTAAAGCTAAGAGAGTTTGCGCACAATCCAACAAAACAATATAAAAAATCCAAATATTTATTTTTCGCTAAACTTTTGATACGTAATTTTAAATTGATCTTCTATGCGTTTCTATTACAATTTTTTGTTCTTCTAAAATTTAAAGCAACCGCTATTATAAAACCAAAGGAACCATTTTGCGCAATCTCTTCTTATAGAGTAGGAGTGATTGCGACCAGGGGTAGGAGAGCCTGCGCTTAACTATAACTGTATTTACGTTGTTAATAATACTAACTGCACTTAAATGACGTTGTTGTAAGGTATTTTAAACAAATATTTTTGTACTAGAAGGGGTATTGCAATTCAATAGTTAAAATTCTGAAATTAAAAAATAATCACAAAAGCTTGTTTATAGAAAGATATTAAACAAACTAGAAACAGAAAAATACCGGATAAAGATTGCAAAATAACATTATGTTACTGGATAACACGTTTAACGTAGAATCATAGCGCCAAAATTTTAATTTATGATGAAGCATTTTTAGCCTCGCCTTTATTTCACACCACTTACTTATAGAAATTTTTCTTCCAAAATAAAACTTCGATAAAATAAGAAAAAATTACTCTTGAAAAATAAATGTCATGAAATAAAGACGAGGCAAAGAATACTACGGAAAAAATTAAAATGGCTGCAATTGCGCTTAAATTTGTTGCATTTATTTTTCATCTCAAACTGTTTATTGTTTGCTAACAGAATCTGTCGTTGTCCAAAATCGTTGCACATATTGTGTTGAATGTTGAAGCTATCGTGCAACTGCTTGTCACAATTTAACCGGTTCGAGACAGATTGCCCACCGTGAGTGCAATGCATTTCTGAGCAAAAATGAGGTGTAGCACGCCATGTCTGCAATAAGGTATGGCTATTTCCGTCCACTTTTGAGCCCAGAAACCGCCTGCTGTTTGTTATTTACTAGTTTGTTTTCTCATAACCTTTGGAAACACAAAACCTAAATTTCACTTTGTTTGAAACCTTCTCGTTTCAACTTTCAAATTCTTTATTTATTTTATTTTATTTATTGAAATTTAGACGATTATAATCCTTAAAAAGAATTTTGTGTTGGCAGATAGTTTTTGCTTGCATTCAGTCTTATTGCTTCTATTTAAGCAGTTGACAGCTGCACAAAACTTGCGCACCATACTTGAAAATAATTCAAAACTAAACAAATATGCAATAACATTTAAATACTATGCAATAAATTTCCCATAGGCTAACATTAGCATTTGAGAGCTAAATTCCATGAGAGGTGTAGCTTTTTATGATCATTCCATTCACCAATAGTGTTCAATTTCAGATTCTGGGATTAGTCTCCAAATATATACGCTGTCTCAAATGGGTTAAACTAGTCCAGTGACTTGTCGAAGTTATTTTCTGGTAAAGTTCCAGACATTGAATAAACTCATCGTCATTGTCTTGTTATTATTAATAATCTGCGAAATTTCTGTTATCATAGAATTTTAAATGCGCAATCTCTCCTAAATAGCAAAAGTGCAAAATATCTCATTTTGGCAGGATAGTTTGCACAGTGTCTTATTAAATAATTATTCGCATTTAGAGACATTCGTAGTATTTGTACCGTTAGCCTAGGTAAATAGGTTATGGGAAATTGTTTAATTTAAAGATATTTTGTATTACAATCGTTCTATAGAAATTACTAGGAAGGGTTGTGAAAATTAAAGCTTTTATTTTTGAAAACGAGACAAAATAACCACTTTTTATCTTTGACTCTTGAAGGAATCAACACGCACATTCAAGTCGATATTTCACTATTGATGTTGTACAACCACCTGCCGTTGCAGTGCACATACTGTACTCTTTTGAGCCGATCATCTATGTGCGCTATCTCTCCTATCTTCCCCTTAATTATAATGAATGTTCGAAACATACTATAAAACGCCCCATTTAACATACTGGTGGAAAACTCACGCAAGAAATTGTGACAAAATTTATACAATGTCTTGTAATTTTATACCGAATACTTAAATGTCCAACAATTCTTTTTTTTTCCATATTCAGAAGAAAAACTGGAAAAGTGTCATGTATTTTTGGGCTGCCATTAAACTGGGATCATGTGTTTAAAATGCCCGTTCTTAAATAAGCCCCTGCTAAATGTATACTTTAAGCTCTCTGATAAACTGTATTTTTCGAGCAAATAAATGCTTCAATTAGTATTTTTTGCAGTACAGTTGTGTACAAAAGAAAAAAAAAAACAGAAAAACAGAAAAATATTCTTAAACTGCACACTATAGCAACTGTTACACTAAATTATTAAAGACGTGTTGTTTTTAGTAATAAAAATTATTTAGAAAAACATTTCATCAAGCAAAAATTACAAACGAGGAAGTCTTCAGGGTATTATATTTAAAGTTACTATTTCAAAAGGTTATAATTTTAAAACTACCCATCAGAGCGATTTGACATTTTACCAGAGAAATCGTGAGGCAATGAAATTTTGGTTGGGGAAGGAAAAAAGTAGTTCCAGCATGTTCCTACAGATGGCGCTCTCAGGGGATTCGCCTAAATGGACACATTAAACACAGAATGTTGTTAGCAACACAATGAAATAGCAGGAAACATTCGACTTCAACGATTTACTACATTTTTTTTTTCTTTTAGTAAAAAGACAAGAAAACATATTTATAGAGGAAACAGTCATAGTGAAAATAGAAAAAGGGAGCTTCATGAAAAAAATTACGGATAACTAACAGCACATTTTCTAAGTAATTTTTTTTTTCAAACAAAATTTTATTGACTCTTGATTGCTTTGGCAAAATATCAAATCGCTCTGATGTGTAGTTTTAAAATTATAGCGTTTTGAAACCATAACTTTAACTATAGTCACCCTGAACTTTTACTGCAAACAGTAGGACTTTTTCTGAATAATAATTACTCCGGCCTAACACGTTTTTAATTACTTAATTAACTACGCAAGTTTGCATCTAAAATTTTGATTTGTTAATTTTGTTTGTTTTTGGGACTTTGGTGTGTTATAACCGAAACTGAAGATATTTTTTTTCTCTGTCACATATAGAATTTTGCCAACTTTTAAATATATTCTGTAAAATTGTCCTTCTTTATTCAAACCATCTTCTTCGTAGAATACTTTTTCTCAATATTTAATTTTGATTAAATAAGAAAAAATAAATATTTAAAAAATAAACAAATACAAATAAAATAAAATAAAAAGTGGTGTCGAAAAAAGGAGATCGGTAGCAGTTTTATGGAATGAATTAAAAACTTGACAAGTCTGCTTTAGTACGTGAAATACATACATATATATGTATATATACACTACAAATAAAGCAGTGTTAAAGTAAGACAATAAAACGTCCGAATGAATATTTAAGACGCGTAAATATTTAAAGAAAAAAAAAAAAGATTAGACATAACAGATATCTTTATTTAAGACATTTTGTATAACTTAATAAAAAGGTTGTGGAAATGAAATATTGTAAAATATCTTAAAACTAAAATATGGCCAAAAATCAGACATTTAAAATATTTTAGAATAAAATATTCCAATCTCGGTTAAAGACTTTTTTTTTTTTTTTTTTTTTTTTCATTATTATTATTAAATGATATTTTATTTATGCTCTAGAAAATTCTAAAATCTATTTTTAACCGAAAAAAATATCAAAAGCCCCCCTTTATTTATTTATTTATATGTTAAAAATGCCTTAAAAATAGCAGTGCTTTTAAGCCTATAAAAACATGACGGCGTTTTAAAACATTTGCAAAGTCTTAATTTCATATGCAAAATGGCGTCTCAAATAGTAAGACTTTTTTTTCACTTAAAAAATGACCACCACTTAAGACACTTTTTGAACTGAATTTAAGACGTTCACATTTACAGTATATATATATGCTCTGTGAATATTTTCACAGTTTGTATTATGTTTGAAATGAAATATAAGCTTTTTGAGCAAGAGTACTTTTTTTAAATCTCATTTCCTGAATTTCATTTTTCTCATTTTCAGCTTTTTTGTGGTTTATCCACGGCACTCACTTAATTCCCGCTGGTAATCGCAAGTTATCTATGTTAAAAAGAGTTAGAAATACATTTTTTTCAATCTCATAAACTTCTTTAGGAGAGTTTTCTGATGTATAATAGTCTCAATGTCGAAAGGAATAAAAAATAAACAGGTAGCATACTAAGATATTCCTGAGACTGGATAGTAACTAATTTTTTCTGTAATTTGTTTTAAGTATGATATTCTTTAATCAAATTTTAATCATTAAGTAGGAAGAAAGATTATTTGCAAATTAAAAATATACTTTTCTATATATATTATGCTCTTAAAAAATTAAAAAAGTCTTTATACAGGATAGTATTAATATAGACCAATTTAACTATATAATGAAATCTTCTAAACCAGATATAAACATAGAGCATAAACGAATTTACATGAATATTAAAATATAACTTCAGGCTAAATACAACATGAAAAAATTTCTAAAAGCAAATCAACGTAACTTTACTGACGTGAAATATAAAAATATTTACTTTTTTTTTTTTTTTTTTTTACAAAAGTTAAAATATAAGAGAGTGCAATTTTTTGAAGGATTTAAATTAACATTTTTCTTCAAACTTTAATTGCGTGGCAAATCTCTGAAGCTATTTTCCAATTATGGAGTTTTATTTAAAAATCAAACATGATATAGAATTTCAGTTACAAAGTCTATTATAAAAAGTCTGTATAAAAACTAATAAAAATAGATTCGTAGGGAAAAAAAAAAGCAGATTTAGCATTTTAATAGATATCATTATTTTAATTAGTTTTCTTTTCAAGTATGCACATTAAGAAATTAGATTTGGGGAATCCTTTTAGATAAAAATGAACATAACAATTAAAAGTATTGGGAAGTAAATAATAATAATAATAAGCTGCAGTAGAATCATAAAATGTAATACCTTTTTTTTTTTTTTTAACAGACAGAATTTATAAAAAATATTCTTTAATCGCCGTTGAATTTTATTTTATTTTATATATTTATTTATTTTACAATTAAAAATTATGAACTTTATTTCAATATAAATAAAAACAAAAATATATAAGTATAAGTGATTTCAAATGTAAATTGGTATTAAATTTTAAATACTTAATTTATCTGATATATACGAGGGTCATTTTTAAAGTAAGAACCGATTGCGCATCGTGTCCGCGCATCCTGTCAAGTGACGTCGGTTCAAGGTTGGCCACTCTTTCACAATCTCTCACTACGCTGCCATTACGTTTTACGTCTCTGCCAGTGTTGGTTGTATGGTTAAACTGCTTCGTTTTGTCGCCATGTCAATCAGTAATCCCGCCGACTATAAAGTTCGCTCAGTTATTCGGTTTTTAAATGCAAAAACTGTTCGTCCTGCTGAAATTCACCGGCAGCTTGTTGAAGTTTATGGTGAAGGTGTAATGAATAATGGAAATGTGCGTAAATGGTGTAGGCTTTTTAATGAAGGAAGGACAAATGTTCATGATGAAGAACGATCTGGACGTTCTACTGTCATGAATGAAGACTTGACACAAAAAGTTGATGAGGAAATTCACCGAAACAGGCGCTTCACTATTGACGAGCTTCATCAGAAATTTCCACAAGTTTCAAGATGAGTAGTTTATCACATTGTTACTGACAAACTTCACCACAGAAAAAAATGTGTGCGAGATGAGTGCCGAAAATGTCCGACAGAAGAACACAAAACAAAGCGAATGGCACTTTCTTTGTCCTTTTTTGGAGCGCTATCACAAGGATGGTGACGAGTTTTTGAGTCACATTGTGACCGGTGATGAAACGTTGATTGCGTACTACACTCCAGAGAGTAAACGTCAATCTAGTGAGTGACATCATTCAAACTCTCCGACAGGACCACGAAAATTCAAACGAGAAACTTCAACACGAAAAATTATGGCCACGGTTTTTTGGGACCGGAAAGGCATTCTTCTGTTAGACCTTTTGTCAAGAGGAATGACAATAAATGCTGAGAGGTACTGTGAAACGTTATTAAAGCTTAGCGCACTATTCAAAATCGCCGGCGAGAAATGCTTTCTAGCGGCGTCGTTTTGCTTCACAACAATGCTCGGCCTCACGTTGCGGCAAAAACAAAGAGGCAACTGGAAAATTTTCATTGGGAAGTACTGGATCATCCAGCATACAGCCCTGACTTAGCACCATCAGACTTTCATCTGTTTCCAAAACTTAAGGAATTTCTTGGTTGAAAGCGTTTGGAAAATGATGACAAGTTGAAAGAAACTGTTACTAAGTGGTTTAACGGTCAGGCGGCAGAGTTCTTTGAGGATGGTATCCAAAAGCTGGTGCCACGACTTGACAAATGTTTAAATGTTAACGGTGACTATGCTGAAAAGTGAAAAATATTTCATATTTTAGTTTGTAATACAATTTACGTTCATAAATAAAGTTTCTCTTACTCCATTGCAAAACGGTTCTTACTTAAAAAATGACCCTCGTATATATCTTTTACTATATATTATATGCATTTTTTACTTATATAGTATATCTTCTACTAGCCTCAAAGAGTTATGGAACATTTTTTTTTTTATTTATTTATTTATTTTTTTTTTAAGTGAAGTTTCCGTAAGTACTACATTTTAACATCAATTTACAAAGAAAAAAAAATCTTTATATATATATATATATATATATATATATATATATACAGGGCGCGAAATTTTCACTCGCCAGCTCGCCATTGGCGAGTGGAAATTTTACTGTGGCGATTAAAATTTCGGTCGAAATGTAGATAGAATTCTTACAGTATACGGTGCTACGAAAAAAAAAAATATATATATATCGATTTAAAAACGTAAAATCATGCTAATCATAGATAAGGTGACCAAACATCCCCTTTTTAAGAGGACAGTCTTCTTTATCAACGCTCTGCCCTCTTAAAACGTAAAAAACATTACAAAACTAAAAAGTCTTCTTTTTTTATGTTTTTCGTCCTCTGTCTTCTTTTATTTTTAAGGTATTTATTCTTTAACTTCAAAATTTTCACAACTGGGTAGCTCAATCTGCTGTTGGCTGTATCGAGCGGTGAACACTATAACTTTTTTCTGCGTTAGGCTCGCTAAAGAACAACTTTCTAATAAACTTGCCAAAGCATATTATGGATTATGTCTATTCAGATTCTTCGAATAACAAATAAATAAAAGTATTCCCTATATTTGTAAGGTTGTTTGATCCAAAACACAGAATCACTATTAATTATCATGAAATCATTAAGAAGGTAGTGCTCCAGTTGGTACGCTGTGGGTTAACATGTGTTCTCCCTTTTGCATGAATAATATTCCTCATAAATATGGGCCCACCAATGACCAAGAGGTTTTGTTCTTGAAGCTCGTACACGTGAGGCGTTGGGTTCGATACCCGGTCACGCTCGTTGGCTTAGCCGTTGGGAGCTTTGCGTAGTTTTCTCCGAAACTAGCGTAAGTATGGTCTAGGTCCTTTTTCGTTAATAGTAACTTGGCATCTCTGTATACCAACTTTAAAAATTTATTAACTACTAAGTCTAATTTAGATTATAGTGAGAACTTTTATAAAATGTTGATAAAGAATGTCTGTTCGTTAAAGTAAATCGTTCCATCTGCCGAATATTAATTTTATTTTTTCTTTTGTGATTATGATTTTAATAAACAAAATGTCTACCAACTTTTTTTTATGTAACTGCATAAAAGTACCACAAAAAAAAAAAAAAAAAAAAAAGTTTTGATCTATAGCAAAAATTAATAATAATAATAATAATAAATCGATATTATCCAGTGACACCTATAAAAATTAGGAATTTTTCCTCTCGTATCCGTATGTTATTAATTTAAATTAAGGTGTACTGATCCGAATTCATCATTTGAGATTAAAAAAAAAAAAAAAATCCACCACTTGTGTAAAGTTGCTTTTAAACCGATTTTTATAATCATTTTCATTCACTTTTGTGTCCTCTAAAATGACGTCTTTTTGAAAATTGAATGTCTTCTATTTTCTTATAAAATGAAAGACATTGCGTAATTTCTCCTCTTTTTCCAATAAAAAATTCTGGTCATCTTTTACGTTAAAAATAGATAAGTTAATCATATTTCGTGGCGAGTAACTTTTTTTTTTTCAGCTAGTGTAATAAAAGTTGAAATTTCGGGCCCTGATATATATATATATATATATTATTGAATCAAAAATGAACCCCAGTAAGACAAAAAATATGTCATATTCTATTTTTTTTTCTCTACTGAAGATCTGAATGGATTATTATGGAAGAAATTAACATCCGAGTTAAACATGCAAGGAGAACATTTGGAAGAAATATCGCCTTCCACTTTGTTTTAAAAGAAAAGTTTTTGAGCAGTGCATTTTGCCTGTTGCCTTATGTATCAGAAACTTGGATATTAACGCGTAAAACCATACAAAAACTTCAAAAAACCCAAGAATCACTGAGAGATGCTTGTTAGATTCATTCAAAGAGACAGAAAGCGAAACACTTGTATAAGGAAGCAAATCAAAGTTATTTCTAAAGAAAATAATTTAAAATGGAGCTGGGCTGGTAAACTTGCCATTAAAAATGATGATAGATTAACCACGAAAGACCTATTTTTAATGCCGAGAGATAAGAAAAGATCGAGGAAAAGACCACTGTGTAGATCGGGAGATGAAAATGTGAAGTTTAGAAGAGTAATCACCCAGGAGAGGATTGGTTAAGGTATCATGCAGTGGATTAGTTAAGGCTGAAACTGATCATGATGATATAAATATATACGTTCGTGTTCCACAATATTTTATACACTCATTGGTGTGCATGCATACTTAGAATCTTAAATCTTTAGATGAAACATAATAAATTTTACAACTACCATGTCTAGTGAAAAACGAAATAAATTTTGCCAAATTTAAGTTTAAACACGAAAAAGACATGTAAATAAATCCTGATATTACTTCCACAGACAATACTATTCCTTGAACTGCAATTTATTTTCAGTCAGCACTGCTTATGCAGACAATTTAATTTTCTTAGTTTTAAGAGGAGGGATTGATATAGAAACTTACGGTTTTGTTGCTCAAATAATTCGTTATTATAAAAAATAATATTTGTTTCACACATTTATGTGCATGTTTATTGTTATATATACATATAAGAACATAATTAATCTCGGGAAATTCATGAAGAGCTGGACTTGTCATTTCAGTTCAAGGGGTTAAACACATAATTAACACATATAAATTAATTTAAATCATCAATATTAGCATAGAAAAGCTATCCTTAGCAGTTTAATTTATGAATAAATATATTATTATTATTATTATTATTATTATATTTAAATTATCTAAGTGAAAGTGAAAGGGGGATGCAAAACAACCAAAACAAATTCTTTTTACAGTATTAATAAACAAGAAAGGGGATAATTTCAAAACTATTCAAGCCAAATTTTTAATAAAGCTGTATCTTCTTCATCAGCAGGTGGGAACCCAGCCATTAAAAATCTGTGTAATCCTAACAGGTTTCTGAAGATATGCCGATCTAGTATACTCCAAATTATAATATAAAACAAAAAATTAGTATAACAAACTTCATACTATAAAAATTCAAATATGATTTGTTTTATAAACGTCATTGTATTTCTAAATTTAAATTTCAATAACAGATAAAAAAGATTTTATGAGAATTTTTTAAATCAATTATTTTTTAATTAGTTTTACAAATTCATAAAACGACATGCTAGCAAGGACATGCCCCATCTGAAAAATAAATATATTTTTGTGTATAAATTCACCGTTGCTTTATGTGCGTATTTCATACAAATTAGTGATTGGTTTTGAATTTATATATATAGTGTTACAAAATTGTAGATAATTGTGTTTATTTTTGTATAAATTCCTTCAAAGAGGCTTAGTAAGTTGATAAAGTGCTAATTTTGTGCATTTTTAGTCGTTTTAGCGTTAAGAAAGCCTTATTTTTCCTTAAAAACGCATTAAAAAGCCCCCAATAAGGCAGGTAATAGATTTGGCGCCAAATTTGGTGACTTTTTCCCCCTTGGCAATTTTTTTGGCGACCTTGGCGAGAAAATCCTTATTAGGGATATACCAAATATGGAAGCTCTAATCTCATTGGCTGATGAGATACGTAAATTTCTGGAACTTCCCATACTTGTCCACAGGGGTATATAAGGAGCGCTTTCTCGCCAAAGCAGTCAGTTCTGTTTTCTGCCAGCTTCGCTAGTACATGCATTGCTTTGAGCCTCTTTGAATGAGACTTGCTTCAAGTGTTATTGCTATACAGTTTGTACTGTGGATTTGCTATTGACAGCTGTTGTTTAAGCTGTGTTTACTGTTTGAATTGAAGCTGATACTTGGTTTATAGACCTGTATTTTTCTGGAACTTTCTGCGAATAAATTACTGAATTTTTGTATGTATGGCCTTTCATTCTCGGACAACTCACGAACCCCCAAGTACGCAACAATATGTATATATATATATTTATAAACGAATGTATGTCTGTTTGTCCTTTACCGTAGTTGAGAAGATTCCCGCGAAGGTTTCTGGCATAAAATATTTCTAAATATCGTTACCTCAGGGGGGGGGGGGGGAGTGAGAAAACGGGATTAAAACATATTTTTCACACTTCCTTTAATTCTCCAATAATAAAATATATATTGAAAAGATTCTAACTTCAAGATATTACAAATATAAGTGTCTAAAAACAAATTCCGGTCCCCAAGGGGAGGGTAAAGGGGAAGAATATATTTAAAATTTCCCTCCATTTTTTGCATTACTACAACATTCATCCGGTCGCCATGAAACTTTGGAAACTGTTGAGTACAGTCCTGCAAAAGTTTCTGACATAATGTTTTTTTTTTTTCGGTCCTCCATGAGGGCGGGGGGGAGGGGGGGGCAGGACGAAAACGGGATTAAAACATATTTTTCCCTTTTTTTTTTTTTTTCACTGGTTTTTTTCATCAGTGTCTCAGTTAATTATCATCAGTGGATCTCAAGAAATCATCAATGGCTCAGTGAACGTGCTATATTAGCAGCTACGAATAACGATGTCAATGCCATCAGTTTCAGCATTCAAATCAGAATATCAAGCGAAGCGACAACGTATAAGTCAATCGATACTGTGATGAATCAAGACGAAGTTGTTAGTTACAGTAAGGAATTCTTGAGTTCTCTGGATTTTTCAGGTATGCCGCCGCACATTTTAACATTTAAAATTGGCGTAACTATCAATCTGCTCCGTAACACCAATCCACCACGGATTTGCAACTTTACAAGAATTTCGGCGAAAATGATGATGAAAAATTTCATCGAAGCTACAATTTTGAATGGGAAATTCAAGGGAAATGTGTACTGTTGCCACGCGTTCCAATGATCCCAACAGATATGTCATTTGAATTCAAACGTTTGCAGTTTCCGGCGCGACTCGCTTTTCCAATCACCACCAACAAAGCCCAAGGACAATCGCTGCAAGTGTGTGGGCTAGATTCGGAGAATCCGTGCTTCTCACATGGACAGTATTTGGCCAGCTCACTCACCGGAAAAACTTCTTATTTATTCGCGTACGCACCAGACAGAAAAACAAAAAAAAATATCGTCTATCCACATGCACTCGAATAAATAAATAGAATTAAAGCGACACTTTGAAAGGTTTTCCATATGAAAATTAATAATGTTCAATAAAAATTACACAATATAAATGGAACGTTATTATAATGAGTTTCCTTGAATTTCTTTTCTCTGAAATCGCAGCAACTCGCGACGGGTAAGCTAGTATTAATTATAAACACTTCTATGTCGTGGCATTTATGCGTTTAGTAAACTATTAAAGCTTTAATACGGGGTTAATATAATTTATAGGTGACATAAATTTTCATAAACATCACCGCAATTTACTTAAAAAAAAAAAAAAAAAAAAAAAAAAAAAAAAAACAGTAACCTCCGCTTACGAAATTCACTGGTTAATACAATCAGCTGCTTAATCTGATCAAAAAGCTAAAACCGGAATCAAGTCAATATGAACTGCTTTAAATACCGACGTTTAATAAAATCTGCATCACCGGTTAATAAACTCAGAAAAAATATCTGCAGCTGTAAAAATGTCTTGCACACTAAACAAATTTTTATTTACTCTGTGAATTTTTAATTTTTGAAATAAAAAAGAAAAGAAATCACAGCAACGTTATTTCTACTCTTTGTGAAAAATTTTACATTTTCAGCATAGTTACAAATTAAATAAACCTAAACACTTGTCATGGAAAATTCAGATCGGGACGAAATTGTGCAGGGTTGCAGTATACTATGAAGGTAACAACATATTAAAGCAGTAGCACCCAGCAGCTACAGATTTCAAGAAAAAAGCGTTTAAAGTTTCCGTAATCTTTAAATACAGGTTAATTCACAAGCGAGACAGCGTCCCAGTAGAGACAGCGTAAAGTGCGTAGGTACCTGAGTACATTTTTTTTTTCTTATTTAATCTTTTTATGTAAACTTTTTATATATTTTTACTTTATTTAATAATCCAATTCAAAATCTGAAAATTTTAATAAAAGGTTATATAATTTTCTTGTATATAAAATAAATATTTTCTTTTTCTATTTTTAATATTTATAACTTAAAAGTACAAAAAAATTCTATAATTAAAAAATAAACGTTAATTTTGTTTTAACTATAAAATAAGGTAAAACTAAAGAAACTGTTTTTAATTATTTATTTAAATATTTTATTTTATTTTAGATATATTTAAAACAGTTCTATATTTTGTTTTTAAATTACATTATATATATATATATATATATATATATATATAAATATATATATTTTTTTTTTCAGAAAAATGATGATTTTAATTGCATATATAATTATTATTCAAATTAAATAATTACTTCTCCTACCAGTACAGCTTCTTCAAAAACTATAGTATAGGTTTACGATACTATTAAATTATTACAGACAAAGGAACGTTATCTTTAAATGTAGATTTTAAATGTTAATCAACATACTTTCTTCTTCGACAACGATTTGCATTTTTATCCTTCTGTGCACGAAAGAAAATTCAAGCAGCTTTCTGTTATTAACAAGCTAAAAGCGTTTACGCAATTTATACACACTAAAACCAAATCAGGAAGCTAAAACCATGATTTAAGTACACCTGCTAACTATTTTACACTTTGTTTTACAGCTTGCTTATTTTTGTACTTATTTAAATTTCTTGTCTGTTTTTCTTTATATTTGTTATTTAAGGTTTTATAAAACTAAAATTTATTTTTTAAGTTACATAAATTTATTGTATTTTTAAGGTATAAATAGAAAAATAGAAAAAGTTATTTATTTCTTAATCAAGAAAATTAAATAATATTTTATTAAAATTTTAACATTTTGAATTGAATTATAAAATAAAGTAAAAATTACATAAAAAATTAAATAAGGAAAAAAAAAAAAAAAAAAAAAAAAAACGCAAGTAGCATCGAACCCAAGTCGTCTGTATGGCAGCCACACGCTATACGCTTATGCTGCTGGGGCGTTTGCTAGCTTGGGAAATAACTTGTATTTAAAGATTACGGAAAATGTAAACGCTTATTTATCGAAATTCTGAGGCTAGTGCGTGCTACTGCTTTAACATGTTGTTACCTTCATAGTATACTACAATCCTGTGCAATTTCGTCCCGATCTGAATTTTCCATGTCGTGACCTCTCTTTGTTAGTTATAATTTCACTTAACGTATTTTTTATAGTGCGATAAAAAGTTGTAAATTTAATTTAATTCGCAAATATATACATATATTTTTAATAGTTAAAGGACAATTTTTATTTCTTTTTTTAATATAACGAAGAACCAAGAGGTTTAAATGGAAATATTTTAAATTTAAAAGAAAAGCGTAAACTTTTGGCAAAGTGTAATTATGATCTTTCTGAAAGGAAAACGCATCAGAACTTGAGATGTGTTTAATTTATTATTTTTAAGAAACAATTAATTAATTATCTGACGAAAATAAATTAATATTGTTTATTAATTCCATTATTCGTTACATTTTAAAATTTCTTTCCAAATTTAGAGATGTAATACTGTTTTCTTGAGTGCAGGAACGTTCGCCGTATAAAAGGATCAGCCGCTTAATAAGATCACTTGGGTTCAAAACGAATGTGATTTTAATAAGCGGCGGTTACGGTATTTACTGATGAAGGTACGGTAATATTTAAATTAATTTGCTTATATAAATTGATTTTAATGCACGTCTTTAAATAATATGAAAGGCTATTACTTACAAACTTTGAATAAACACCATAAAATGCAATAAACTCGCAACAATTGTTTCGGGTCGAAAAAACACAAGAACCTTCATCAGGCGAATAAAGTAAGCACGAGTGCTGCAGTCAAAGCGGCAACGTGGCTGCGTTGCCGCTTTGACTGCAGCACTCGTGCTTACTTTATTCGCCTGATGAAGGGTCGTGTGTTTTTTCGACCCGAAACAATTGTTGCGAGTTTATTGCATTTTATGGTGTTTATTCAAAGTTTGTAAGTAATATTTTTTACAACGCCAGTTTTGTGGTGCTGTTTTATTAAATATGAAAGGTTGCCTACACATTTCTTTATATCATTTCAAAAATTCTCAAAATGTATATAGTAATAAATCTGTATATAGTAATTAATTGTATATAGTAATTATACAAAATACCAGTTCCTCTATCTCATGATTTTAATGCTAATTTATGAACCTTTGTTAATTGATTAATTAAATATTATTTATATTATTAATTAATTATTAATGTATTGTTAATTGATATCAATTGATATAAATTATTATTAATTAATCAATATAATTATTCATAATTATTAACGTTAATAATGTTAATAATTAATTAATTACTAATGTCAACCTATGTTAATTTATTAAATCTTTCATGGTTTACACGTTAATTATTTTTTTCTTGTTTATTTTTTTATTTTTTGCAGTAATTAGTACCTTCATTTTAACTTTTTACTTTATTAAAATATCGTTTTGCAGATATTTTGGGGAAAGTTGAGTGGCCATAAAACTTATAGAACCAGCTGTTAAGTCATGGTGGCCTCTTCTCCTTTTGTTCGTTTAGTTTATGTGTTTTGAATTCTGGCCTGATCATTAAAATGAATTATATATATCTGTATATATACATTAGTTGACATGTTTTTCTTAATCACTGAATGTGTGGTACGAAACTTTGATACAAATTAAAAGTGTTATTTAAAAAATAATAATTATATCGATGATTAATTTCAATAACACGAGTATACTTATTTAATACATAATTAATCAAATAGATTCTCCAAAATGTAGCCATGGGTATTTATAAATGTTGTCTAACAACGAGATTTTAAGTCTCTAGTACAATTTTTTATGCAGTATTACAATGACACGTGCCTTTTATATCAGTATTATGTAATTAATTAAATATCACAAAAAAGTTTGTACTGTTAACTTTAATTCAGATAGTTGTAACCACTATATATTTAATTATATACATAATAACATTCCTTCATTTCAATACCCAGCTTAATTGATTTTACTTATTATTGTAGTTTAATTTATCATCATATTCATATATTTGATTAATTAAAAAAATAATTAATCACGCTTTTAAGTATATTTTCCATTATCAATCAATAAAAGCATAACTAGTATTATTCATTATAAGTTTCAAAAAGTACCTATAAAAAATTCTTACCTTAGATTACCTTTAATAGAAAAAAGATCATTTTGTTAAAGGTATGATTTAAAAAAAAATTTCAGCGTCATTTAAAATTTTCTTCATTTAAAACGCATTAGCGAAATAGAGAAAAAACTGATGAAAAAATAAATTCTTCAAACATTTCATTTGGCATGTATTTCGCGTAATTAACCTTTGCTATTTCGGAAGGAACAGTTTTTATGTTTTTCCATTTAATTACCAACGTTTTAAATAAAGTAATTAGAATATTAAACTTCTATATGATTAAACTGTATTCTTTTCTAATTTGGATTGGAGTGTAATAAATTTTTCATAAAAAGAAAAAAAAAAAAAACTATTTATTTCTTCGAAAATTATTTTGATGTAATATAAAGATAGGCGAGATCGCACGGCTGGAGATATTGCGCTCATAGATGTTTAGAAGAAAGGAATAGTGTTCGAGTACTACGTACTCTAGGAAGTTTGGAATAGCAAGAGTAGTGTCTGGACTTGAATTTTCATGCTGGTTGTTTCTATTGTTTAAGATAAAATGTGGTTATTTTGTCTTTTTTTTCAAAAATAAATGCCTGAATTTTCATATCACTTATTAGGATGTTTATAGAATAACAGTAGTAAAAATATTTCTTAATTAAACGATTTCTCATAATCTACTATCCTAAACTTAGTTTCGAACACCAACAGTTCTCTATAAAAACGAATAAATGTTGAATAAAGTGCTGTAGAATTTCTCCTAAGAAAATGGAAGAGTTTGCTCATTTGCTAATTAGGAGATATTGTGAATAAATTTCATTAAATTCTCTACTAAGACTAATTATGCAGCTTATTGGTAATGACAAGATAAAGAGGAGGAGTTTGTTAAATGCCTAGAACTGCACCCGGAGACAACTTCACCAAGTGGCTGGACTAGTTAACTCATTCTAGACATATCATATTTTTAGAAACCATCCACAAAATCTAAAATAGTACATTGTTCAGGAGTGGCAATGATCGACAAAAGCCACACCTCTGGTAATATTTGCCTCTGGAGTGTCAGTGTTAGCTTAGAAAAAAATTTATCACAAATTATTTATAGTTATTGTATATGTGTTTAGTTTTGTAATATTTTCAGTATGATGCTCATGTTTATTATAGCTGTCGGCTGTTTAAACAGAAACGATAAAAATGCAAAAATATTTTTTTAAGGGTTGTAGTCGTCTATATTTCAATAAAATAAAATAAAGTAAAATAACCTTAAATTTTATAAAGATGAAACGAGAAGACTTCAAACAAAGAGAAATTTAGGTTTTGTCAGAAAAAAATATATCTCCTATAGAGACACGTTTAAAAACACGTGTAACGTTTTAAATTAATAAGGTGTTCAGTTTTTAACAAAATATAAAGAATTCAAAATTCAATTTTGGACTTTTGCCACATTTAAACTCAACTACATTGAACCACTAAGATATATTTGTAATAAGTAACATTTGTGTTTGCGTACGTAATACATTTGTAATATTTCCGTATATACATTGTTATTATTTATACGTAATCATATAGACTTTTACGTCATATCGCCTGGACTATATTGTTTGTGTTTATTTTTCTAATAATTTAATTTGATATGATATGATATAATATCTAAGCATCAATGTTTAAACCACGGAGTCTTTATTACTCCGTGGTTTAAACTGATGTGTGTAAACCACGGAGTAATATTAATAGGAGTTGAAGGTCCAATGGGAGAAAACTACGAAACTGTGATCTAAATTTTTGGTAAATATTGAGGGCGCCACTTGTCATTCCTCCCTACCTCGGCGCGGATATACTGCTGTTTTCAATAGAATTTTGCTGGAGTACATTTGAAATTTTTTATTTTAAGCAATTTAATTTCTTTGTAAGTTCTTAAAACTGCATAATTCAGATGTTTCAAATAAATGCTTCGTTCCTAGTTGTAAAACAGGCTATGATAGTGATAAGAAAAAGAAAAAAAAGCCCTAGGAGAAAAATAAAGTCCGAGTTCGTGTTTTCTGCACCTAAGTAAGTTTATTTTTTTTCTTTACAAAATTTCATCCATTCTCCTTCCTCCCAATTGTCTGTTTTAGCTAGCTTCGGTTCATAAGAATCGTCATTTTTTAAAAGCTTTCTTTCAAAGTAAAATTAGTATAAAATGGCTCTTAAAAAAAACATGTTGGTTAGAATACTCTATTTAATGAAATTTGCTTTCAATCGAAATTTTTTCAGCTTGATATTATTTTTAAAAAAATAATTAAAACGATACATTTCCCCATTGAATAACATTGCGGAAGCTGGAGAGAAGGAAGGATTGCACGCTGGCGCCATCTGTAAACATTAGAAAACAACATCACAAAATTTCAGCGTTACCTTCTTCTCCTGTCTTTTTACTCCGTGGTGTAAACGAAATTGGAATTTAAAAATAAATAAATAAATAAAATAAAATAAAATAAGAAATTCTATTTTATAATATTATTTATTTTAATTTATAATTGTTGCCAAAAAGATTTACGAATTAATTTATTTTTAGACATATAATAAAATATATTTTCACGCGAACAATAATATAAAAAGTGAACTGGATTTTTTGTAAAAAAATAATAAAGATCGAGGAAAATTATTTCCCTATTTTAATCCCCATATTTGGATATAGATATGTATTAGTTATCATGTGCATCCGTTAGATTAAATTGTTTTTGTTGTAAAATTGATAAAATTGGAATTTTAAATTTCAAAACTCTAGAAAAAATAATGGCAAATTTCCATATTCGATTGAAAACGTAAACATTTCATTTCAAAGGATGATATTTACACAATAAACATCCAACTAATAAACTAATTAAAAGGGAAAGGATAAATATTCTATCATAATTTGAAGTCAAATTTGTTTTCAAATGTCTAAATAAAGTATCTGATATAATATACTAATATGTTGCAGCGGAATAGATTTGATATCCGTCATCCTTGGCAGAAAAAAAAATATCGCCAAATTAACTGGCGAATATAATTTAATTCCTTTCAAAAATCATGGTTATTTTAAAAACTTACATTAAGAGTGTAACGAATAATATGAAACAATATTTCGTACAATACATATTACGAAAATATACATCTGGCATGTATATTTTCGTATTACGTTTTTGATCGCCAAATACAAAAAACGCCAAGGGTGACAGTTTTGAAATTTAAAGTTAAAATTTTGTCAATTTGACAGCAAAATAACTCAATCTAACGCATGCATACAATAACTAATACATATCTATACCCAAATATGAGGATTAAAATCGGGAAATAATTCTTCTAGAATTTTAATTAAAAAAAAAAAAAAAAAAAAAAAAGAAAAAAAAAATCCAATGAGCGATTAACATGGAAAATCTTTTTCTTGCATCCACGGGCGGTCAGTGATGTCATACTTCGCTTGCGTATTGAGATGTTTAAATTTATTTGGCGACTATTTTTAGCAACTAACAGTTATGGCAAGTAGCTCAATATACATAGCGCATACAGCCATTACTGAAATGTAAATAGCATTTAATTATTTGAGTTACATTATGTTGACTGGAAACCTATTTAATATACCTATGCTCTATAGCTATGCTAATATAAAAAAAAAGAAAGGTTTATATGCATATGTAGAGAACGATCGCTAGAACTAAAAAGCCGATTGCTTTTTTTTTTTTTTTTTTTTTTTTTTTTTTTTTTTTTCTTTCAATAATCAAAAGTTACACTTTCTCTCTCTAAGTGCTAGAAGCTATAATAAATTTTTGTAAAATAAATTTTTAATTCAAATTTTCAATATTTTAATTGAAAACAAAGCATAGATTTGATATCTATCGTCATTGGCGATTTTTGTATTTGGCGATAGAAAACGTAATACGAAAATCTGTATATTATCGTAGTAAATACGAGATGTATGTGTTTACTTGAATTATCCTACTACCGTAGGTAGTGGAAGTATTGTATACGTTTTGGCAATTGGTCAGTGTGTGTGTATATGTGCACGTGTGTGTGTAATCTTCTGGCTGTCATATCTCCAAAACTAATAAAAATAGAACTACTAAACTTCACAAGTGATTCAGGTCTGGTGTACAGATAAATTTTCCAAATTTTCGTGAAAATTGAAAAACCGGAATTGGGTCATCGAAACCCAGAAATGGGACCCTAAGCCCATATTCAAAAACACCTCTAATGATTTTCTTCAAAGTTGCTATATAAATAATATATTAGATGCCCTTTCGATTGAAAAGTTGCTTAGTTCAGGAAAATTGATAGGCGTCCTCTATAAACAGCTCAATTTCAGACTTAGCAAGTGCGTTCCTTTAAAAACGCCTGTACGGATTTTTTTCAAACTCGCCATGTTAACTTCCTATTAAATATCCTTTTGTATGTAATTATTGTTTTTAGGTCAATAATTGAGTATGTTAAGTTTTGGTAAAAGTTGGTATCTCAAAAACGGCTCTAACGTATTCTTGAAAAAATTTTCTTTAATCCAATTTAGATAACCTTTCTCAAGTATTACGTGCTTATTACAGGAATATTAACGGTCATCCTGATTAGGTAGTTCAGTTTTAGATCTCGGAAATTCGTGTTTAAAAAAATAACTATCTATTTTTTTCCCCTTATTTTTTAACTCGCTATGCAAACTCTGTTGTATGTGTCTTTATACGTGTATCAAGTTTATCTTACTCGAAAATCTCAAAAAATGCAAGTAATATCTCCAAACAATTGTATATATTACGTGTAATAGTGGGTAATGGAAGTCGTGTGGTTGTTTCACACCAGATTCTGTAATAGTATATATTGTACGAATATTGTTTCATATTATTGATTTCTCCTTTAATATACATTATTAAAATAATAATCAATTATGGAAAAAAAAAAATATATTTGCGAAATGAAAAAATGAATAATAATTAAAACTATTATGACGTCAATTTTATCAAAAACATTTTCATGTCATAGGTTTATTTTTCAATATTTTTTATTCATGAGTAAAGAAATGTTTCTTTTTATGAAATAAATAAATAAATAAATAAATAGCATTAAGTAAAAATTGCCAACATTTAACAACTAATTAAAAAAAATAATTGTAAAATTATATTTTGACTTTCCAGTTAATAATATTGCATGACTATAACATATAAACTGATATATTTCTTGATTTTTTACATATCAATCCATCTTTAACTAAAATTTGTTCATCGGTGCGAAGCCGGACGGGTCAGCTAGTCTATATCATTATATAAAGCGCAAAAAATTGTTTGTTTGTGGAGGGTAATCTCTGAAACTACTGAACCGATTTAAAAACATCTTTCACTGACCGAAAGCTACAGTATGCCATATTGTTATAGGCTATATTTAATTTTGATAAAATAAATTTTAGTTTAAAATCTGAGCATTTTAATTAAAATCCCCATAGAAGCCGTAATAGAAATGGAAATAATGAAATATTAAAAAAATTAGCTGCTGCCAACATAAAAGAAACATTTACGTATTCATTTCGTTTTTAAAATATCTTGACGTGAAAAGAAAAGAAATATATTTGCACGTGCATTAAATTCAAATTCATATAAAGCTTTTTTATTTGTTAAACTTACACGTTAAATCTGACGTCATTATAGAATTAAAAGTTTTTATTTTTCTAATAATTTAATTTGATATGATATGATATAATATCTAAGCATCAATGTTTAAACCACGGAGCCTTTATTACTCCGTGGTTTAAACCAACGAGATATATAAATTAGAGTGCTGATTCAATGGATGAAAGATTAACTTTCCGTGGTTCAAGATGAATCACGTGATATGCTCGAATAGGTTGCTGTGTTTGGCCTTTTATCGCTATTTTGGCATTTAAAATATCAGTTCGACAAATTATTATTATTATTAGGTCACATGACAGTCCTATGACCGAAATAAATTGCTTTTAAAATAATTTTACACATATTTCACATTTTAATAAATAATAAAATACCTTTCTTTTCAACGTTTCTCAACAAACTTTAAAAGTGTTTATAAAACAAAATTTAAACTTTTAGAGAGCTAAATTTAACAACAAATAATAATTTTTCAACTATTTTTAAGCATTTTATCGGTTAAAGTTCAACTACACGAAATAAAAAAGAAGTAAAATCAAAATCAAAATGGTTTAGAACAAAAGAATATTAAACTACGTAAAGTAAACAAAAACATTGAAACCGTTGCCATAGAAATGTACTTAAAATGAGCTGTTACCAAGGAAACCACCAAATACGCATGTGCAAGGAAAGCATGTCACATGACTCATCTTGGACCTTCTCAAGGGTTACCATTTATCACTCTACTTTATATATCTCGTTGGTTTAAACTGATGTGTGTAAACGAAATTGGAATTTAAAAATAAATAAATAAATAAAATAAAATAAAATAAGAAATTCTATTTTATAATATTATTTATTTTAATTTATAATTGTTGCCAAAAAGATTTACGAATTAATTTATTTTTAGACATATAATAAAATATATTTTCCCGCGAACAATAATATAAAAAGTGAACTGGATTTTTTGTAAAAAAATAATAAAGATCGAGGAAAATTATTTCCCCTTTTTAATCCCCATATTTGGATATAGATATGTATTAGTTATCATGTGCATCCGTTAGATTAAATTGTTTTTGTTGTAAAATTGATAAAATTGGAATTTTAAATTTCAAAACTCTAGAAAAAATAATGGCAAATTTCCATATTCGATTGAAAACGTAAACATTTCATTTCAAAGGATGATATTTACACAATAAACATCCAACTAATAAACTAATTAAAAGGGAAAGGATAAATATTCTATCATAATTTGAAGTCAAATTTGTTTTCAAATGTCTAAATAAAGTATCTGATATAATATACTAATATGTTGCAGCGGAATAGATTTGATATCCGTCATCCTTGGCAGAAAAAAAAATATCGCCAAATTAACTGGCGAATATAATTTAATTCCTTTCAAAAATCATGGTTATTTTAAAAACTTACATTAAGAGTGTAACGAATAATATGAAACAATATTTCGTACAATACATATTACGAAAATATACATCTGGCATGTATATTTTCGTATTACGTTTTTGATCGCCAAATACAAAAAACGCCAAGGGTGACAGTTTTGAAATTTAAAGTTAAAATTTTGTCAATTTGACAGCAAAATAACTCAATCTAACGCATGCATACAATAACTAATACATATCTATACCCAAATATGAGGATTAAAATCGGGAAATAATTCTTCTAGAATTTTAATTAAAAAAAAAAAAAAAAAAAATCCAATGAGCGATTAACATGGAAAATCTTTTTCTTGCATCCACGGGCGGTCAGTGATGTCATACTTCGCTTGCGTATTGAGATGTTTAAATTTATTTGGCGACTATTTTTAGCAACTAACAGTTATGGCAAGTAGCTCAATATACATAGCGCATACAGCCATTACTGAAATGTAAATAGCATTTAATTATTTGAGTTACATTATGTTGACTGGAAACCTATTTAATATACCTATGCTCTATAGCTATGCTAATATAAAAAAAAAGAAAGGTTTATATGCATATGTAGAGAACGATCGCTAGAACTAAAAAGCCGATTGCTTTTTTTTTTTTTTTTTCTTTCAATAATCAAAAGTTACACTGTCTCTCTCTAAGTGCTAGAAGCTATAATAAATTTTGGTAAAATAAATTTTTAATTAAAATTTTCAATATTTTAATTGAAAACAAAGCATAGATTTGATATCTATCGTCATTGGCGATTTTTGTATTTGGCGATCGAAAACGTAATACGAAAATCTGTATATTATCGTAGTAAATACGAGATGTGTTTACTTCAATTACCCTACTACCGTAGGTAGTGGAAGTATTGTATAGGTTTTGGCAATTGGTCAGTGTGTGTGTATATGTGCACGTGTGTGTGTAATCTTCTGGCTGTCATATCTCCAAAACTAATAAAAATAGAACTACTAAACTTTACAAGTGATTCAAGTCTGGTGTACAGATAAATTTTCCAAATTTTCGTGAAAATTGAAAAACCGGAATTGGGTCATCGAAAACCAGAAATGGGACCCTAAGCCCATATTCAAAAACACCTCTAATGATTTTCTTCAAAGTTGCTATATAAATAATATATTAGATGCCCTTTCGATTGAAAAGTTGCTTAGTTCAGGAAAATTGATAGGCGTCCTCTATAAACAGCTCAATTTCAGACTTCGCAAGTGCGTTCCTTTAAAAACGCCTGTACGGATTTTTTTCAAACTCGCCATGTTAACTTCCTATTAAATATCCTTTTGTATGTAATTATTGTTTTTAGGTCAATAATTGAGTATGTTAAGTTTTGGTAAAAGTTGGTATCTCAAAAACGGCTCTTACGTATTCTTGAAAATTTGTTCTTTAATCCAAATTAGATAACCTTTCTCAAGTATTACGTGCTTATTACAGGAATATTAACGGTCATCCTGATTAGGTAGTTCAGTTTTAGATCTCGGAAATTCGTGTTTAAAAAAATAACTATCTATTTTTTTCCCCTTATTTTTTAACTCGCTATGCAAACTATGTTGTATGTGTCTTTATACGTGTATCAAGTTTCTCTTACTCGAAAATCTCAAAAAATGCAAGTAATATCTCCAAAAAATTGTATATATTACGTGTAATAGTGGGTAATGGAAGTCGTGTGGTTGTTTCACACCAGATTCTGTAATAGTATATATTGTACGAATATTGTTTCATATTATTGATTTCTCCTTTAATATACATTATTAAAATAATAATCAATTATGGAAAAAAAAAATATATTTGCGAAATGAAAAAATGAATAATAATTAAAACTATTATGACGTCAATTTTATCAAAAACATTTTCATGTCATAGGTTTATTTTTCAATATTTTTTATTCATGAGTAAAGAAATGTTTCTTTTTATGAAATAAATAAATAAATAAATAAATAGCATTAAGTAAAAATTGCCAACATTTAACAACTAATTAAAAAAAATAATTGTAAAATTATATTTTGACTTTCCAGTTAATAATATTGCCTGACTATAACATTTAAACTGATATATTTCTTGATTTTTTACATATCAATCCATCTTTAACTAAAATTTGTTCATCGGTGCGAAGCCGGACGGGTCAGCTAGTCATTATATAAAGCGCAAAAAATTGAATGTTTGTGGAGGGTAATCTCTGAAACTACTGAACCGATTTAAAAAATTCTTTCACTGACCAAAAGCTACAGTATGCCTGATTGTTATAGGCTATATTTAATTTTGATAAAATAAATTTTACTTTTAAATCTGAGCATTTTAATTAAAATCCCCATAGAAGCCGTAATAGAAATGGAAATAATGAAATATTAAAAAAATTAGCTGCTGCCAACATAAAAGAAACATTTAGTACATGTTCATTTTCTTTCAAAATATCTTGGCATGAAAAGAAAAGAAATACATTTGCACGTGAATTAAATTGAAATTCATGTAAAGCTTTGCGAAATGTTAAATTTACACCTTAAATCTGACGTCATTATAGCGTTATAAGTGTTTATTTTTCTGATAATATAACTTAATATGATATGATATGATATGATATAATGATCTAAGCATTAATGTTTAAACTGACGTGCGTAAACGAAATTGAAATTTAATAATAAATAAATAAAATAAGATAAAATAAAATTAGAAATTCTAACTTCTAAACTTTTATTAAATTATTTATTTTAATTTATAATTGTTGCCAAAAAAATTTACGTCTTAATTTATTTTTCCACTTTTAATAAAATATATTTTCACGCGAATACGCAAGCGAAGTTATGACGTCACTGGCCGTTCGTGGATGCAAGAAAAATATTTCCTATTTTAAACGCGCATTGGATTTTTTGTAAAAAATTATTAAAAATCGAAGAAAATTATTTCCCGATTTTAATCCCCATATTTAGGTATAGATATCCATTAGTTATCATGTGCATGCGTTAGATTAAGTTGTTTTTGTTGTAAAATTGATAAAATTTGAATTTTAAATTTCAAAACTCTAGGGGGAAAAAATGGCAAACTTCCATATTCGATAAATAGATTTTAAAACTTTTGCTTTTGCCTCCAAGGCAGCAGTACGTGTTTTTGTGCACCTGATGAAGAAAGGTTAAGTCCTTTCGAAACCGGTTGTGCTAGCTTAAAATTTATGGTGTGTAAAGAAGTTTTAAAATCTATTTATCGATTGTACACCAGTTTTTGAATTTAGATTGGTTCCATATTCGGTTGAAAACGTAAACATTTCATTTCAGAGGATGATATTTACACAATAAATATCCAACTAATATACTAATTAAAAGGAAAATGATAAATATTCTATCATAATTTGAAGTCAAATTTGTTTTCAAATGACTAAATAAAATATCTGATATAAGATTCTAATATGTTGCAGCGGAATAGATTTGATATCAGTCATCCTTGGCAGAAAAAAAGAAAAAAAATTGCCAAATTATCTGGCGAGCGTAATTTAATTTCTTTCAAAAATCATGGTTATTTTAACAACTTATATTAAGAGAGTAATGAATAATATGAAACAATATTTCGTACAATACATATTACGAAAATATACATCTGGCACGTATATTTTCGTATGCCGTTTTCGATCGCCAAATACAAAAACGCCAAGAATAACAGAGTTTTTAAATTTAAAATTAAAATTTTGTCAATTTGACAGCAAAATAACTCAATCTAACACATGCACATGATAACTAATACATATATATACCTAAATATGGGGATGAAAATCGGGAAATAATTTTCCTCGATTTTTAATAATTTTTTTACAAAAAATCCAATGGGCGATTAACATAGGAAATCATTTTCTTGCATCCATGGACGGTCTGAGACGTCACACTTCGCTTGCGTATAATAATATAAAAAGTGAATTAAAAAAATATGATCTGCATTTCATTATGAATTTTTTAAAAGAATAATTGAGAAGTTTAAATTTATTTGACGACTATTTTTCGCAACTAATAGTTATGACAAGTAGCTCAATATACATAGCGCATACAACCATTACTGAAATGCAAATAGCATTTAATTATTTGAGTTACATTATGTTGATTAGAAACCTACTTAATCTAGCTATGCTCTATCTATACTAATATATAAAGAGGAAAGGTTTGTGTATATATGTAGATAACGATCGCTAGAACTAAAAAGCCGATTTTTTTTTTCTTTCTTTCAACTAATCAAAGGTTATACTGTCTCTAAGTGCTAGAGTCTATAATAAATTTTGGTAAAATAAATTTTTAATTCAAATTTGAATATTTTAATTGAAAACAAAGCATAGATTTGATATCTGCCGTCCTTGGCGATTTTTGTGTTTGGCGATCGAAAGCGCAATACGAAAATCTGTATATTTTCGTATTAAATACGAGATCTATGTTTTTACTTCAATTATCCCACTACCGTAGGTAGTGGAAGTATTATATTCGGTCCAAAAATTCGATATAGAGTTTCACCTGATTTACACGTTTAAGGCCTCCTGAGTCCAAAAAAGTAGTTTTTGGCAATGGGTCAGTGTGTGCGTGTGTGTGTACGTATGTGTGGAATCTTCTGGCTGTCATATCTCCGAAACTAATAAAGATAAAACTACGAAACTTCACAATTGATTCTGGTCTGGAGTACAGATAAATTTTCCATATTTTCGTAAAACTTGAAAAACCAGAATTGGGTCATCGAAAACCGGAAATGGGACCATAAGCCTTTATCACAAAAACAGCTCTAACGATTTTCTTCAAAGTTGCTATATAAGCAATCTATTAGATGCTCTTTTGAATGATATAGTTGGTTAGTTCAGGAAAATTGATAGACGTCCTCTATGAACAACTCAATTTCAGATGTCGCAAGTGCGTTCCTTTAAAAACACCTGTACGAATTTTTTTTCAAACTCGCCATGTTAACTTCCTATTAAATATCCTTTTGTATGTAATTATTGTTTTCCGGTCAATAACTGAGTATGCTAAGTTTTGGTAAAAGTTGGTATCTCAAAAACGGCTCTAACGTTTTCTTGAAAATTGTTTCATTAATCCAACTTAGATAACCTTTCTCAAGTATTACGTGCTTATTACAGGCATATTAACGGTCATCCATGATTAGGTAGTTCAGCTTTAGATCTCGGAAATTCGTGTTTAAAAAAAAATAACTAGCTACTTTTTTTTTTTTTTTTTTTTTTTTAACTCGCTATATAAACTCTGTTGTATGTGTCTTTTATACGTGTATCAAGTTTCTCTTACTGTAAAATCTCAAAAAAATGCATATAACATCTCCAAAAAATTGTATATAATACGTGTAATTGTGGGTAATGGAAGTCGTGTGGTTGTTTCACACCAGATTCTGTAACAGTATATATTGTACGAATATTGTTTCATATTATTGATTTTTCCCTTAATATACATTATTAAAATAACCATCAATTATGGAAAATATTAAATATATTTGCGAGATGAACAAATAAATATTAATTAAAGCTATTATGACGTCAATTTTATCAAAAACATTTTCATGTCATAGGTTTATTTTTCAATATTTTTTATTCATGAGAAAAGAAATGTTTCTTTTTATGAAATAAATAAATAAATAACATTAGGTAAAAATTGCCAACATTTAACAACTAATTAAAAAAAAAAATGTAAAATTATATTTTGACTTTTTAGTTAATAATATTGCCTGGCCATTACATATAAACTGATATCGTTCTTGATTTTTTACATGTCAATCCATCTTTAACTAAAATTTGTTCATTCGTGCGAAGCCGGACGGGTCAGCTAGTATATATATATATATATATATATATATATATATGCAGTAACCGCCGCTTAATAAAATCACTGGTTAATAAAATCAGCCGCTTAATCTGATCAAATTGCCAGGACCGCAATCAAATCAATACAAACTATTGTTGAAACCGCTGCTTAATAAAATCAGTATCGCCGGTTAATAAACTCAAAAAAAATCTCCTTAGTAGCCAAAATTATCATTTATGCACACTATTTTTTTTTTTTTTTTTTTTTTTTTTTTTATTTACATTGTGATTTTATTTTATTCATTTATTATTAAAATAAAAAAGAAATTATAGTATCCGTTATCGCTCATTGTCGAAAATTTTACACTTGCAGCATAGTTACAAATTAAACATGCCCCATAACTTATCTCTTTAACAATTTTGAGGAACATATTCTTCAAAGCGCAGTAATAAGTTACAAATTTGATTTGATTTTCAAATGATATATATATTTTTTAATTTTTAATTATTAAAAGACAATTTCTACTTCTTATTTTGAAATAGCTATAAATTAAGAGGTCTAAACAGAAATATTGTAAATTTATAAGAAAAGCGTGAACTTTTGAGAAAATAATGATGATTTTCTTCGAAGGAAAGCGCATAGAAATTTGGAATGTGTTTAAGTTGCTTATATCAGAGGAATAATTGATTATCTATCAAAAATTAATTAATATTGTTTACTAATTACATCAATTGTTACCTTTTTACATTTCTTTCCAAATTCAGGGAAGTAATACCTTTTCCTTGAGTATAGGAACATCCGCCGGATACAAAAATCAGCCGCTTAATAAAATCACTTTGCCTCTGGACAAATGTGATTTTAATAAGCGGCGGGAACTGTATATTTATCTGCAATTATTATATATATAGTATATATATATATATATATATATATATATATATATCCTCAATGATATTTCTTTTTTTTTACAAAACCTATCTGATATATAAAGTTAGATATAACAAATTATTTCTATAACAAATGTCTCAGTATCATAGACTTTTTTTCTCGATGTAAGATAAAACAGAGTTTGTTTCTGAGAAGCTGCTTATGAAAAATGCATGAAAAATTCCAAAAATTTCACCTGAAAACGGATTAGATATAAATCAGTTTTCTGGTGATGACAAAATTTTTATATAGTCAAAGTATTATTTTCATTCAAACAAAGAATATTTTCTTTAAAAAATCACTATATGCTTTATTATAAATGTATTTCTCTATATAAGTCAGTCTATCGATTTATCTACGATATATATATATACAATTATTTTCCCTAAAATATATTAATTACACAAGTATTTACCATTTAATTATTTCAATCGACGATAATTATTCCTTTTGTGATTAATTTCTGATAATAGTTTTAGCATTAATAAAATTTAATTTAAAATGCGAAAATAAAAAATAATGTGCCAAAATAAAATGAATATATCTGTAGATATATCGAATGCAATTTAATCGTTGCATAAATGTTACAACAATAAACAATAAATAATGTGTCTTATTCAAAACAGCTTAAAAATTAAATGCATAAGGCTGTGTGATATTTAGTAAAAGTAATTTTTAAAGCATATTCTAATTCTGGAATATCAATGAGGAATATTCAGATAAAAGTTATTTTTATTAAAAGACACTGAATTTACTCCAAATATAAGTAGGTCTTTCATATATTATGGAAACTATTAAAATTAACATAGCTTCGTTATGGAAAGAATTGAAAAAAAAAAAATCTTGCAAGACGGATGAATTTATATTTATTTCTTAGAATGGTAATATGACGAATAATAAAAATTTTAAGTTATTAGTACATACACAATCTCAAAAAAAAAAAAAAAAAAAAAAAAAAAAAAAGGGAATTTAAACAGTCATTATTATATATACATATCCAGGATATTCAGAAAGATACAATAGATGAAATGAATTATATTACAATTTCTCACTAAAAAAATAAAAACAATGCAAGGTTTCATCTACCTTTTCATTTCGAATCAATTGACGGCAACACGGGGTATCATAATTATTTCTTTTTGTCAATGACGTAAGTTTTATTCAATTCATTGACAAAATTTTTCTGAAATATCACAATATTTGCAAGGAACGCATAAATTTCGTTAATAAATTATGCACATAAATTACATTCTTAACCCATATTTCACCATCGTCCTAAAATTAGGACAACATGCATAAGTGGTATTTATGTAAATTCTTTTGGAAAATTTAATTCAAGTTAAAGGCTATATATTATTTAAAAGTCCAATAAATATATATGTGTCTTTATCGTTAGTTTAGATCAACGTTTAACGGTTAACTTTTTTTTTTTTTTTTTTTTTTTTTAATGACGATTTTTCATTATTATTTATTCATTATATTTTCAACACATTATTACTAGTTTTTACGTTCATGATTAATTGATATATAAATTTATTGAGGTAATATTCTACAATTTTGTGCTGGTACACAATTATATAAATATATATATATATATATATATAGAGAGAGAGAGAGAGAGAGAGAGATCGATGGTCAGTTTTCCTTATATTTCCGACTGTCCTAAACCATTGTCCTATTTTTAGAACAGTCTGTACCAATTAAGCTAATGAAAAGTTAGTAAGTTTTTTGATTTTGTGTGTATACATAGGCTTAAAGAAACATATATTTAAGATTTTATAAAGAAAAAAAAATATTTTTTCAATGCTTGATGCGGTATGGGTTAACAATACAAAATTTGCAATTGTTAAAATACTTAATAAAGTGCACGTAGATTTTCATTCTTTTTATATTCTGCTTGCATTGCGTTGGGCATTGTTAAATATGTTAAGTTTTCTAAAAATTCCGTTTTATGGATTTAAAATGTTTCCTTCTATAAACAAGACACGTTGGAAGAATTTACTTCATCCTTTATATTCATATTTTTCACACACAAATGTATACGGATAATTATAAGAAAGAAGTTAACCACATGCTCCAGTGACAACGAATTTCAATCATAACGTTTTACAGTGCAATGAAAACATTCCCATTGCTGTTTAATTTCTTACCTGTCGCCTTTTTATCTTGAGAACAAAAAAAAAAAAAAAAAAGAAAGAAAGAAAGAAAAATTTTGCTGAAATATATTTGGCATAATAAGTTCTTTATACTCCAACGATTGAAAAATAAAATAGTAAAACATAAATGCATAAAATAAAGATTAATGTAATTTCTCTAATTAGTTAAATACTTTGCACGCCGCTGTGTTAAAATATATATATATATATATATATATGTAGTAAGTTCAGAACTGTTTGGCTGGTTTCTCCATTAACTAATTATTGACCTTATACATAGTTAATAAAAAAATTAATAAATTCTCATCAGTGAGTAATTTGTTGATAATCACTGATTTAAAAAATTGTAAGATTGCTTGTGAATATGTCTTGCTGACATTTCGTGTATGGGGTTCAAACGCTTCTTATGTTCAATTAAATTAATGAGATTGTCTAAATTTTACATGTAGATTATAGTATAGAGTAAAAATTTTTGGCTGTTATCTATACCTGATTTTATCTATATCGACATTTATGTATACCTGAATATTGTTGGTTAAGAATATGTATGTAATATTACAGGCAATTTCTGATAGAAACAATGCCAGAAAATTTACGCATACCATGGAAAAATTATTTTACAGAAATTTTCCGAAAATGAATAATACACAAAAATTTTCTAAGCAGCATACATTTTTTCATAGAGCTCAGTTCTGTAAAAAATAAGTAAATAATTAAAATACGTCATTAAATAAAATTTTGTAATCCTACCAGCAAGGATAAGATCAGGGCCTAACGCGCAACAGGCGAAGTCTTTACCTTCCACTCTTGGAATCGAATTTCATTCGGTTACTCAGCATTTCCCAATCCTACTTTGAGGGTTCTCTGTATTGAAAACAGAAAAATGTATTCACCCACTGAATAAAATCTTTATCTGCATATATAAAGCTGATTCTAATACTCTAAGACTCTAAGACGGAAGGTGGCCGCTCACCACTATGCAGCGGTTTTGAGCGATTTTAACCTTTAGAGAGAGGTTCCGATGGTACTGTGGTGATTCAAAAGAGCCCGTGTCTAAAGGTTAAACCTCCTCCGTTGTTTATTGCATAAACAGGAAAAAAAAAAAAGGTTACAGAGGTCGCCAAAGCGGAGCTTTCACACGACAGAGGGCGACAATGTAATAAGAATATAAAAAGAAGAACGGAGCCTTGCTCCCTCGCATGGAAAAGCTTGTGATGAAAAATTATATGGACCACCAAGAGAAAAGTTGGTAACTACCTTGTAAGATTGAAAAATTAGTTGGTCAAATTGGAAAGATGCATTAAGAAGTTATAGATTCTGGTAAGTTTCTGACGTAGGGGAAGCCGGGTAACGATATTAAAAAGCCAGTCGTTAGGTTTATTAGGTGGGTTAAGGATACGCCAATCATGAGTTAGTGGGCATGAGAAAAAGTAATGATTTGCATTACCCTCAGCGCCGCACTCACATTGTGGAGTGCGAGAGCAATGAAATTTGTAAAGATGTGATTTGAATGGGCCATGGCCCGTTAAGAAGGCTGTTATGGCTGGGGAAAGGTCAAAGTTATAATTTGACACTTTTGGGAGGAGGTTAAAAGTAAATCTACCTTTAGAAGATGTGTCCCACTGTAGCTGCCATTCTTTCTTTAGTCGTGCTTTAAGATATCTTTTGATGTAAGAGGGGGGGAGCGCCAGAACGAAATCCACTGCTTCCTTTTTAGTGGCAGTTTTTGCTAAGAGATCTGCCATTTCATTGCCAGCGTTTGTTTTCCCCTATTTACAAACCTATACCGCTCAACCGACTGCTCTGAAAAATGGCACACTTATCACGTATGAAAAAAATCTAGCTGACTCTGTATTTTTTAATTTTTATTAAAATCACACAATCAACTGATTGGAAGAAAATCATATTTATTGAAATTTTATTTTTCTGACTGAGTGAAAATAATGCCTGGACCGGAAGTCGAACTCCGATCTTTGACTTACGAGGTCAAGGCTTTACCAATTGAGCTATCCAGGCCGACAACCGGTCAGCATTACTCACTCAGACAACCTTTAGCTAGAATCATCAGGTCTATCATTTAGATAGCTCGACAGAAATAAGCCGCAGGTAATGGAAAACACCATTAAACAATGGGAGAAAGAAACACACTTTTTATTAAAATCACGCAATCAACTGATTGGAAGAAAATTCTATTTATTGAGATTTTATTTTTTCGACTGAGTGAAAATAATGCCTGGACCGGGAGTCGAACCCCGGATCTTTAACTTACACTGTCAAGGCTCTACCAATTGAGCTATCCAGGCCGACAACCTGCGGCTTATTTCTGTCGAGCTATCTAAATGATAGATCAGATGATTCTGCCTAAAGGTTGTCTGAGTGAGTAATGCTGACCGGTTGTCGGCCTGGATAGATCAATTGGTAGAGCCTTGACCTTGTAAGTAAAAATCCGGGGTTCGACTCCTGGTCCAGGCATTATTTTCACTCAGTCGGAAAAATAAAATCTCAATAAATAGAATTTTCTTCCAATCAGTTGATTGCGTGATTTTAATAAAAAATGTGTTTTTTCTCCCATTGTTTAATGGTGTTTTCCATTACCTGCGGCTTATTTCTGTCGAGCTATCTAAATGATAGACCTGATGATTCTAACTAAAGGTTGTCTGAGTGAGTAATGCTGATCGGTTGTCGGCCTGGATAGCTCAATTGGTAAAGCCTTGACCTTGTAAGTCAACGATCCGGGGTTCGACTCCCGGTCCAGGCATTATTTTCACTCAGTCGGAAAAATAAAATTTCAATAAATCTGTATTTTTTAGCCTATTCGGATAAATGGATCAAAATATAATAAATAAAAATCCCATTTTTAATTTAAAACGGATTTCTTAAAAAAGAAATAATTTCTGCAAAATTAAGGAAATAAAATACACGTTTATTATTTTTTTTCCGGAAATAAAATAAAATCTTTGTATTATAATAATAGGTAAGCATGAAATTCGTGGTATACATTTAACATATTAAATCTGGGTGTATAGAGTTGAAAGTGGTACCATTCGAAAGGTACAATTAACCAAATTTCCAGAATTCAAAAATTATTTTCTTACAATGTCAAGAAGGTATTTAAAAGTATTTTTAATTTTATGCATTTTCACATATTTATACACGTAACCTTTTATAATTAAAATTCCTTTCATTTCAATCGTCTGTGTTCCTATAGCGACGGCTCGAAATTTAAAATTATTGAAGATATGCGCAAATAATAATAAAAAGGATTTGATTTATAAAAGTTCAGTTTTGTCTTCTTTATATAATCTAATTTCTTCCTTTCCTTTCTTTTCCTTTCTTTTCTTTTTTCTTTTTTTATGATTTACGACAGTTCAAATTTAAAGTGATATTAGCCGTTCGATAAATTTCAAGTTTGTGCATTAATCTGTAAAGAATATATCAGCTGATAATTAATCCTACTTTTGTGGCTTTATTTTACCGTATTTATTATTTATTTGTGTGGAAACAGAAGTGAGTATAATTTCTTTTACTTTCAAACTGCTGTAGACATATTGTTTCGATATTAAATATGTTCTTTGCTGTTAAAATACCCATAAAAAACTCTAATCTGTCGGGTTGACGCAAATTGAGTTAAATAGATATAGAAGTTAATGCGGAGGAATTATCATGTAAAGAAAAATGCTAATAATGTTTTTTTTTTTTTTTTTTTTTTTTTTTCTACCGTAGATTTAGATGCTGCGATTATTGTAGAAACACACAAAACAACAACAACAAAAAAAAAAGTTGATTTTTTGTATTTATTATTCAAGTGCTTATTTAAACTGGTCGATTTTTAGTTTCGCGTATTTTTAATTCTGTGTGAATAATAACAAAAATTAGAATATATATATATATATAGTTACGCTACACCGTTAAAAAAATGCAACTTTGCTGCCAGAAATTCTCTGTAATTACAGAAAAATAAGTTTTGTCAACGTAATTTTTCCGTAATAACATAGAATTTCTGGCAGCAAAGTTGCATTTTTTTAACAGTATACGAAAGTTGGTGCCTTCTTTTAAATCAGGAATTCGCGTGTGGATAAATATTTTCATTGAAATATTTTGCATTAGCTTAAAATATTTATTTAATTAAGTTGTACATTTTCTTTTTCTGCAGTGAAACAATATTTTTCATTTTTATTGATACTTTATATCTAATTTATGAGGTTATTTTATGTTCTCACTTTAATTTTAAATAGACATAATTAAGCCCCTTTTTTTATTACTAGTTCCCCATCATACTATAGGTATCGGGAACTTAGGTAATCGAAAAAATTTCGACATCGGTTTTTGGACTTTTTTACGCGTTTTCAGGTGTGAGGAATCCGAAAAGGACAAAATTTATATGGTGTCCGTCTATAGGGTGTCTATTAGTTAGTTAGTCCGTTGCTACTTTGAAAGTTTCGCAAGTTATTTAGAATTTACGAATTTCTCAACACGGCAGAATAGGGAAAAATTTCATATAAACGTCAATTTTGAGGGATATTTTCATCGTAAAGATGTCAGACCACTTTTGAAATATTATTAAGAACACTGGCATGAACATCATTGACTATGAATTTTCCAATACAAAAATTTCGTAAGTTATTGGAAATTTACGAATTTCTTAACATGGCAGAATAGAGCCAATTGTCACATAAACGTCAATATTGAGGGATATTTTCATCGTAGAGATGTCAGACCACTTCTTAAGTATTATTTAGGATATTGGCATGAATATCATTGACTATGATTTTTCCAATTTAAAAAATTCGTAAGTTATTTGGAATTTACTATTTACTTAACATGGCAGAATAGGGCAAAATTGAGCATAAACGTTCATTTTGAGGATAAATATATCAGACAACTTCAAAATAACATTTATGATACTTGTTTGAACATGATTGACTACAAATCTTTTAATTGGAAGATTTCGTAAGTTATTCGTAATTTAAGATTTTATCAACACAGCGAAATTGAAAAATTTTCAATATAAATAGGAATTTTGAGGATTTTTGCATTGGAAGTAGTAGCATGAAAACTAAACAATGGAATTGACCCTGATAAAATAAATTAATAGATTATAAAAAGATAAATATATCGAAGGGAACGGTGGATAGCTTATTAGGCGGGGATTTCATTCTGTCACTGTGTCAAGCTTAGGTCAAATTCATTTCTCTTAACATGATTATAATGTGTCTCGCACTAAAAATTTATGAGAACATAAACATTATGGGGAACTGAGAATCGTCCACCTACGCAACTAGTTTATTTAACTATTTATTATTATTATTATTTTAATGGAACAGCTTTAGTATTGGAGCCCTTTTTTGAAATTTGTCATCGAAGTAGCTCGGATGTTTCACGCCAAGGCTTTTATTTAGGCAGTTCCAATAGTCATTTCAATTCATCACAAAAATGGCCACAAATATTTAGCCAAAAAAGTCGCCAAGGGCTTCCCATACTAAAGCTGTACCTTTTGTATTTATTTATTTGAAATGTTTTCTATTAAAAACTTCGGGAAATGTTTCATGCATTTTTCTTTCCATTTTATACTTTCGTTCAGTTCTTTCATTAATTTAACTTGGCAACACCGGGCAGACCTGCTAGTCTGTTTATATTTCTTTGTGTGTTTATATCTTTAACTGTAAATGTATTGTCTGTTTATTGCAAGGAAAAAAAAAGCATTTGACAAATTAAGAAAACTGAAATTATATATAAGAAAATTACAGATTTTTTTTTTCTTTTTTAACAGATTTTTTTAAGCTGCAGAAAAACCGATATTTATTCTCTGATTGGTGTTTGAAACATATTGGAAAAACAAACATGTGTATCTTTTGTTATCGTTTTTTTTTTTTAACTGTATCGTTTTTAATTTTCCTATGCACATGATAACTGTTTGTTTAAATTCGTTGGTAATAGAATTTTTTGGGATAGGTTTTCGAATAATTTTAATTCTCACATTTTTAAATGTACAATATTTTTGGTTTCACGTTGTACGTACGTAAAACGTAAATATATATATATATATATATATATATATATTATATATATATATATATATATATATATATATATATATATATATATATATATATATATATATATATATATATATAAGGTAAAGCTAAGAGAGTTTGAGCACAATTCAAAAGAATGATATATAAAATCAAAATATTAATTTTAACTATCGCTGAATACTTCCGAATAAATTCGTCTTCTGTGAATTTTCATTACCATTTTGTTGTTATGATATAAATTAAAACAACGACTGTAATAAAACCAAGATGATCTCCTTATAGATTAGGAGAGATTGCGCACATGGTACGAGAGACTGCACTTAATTATAACTTCAATTAAACTGCTAACAATAATAATTACACTTAAATGACATTGTTGTAAGGTTATTATGAGCATATATGTATATATATATATATATATATATATATATATGAATATATATATATATATATATTATGTGTAGGTATTTTAATTTTATAATAGTAAAAATAAATAAATAAATAAAAATTCAAAAGAACTAAAGATAAAATAAAAATATAATATAATATGTATACATACATACATATTATATATACAAAAGGGAAAAAAAGTGTTGTTAAGTTTTTATAAACAAATATTTTTAAATTATGAGTGGTTATTTCAATTTCGCAATAAAAAAAAAATAATAATAATTAAAATTAAAAGAAAATAAAGAAAAAAAAAATTTAAAGAAAAAATACTAAAGAATCACAAATATCTACCTATGTATCTGTCTGTCAATATATATATATATATATATATATATATATATATATATATATAATGAGATTGCAAAATATTATTAAGTTACTTAAATATAATTAAAAGATTTTATTTTCATATTGAATATTTTCATGTTTGCTGACCTAATTTGGCGTTATCCACAGTCGTCGCGCTTATTGTTGAAGACGGTGCGAATTTCGTGCAACCACTGCGATAAGTAACATATATAATCTAGTTCATGGGAAGTCGTTTAATATAAAAATATTTTATAATACTACCATTCTATAGAAATTTCTATAGAGGTATAGAAATTCAAGCAATCATTTTTGAAAACAAGACAAAATATCCATGTTTTATCTTACACGATTGAAGCAATCAAAATCCAAATTCAAGTTGGCACTCCACTACTAATGTTGAACAACTACCTGGGGTACCACCGTCCCCACTCTACACCTTCCCGCCAATCCGCTATGTGCGGAATCATGTGTCTATCTTTCTGGTCTTGATTTTCAACCATATTGCTTTCAGTTTTGCCATTTACATGAGGATTTTTCGATTAAGTACATTAATAATAGCATGTTTGTGATAAAATTTTTACTCTTTTTAATTTTTACCTTTTTAAGTGTGTATTACGTTTAGTTTCACAAATGCACATATATACATACATATATATATATATACAGGGTGATCCAAAAGTCAGGACAAACTTTAAAAATGAATAATTTGAATACGAATGAAGATACAAAGATACGGTTTGCACCAAACGGATGAAAGAGAAACCGGGTTTTGTGTGGCATAGGAAAAAAATTAGTTCTGTGGGCGACCAACAGATGGCGCTATAGTGTTTTATTTCACCAAAAGGTGATTTACAAATGAAAAAAAAAATGTTGACTTGTTACAAGTCAGCTTAATTACAGTTAATTAGTACTGCTACAGTAACTGTTCAATGTCCATCATTCAGAAGTACAGCTGTGAGATGATTCACCACATCGTTCACAGCATTTAGTAGCATTTCTTGCGTTATGGCAGACACATTTTGGCGGATGGTATCTTTCAGTGCTGCTAGTGATGCCGGTTGGTCGCGGTACACTTTTGACTTCCAAGAATTCCCACAGCCAAAAGTCACAGGGTGTCAGATCGGGAGATCTTGGAGGCCATGCGTGATTAAAGTAGCGACTGAGAATGCGATATTTCGATGCATATAAGTTTCGACTACCATTACCTGCTGTAGTTGTTCCTTTTTATATTGTTTGTTGCTTTGCATAATCCTACATGAGAAATACGACAGCGCCATCTGTTGGTCGCCAGCAGAACTATTTTTTTTTCTTTGCCACACAAAACCCGGCTTCTTTTCCATCCGTTTGGTGCAAACCGTATCTTTGTATATCGATTCGTTTTCGAATTATTCATTTTTAAAATTTGTCCTGACTTTTGGATCACCCGGTATATATATATATATATAAATATATATTAAATTTCTTTCACATTAATTATATTTTATTTATTTTCGTTATTATATTTAGTCTAAAAATTCATGAATACCTAAATATCATATAGTGTATATTTAAGTATTAATTATTTTATTTTATTTTATTTTTATTTTTATTATTTGACAAACTACTTATTTAAAATGGCAAAAAATCATTGTTTGCTTTCGGAATTTGAAATCTATAAATTTTTAAAGAAACGTGAAAATACTTTTAATTTTTTTTTTCTTTTTTATCAAGTGCGGTATTTGGTATTTTCCATTAACATAAAATATAAAATTTTACATACATCAAATTAGCCAGCCAAACCTACATAAATGTTGATTTTAAAGCATTTTTACTCGCACACAAGTTTGGAATGTAATTTAATAAATACACAGTTGTATAAAAAGATAGTTCATCTATTTTTATGACTCTTATACATATGTTTATATATATCAAAATGTAACATTCACTATCTTTAATTGGATAATATTTAAAATAATATTACACATTATATAAAAAGTAGATTAATCATACAAGCTGAAAAAAAAATAGCCATATATAATGAATCGTAAATAAAGACATCCAGTTTCAAACAAATCAAATATATATATAATAATCATTTTTCATCCTCCGATTTTATCTTATTTTTTATCGGAATCCATAAATATTTACACAATGCTATATTTATTTGTTCAAGCTATTTTCAAAAATCAAATCTAACGTACAGTTTTAAAATATCTGGCAGCGCCCCAGCTTTAAATACTGATACGATATTACTTAAAAGTTATAAAATCATGCTTTTCATTTTCAATTGACAGAAATATATTTCACGGAAATTGATTAGCTGAGAAAGTTTGTAAAAATATACTGTAAAATATTGTGTTTTTCTTTTAATATTTTATAAACTTTTCTTTTAAACGTATATTAACCCGATCAAGTTATCATGGGTCGTTGGAGACCCAAGCCATTTTTCTTTTGTCTCAAACCTTAGAATCCATATATAGAAGAAATACCTATCCATCGTGTGCATGATTTTTTCCGTAAAAATACCATTTTTAAATTTTATTATGCAATCTGAATTTTTCAATTATCTCAGTTTGTTCAAAAGTTATGAATGGAAGACCCATGATAAACTGACAAGGTGCCTAAAAAAGCGATAACCTGATCGGGTTAAGTAAATGGGAAATTCTCTGATCACTGTTAAAATAAAAACGGCGAGTTTCAAAAATGGATTTAATTGAGCTGCAATATTTTAACGCAGGGTTTTACTATTTTGGTAGTGCTATTTTATAGAAGTAATCACTGCCAAAACAGTGAAATTTACCATAATAATATAATAAAAAAAAAAAAATTATAAATTTGTGAAATCATCTTGAGAAAATTTACGCTTGACCCTTGTGCACAATTTTACAGTCCCAAACACAAAATTTACTCCCCAAAACACAAAATTTGGCAATTATAAAATAATTGAAATGGACGTTAAATGTGAAGTCAAACAGCTACTGTTGATTCAGATTTTTTTTTTTTTTTTTTTTTTTTTTTTTTTTGTACAAGTAGCATTAATAAGTGTTGCAAAGCGAGAGCAGCTGGAATAGTTCCTTCCCCAAGGCCAGGAATAACTGCAGAACAACTAAACTCCGCTCCAGTTGAAGCGGAATGGTTCTCTTTTTACCGCTACCGGCGAAGGGAGAAGGGAGAAGGAAGTTCAGATCGTTATGTCGCTACTGTGCGAGTATTTTTCGAATTTACTTTAATTTTTGGGCCCGCTGTATATAATATATTCCTATAGCTTGTAAATACAAATATTTATGTTCAGTAGTATCTGTTGATCGTAATTTGTGTAGTGTGTGGGCAGTTTGATTAAAAATATTGAAATTATTTTAACGTTCTGAATGTTTCGTTTTCAAGACTCCAGCCTGATTTATTTATTGAAAAATGATTAGAAAATCAACATTTGGCACCTCCGGGTCGGGCCTGGCGTCTTTTAGAATAGAATGATTAATAATTAAGAGGTAAGAAGATTAGATTATTTCCATTTTGAAGTTTTTCGTTGAGGATCTGAATAAAGAATATTAAAAGAAACTTACGAAGAATATTTCATAAATGAATGCATTTTGTTATAGAATGTGTTATATCATTTAGATAGTATTAGATAGTAATACAGAGTGTATTATTTATTAATATAATGAAGATAGAAGTATTGTGAATTTTATGATTGTCAATTGAAAGTTTGTAAAACGAAAATATTTTGGTTTAGAAGTTTATTTTGTGGTGATTTCAAATTTATCGAAACAATATTTACTGATTAAAATTTAGTAAAATAAATATTGAGTGAATATTGTATTATATTATTTAATAGTAAAAATGGAAATAATCAAAAGAAATAAAACTGCACACAGAGCTTCCTTCACGAGGGCATATAATAAGCTAGAAAATATACTAGCAAAATATACTATCAGACGAAAATTCTTCGTTCGAAGAAGTTGAGATCTGTTTAGTTTTATTTAAACAAAAATCTGACCCATTAGGATCAACACATAATACATATTTAGATAGTTTAAAAGAACTGGAATTTGAAACATAATTTGATTCTGTAGAAGAATATAGGAAAAGTCATTGAGAATTCAATTAAGAGCTCAACGCTTTTTAGAAAATCACAAAAAAATAAATGTAAAAGAAAGTAATATTGCTTATAATGATAATCAATTACAGTATAACAAATCAGGTAAAACATTATGCCAGCGTTTCCCTGAAGTTGAACTTTACACGTTCGGGGGAGATTTAAAAGATTGGCTCACATTTTGAAATCAATTTAAGAATATTCATGAGTATAAAAAATTAAGTAATGCAGATAAATTTCATTATTTTATTCAGTCGACTAAAATTAAATCAGAAGCTAGAGAAATTGTTCAGTCATATCCCATAACAGAAGAAAATTATGATTTAGCTATACAGAGCTTAAAAGAAAGGTATAGTCGAGAAGACCTTTTCATCGATTTTTATGTTCGTGAATTATTAAAACATGTTCTTAATTCTAATAATAAGAAATATGGTTCTTTGAGCGGTTTATATAATAAATTGTCTACTCAGTTACGAGCGCTAGGCACTTTGGGTGTTACTAGTGAAATGTGTGGTATAATTTTATATCCCTTAGTTGAAAGTTCCTTACCCATAAATATGTTACGTTTATTTAAACGACAGAGAAAAATTCTAGAAACTGAAAATAAAATATCGAGCCTTGATGCCATACTTCTGTTTTTAAGAAGTGAAGTAGAATCCGAAGAAAAGACTAAATTGAGCAGAACCGATCTTTGTATTTCGCTTGCTGAACGCGAACATAAAGGTTTAGCAACATATAAAAATGTGAAAGATAGTTATCCATCCGCAATAGAACTAATTACATATTATTCAAAAAAATAATTTATGTTCGTTTTGTTCAAAAGATCATGAAATGCGATTTTGTAAAAAAGCATTCTATATCCCTTTAAGCGAGAAACTTTCAGTTATTAATAATAAGGGATTATGTCGAATTTGTTTAGTTAAAGGCCACGTAGGCAGTTCATGTAAACCAAACATTAGGTGTCAGATTTGTTGTAAGAAACATTTAAAACTTATGTGTCCCACGTTGGAATCTAATAAAAATAATGAAGGTTATAGGTCACTTTCGAATCACGATGAAATAAAAGAAAAGTGTGTTGACATAGTATTTATACAAAAGCAAACAAAATCAAAATCTCATGCTACTAATAGTGTATTTTTGCAAACTTTAGTTGTAATGCTGCATGGAAAAAATGCGAAGCGCAAAGCGAGAGTTGCCCTAGATACAGGGCCTCAAAAATCCTATATATTGATATCCACTGCAGAAGACTTAAATTTCGATTTTGTAAGAGAAGAAGAATTTTTTCATTCGTTATTCGGTGGAGAGAAAACAGATATAAATAAACATATATGTAACAAAATTTATTTGAGTAATCTTCATAATGATTATATTTGTAGCTTAGATGCTTTAGATCAAAATGTTATTTGTAATGATATTTCTGCGATAACTCAGAGAAATTGGATACGTGAGTTAAAAAATAAAGGAATCAATTTAACTGACATTGAAAATTCTGGGCCTATCGAAGTCCTTTTGGGAGCAGACGTCGTGGGTAAATTATTTACTGGTAGACGAGAACAACTTAAGTCAGTCTTAGTCGCCATGGAATCCAAATTAGGATGGACTTTGATGGGAAAAGTCCCTCAGTCCAGTAGTTGTAGAGATATAAATATGTCTGTCATTAGTATGCTTTCTCAAGAAGGCATACCGGTTTCGAAATTATGGGATTTAGAACTCTTTGGCATTAGAGATCCTATTGAACAAAGTAGTAGGGAACCTGTTAAAAATCTAGACTGTCCAGAATTAATCAAAGCTTTTGAAGAAAATTGGGAAAAAAAAGAAGGCTGAGTCTTCAGAAAGGAAACGAAAGTTGAATGGTGCTGAAAATGCTGCAGTTATGCCAGTTCCCAAAAAGAAAGTTCAAGAGGAATCGCGCCCTAGAGGATTTGATTTTAGGGGCTGGGAAAGTACAGCTTTTCCTGAAATCCCTTCTCAAGATTCTAAAGCACCAGTGTTAGGCTTAATATGGGACAAATACTCTGATACTTTAGAAATAGATTACGAACTATTAAAATTTGATAAGACAGAAAAACTAAAGAAACGAAAAATTTTGCTATTTAATACTAAAATTTTCGATCCGACAGGTTATATTGCCCCAGCTTTAATACAACCCAAAATTTTGCTTCAAGCCATATGAAAAATATGGCCATATGGGATGCGGAAGTTAGTGATGAAATTAAAAAGAAGTTTCTTTCTTGGGTCAAAAATTTACATTTTTTTAAAAGACATAAAAGTACCTACACTGCAAATAAAGGTGTCTTAAAGTAAGACAAAAAAATGTCTGAAAATACATTTCAGACATATAAATGTCTTAATATGAAGTGCAGACATATTAGATATCTTAATTTAAGACACTTTTGTGTCTTAATAAACTGGTGGTGTAAATGCACTGATATAAAGTGTCTTAAAAAGGAAATATGTCTTAAAGTAAGACATTTAAAATAAATCATTTCACATTTCATCGTTAATTATTAGTAGAGGCGCCATCTATCAATGAAAATCAAAATCATCTTCGTCGCATCGTTTTTTTTTTTTTTTCGTATTAAGGTACTATTTTAAAACAATGATGATTACTTTTATGAATTTTTTAACTTAGCAGCGGATTTTTTTTTATTATTATTATTGAAATTATAATGCAAATATAAAAAAATTAAACCTCTCTCTCTCTCTCTCTTTTTTTTTTAAATAAATAAATAAAATTTTTTAGTAAGTATTTTCATTTGTGAGATTTTTCTGAAAATCATGTGAAGTGAGAAAGGCTAATCACTCTGATTTTACTTCTTGTTTGAGATTTTTTCAATTCCCTTAAATAAAATAATTTAAATATATCAAATTTCAGTAAATATAATAATAGATAAAAATACTTATTTTAATTACTTTTATTTAATTAAATATGCTATCTTCAGTTTTTTTTCTTTTATAATATAGTTTAAAATAATAAAATAAATTGCAAAAATCGCGTTATTTAAAACGTTTATTTGTGAAATTTAAATTAGCTTATAAGAAAAGTTTTATATTTAACATAGCAAATATGCAGAAATGATAAATGACGTTATCTTATTTGTGTGGAATTATGCTTGAAATACTTAATAAATAGCAAAAATAATTTGGTTACAAAATAAATAAATATGTAAATAAAAAATGTTACTTTTTATTTAAAGCTCGTTCATTTAATTGAATGAAAAAAGAGTCAGATGAACTTGTAGCGAAGAATAACTTATTGCTTAAGAATAACTTGTAGCCAAGAAAGTGAATTTAAAACTAATCTTACACAATTTGTAAATAGCTGCTTTTTTTAAAATCTTTTTCGATTTAACTCTTTTTTTTTTTTTTTTTTTTTTTTTTTTTTTTACATTTTTACCTGTACTTGGCAGTAAAACAAAACTTTTCTGGTTTTTTCATAATCATATGCATTTTTCTTTCTTTCTTTCAAATAGCACTTTATAAAAAGAAATCGTTTTCACAACATCACAGTCTGAGGTTTTGATATATTATTCGTTTATTTTTTGCGAAATTCTAAACTTTTACGCATAAAATTTAATAGAATTAATATATATTAAGCTTTAGATTTAATCTCGATAGTTTTAAGAAAAAAATACTGACTATATTATAACACTATAATATATTTCGCGAATATTAAAGTGTATATTATCAAAATTTTCTGCGTATGTCGTGGCGTGATTGACAAGTGCGCTCTTCTGCGGTACCGAAGATAGTGAGTTCAACTCCAGGCACTGGTAGTGATTTTTTTTTTTTTTTTTTTTAAATATAAATATTATATTTTATTAGTGCTCTAGATAATTCTAAAATATATTACAAACAGAAAAGCAGAATCATACGCCACCTTTATTTATTTATTTATTTATTAAAAAGTCTTAAAAAATGGCAGATTTTTTAAGCCTAACATGGCGGTGTTTTTAAACCTAAAAAAGATGGCGGTGTTTTAAGACATTTGCAGTGTCTTAATTTAAGATGCAGAAAGTTGTCTTAAAAAGTAAGACACATTTTTTTCGCTTAAAAAATGACCATCCGTTTAAGACACTTTATTAACTGAATTTAAGACGTTTTCATTTACAGTGTAGATGGACTGGTGTGACTGAATCGTCACTTCTAAGTTTGCATACATTTGTAGATGCGAGCAAATATGCCTATGCCGCATGCGTTTTTCTAAGATCTGAGTCCATAATTGGTGGGGTGAACTTTCACTTACTGCAAGCTAAATCTCGAATAACTCCACTGAAAACAATAACAATTCCCCGTTTAGAGCTCATGGGAGGTACTATAGGAACAAGCCTGTTCAAATTAGTTAAAGATGCTCTGAAAATGGAAAAAATAGAATCCTATTTTTGGACTGATTCATCCACAGTACTCAATTGCATTAAGCGGCAAGAACAGTGGTCGGTTTTTGTAAATAATCGCATAAATGAAATTAGGAAATTTGCTGATACTGAGAATTGGTTCCACGTTTCCATTGAACTGAACCCTGCTGATCTTTCATCCAGGGGATGTGAAGCTAAACAGTTGTTAAAATCTAAGTGGTGGCTGGGACCGTCCTGGTTGAAGAATCCAAAAGAGCAATGGCCTAAGTCAGTCATAAGAGATTGTTCAGGAAAAAGAAGAACTGTAGTTTCTGCTAATAATATTAAGTTTGAATCTGTTGTATCCCGATTAGCAAACAGAGTTTCAAATTTTTCAAAGATGGTTGAAATCATAGTTTGGATACTACGTTTTCAACCGAAATCTAAAGACTTAAAAAAATATCCAAATATTACATCTGAAGAAATTGAAAATGCTCAAAAGACGCTTTTTCGAAGTGTACAGATTGAGTGCTTCACAGATAAAGAAGGTAAAAGATCTCTCGTAAATTTCTAAACCTATAAAGATGATGAGGGAATACTAAAACTAAAATCCAGACTTATAAAGAAAAATGAAAACTCTGATTTTATTTTTCCTTTGGCTCTTCCTTCCAAACATCCAGTAGTGAAAAGACTTATCGAGAAAGTGCACATTTTCAACAAGCATGCTGGAGCGTCTGTTATACTTGTTATTTTGAGAGAACGATTTTGGATTATGAAGGGAAAAAGAATTATTCGAAGTGTCATTCATGAGTGTAATATCTGTAAGAAGCAAAAGGTTAAACATCTTGAAGTACCATTTCCTCCTCTTCCAGAAAATCGAACGAAATTATCAGCAGTTTTCCAAGTCTCAGGAGTTGATTTAGCAGGTCCTCTGCTCACCAAGTCCAAAGAAAAAGATTGGATCATACTATTTTCTTGTGCGGTGTTTAGGGCTGTACATTTAGAATTGATTCCATCACTTAGTACGAATGCTTTCATTCAGGCTTTACGAAGATTTATAGCGAGAAGAGGACGGATTTCTGTGTTATACTCCGACAACGGTACAAACTTCGCTGGATTAAATAATACATTGAAAAGTTTGGATTGGACTGAGATTCAACGAACGTTGGAAGTAAAGGAAATTAGATGGAAAATTTAACCCACCATCAACCCCATGGTGAGGAGGGTTCTGGGAAAGATTTATACGATTTCTCAAAGATTTGCTTCAAAAAAACTTAGGAAGAGCCTCTCTGACACAAGAAGAACTATATACGCTTGTATGTGAATGCGAATCTACAATGAACAATAGACCGTTAACGTACATATCTTAAGATCAAGAACTAAATGTTCTAACGCCTTCATTGTTCCTTCAAGAATTACGAACAAGTGATGTACCTGACTTGCACCAAATTGAGAAAACTGACGTTGTTGAAAGATATAGATATTTTCAGAGAGTAAGAGAATCTTTGAAGCAAAGATTCAGAAGAGAATATCTGGGTTTTCTACGTTCGTCGATCACCAAAAGTCACGACACAGTTCAAGTGGGTGATATAGTCTTGATTGCCAGCGATGACAAGAAACGTTTATGTTGGCCCTTAGTAAAAGTCATCGAACTCTTTCCTAGTAAAGATGGAATTGTTAAACTGATTAAACTAAGAACACCGAAAGGAGTTTTACTACGAACAATCCAGAGAGTCTATCCTCTTGAAGTCACACAAACACCTGAACAGCATGTGCCAAATCCTGCACCGAAAACAAATGATAACACTGGAGAGAAACCTAATGATGGAGCTCCAATTAAGACACGTTTTGGCAGGGTAGTGAGACCAGTAAAACGTGTTGTTGTGCATATTTGACATAAGACTATTAAAAGACTATACAAAAAAAAAAAAAAATTTCTTTAGAATCTGAACTCTTTTTTTTTTTTTTTTTTTTTTAATTATTAGATGCTTAATGTAGGAATGGTTCTCTTTTTACCGCTACCGGGGAAGGGAGAAGGAAGCTCAGATCGTTATGTCGCTACTGTGCGAGTATTTTTCGAATTTACTTTAATTTTTGGGCCCTCTGTATATAATATATTCCTATAGCTTGTAAATACAAATATTTATGTTGGGTAGTATCTGTTGTTCGTAATTTGTGAAGTGTGTGTGCAGTTCGATTAAAAATATTGAAATTATTTTATCGTTCTGAATGTTTCGTTTTCAAGACTCCAGCCTGATTTATTTATTGAAAAATGATTAGAAAATCAACAATAAGAATACAATTAAGAGTAGACAATCAAAACTTGCTATTTGCGATTCAATAAAAAATTTACATAAAACATTAAAACAAATCAGTAATGAAATGTTACCTAAATGTAATATAAGAGTATTTTCCCTTAAATTATGCATTTATTTTATGTTAAAAAAAATAACACTTTTTTTCTTGTTAAAAACTTAAAAAAAAAAAAAAAAAAAAAAATTGTCTTTGCTGAAAAAATCTATAATGTATTAAATATTTTTTTTAGTTATTAATTTTATTAAAAATGTAAACAATTTTTAGTTCAAATTAAAACCTTGCCGGGACTCATCATATATTCCACACATAAATCAAACATTCTAAAACTACGCGCAATTTCTTGTACTGCGTGTTTTTCATTTGTTCTACTAGTGACAGCTAAAACTTTTCTAATATAAATTTATTAAGGGTACTTGGCAGTTTCAATCTTTTTAATAACTTTAAACCACTGAAGTACTTTTCATATGAAAGCTCTTATTTCTATTTAATATTTATAAATTGAACTATATTAGTTTTATTATATAAAATATTTATTCAGCCAACAGTTCTTGATATTTAACAGATATATATATATATATATATATATATAAAATTTTAAGGGGACATACGACCCTTAGAACTTCAAAAACAAAGATTTAATTATAGTCTTTTTTTAAGTAAGTTATTGTTAACAAAGCTTCATTGAGCATGTCTAATTGTTACCTATAAGTTTATTATGTATTTTAGAATATGATTTAAATTCTATGGTAAATTATGTAATACTTTTTGTGTTAATAATAAATGTATTTTTTTCACCTTGCACGCAGGATATCTCTGAAACTATTTAATACTTTTTCTTGAAATTTTCACAAATTTTGTAACATATCAGATCCTTCAAACTGAACCTAAATTTGTACTTCAGATTTTATTAAAATTAAATGATTTTTACACTTTTTTAAAAATATATTTTTAACCTAAATTTGAACAAATTTAGGTCCAGTTTGAGGTATATTATATATTACATAATTTGTGGAAATTTCAAGAATAAATATTAAATAGTTTCAGAGATATCCTGTGCGCAAGGTGAAAAAAACACATGCATTATTAACACATAAATTATTTAATAATTCTCCACAGGATTTAAATTATATTCCAAAATGCACAATAAGCTTATATGTAGCAATTAGACATGCTCAATGAAGGTTAAGTAACAATAATTTACTTGATAAACAAAACACTATAATTAAATCGATGATTTAGAAGTTATACGGGTCGTATGTCCCCTTAAAATTGTGTTTTCTCAAATTGCATTTTTTCGTGAATTCTTGATATTCAAAATGCTTAAAATTCTTCAGATGTTTAAAGAAAACGTTAAGTGTACATAGGATGTTTAATAGAACCTACTTAAAAGTATTAGAAATGGGATTTGAAATTTATTTATATTTTTAGAAAAAAAAAATATATAAAGTGCATGTCTACGCAAAAGTTTAAAAAAAAAAAAGCATGATTTATGTTATATTTTTATTTTTTAATATTATATATATATATATATATATATTAAAGATATTGCAAAATCCATCCCTAATTCTTTTAGGTAGGTTCTATTAAGCATAATATATATATATATATATATATATATATTAAGTTTTTTCTAAGTCGTCTGTACAAGTTATTTTTAAAATCATGAATTTTTAAAAATATTCAAATTGAGAAAATGAAAATTATAGATTTGAAATATCTAATATATATATATATATCAAAAATCCATAATAAATTTTGCCTGAATACATATTTTATTGAAGAAACCGAATTTTGTATGGAACGTACTTCAACTGTTCTGTCCAAGAAGGAAAGTTCCCTGAAGATTAGTTTTATAGATATGCATCTAACCCAGCGTATTTTTTTGGAATTCTTTGGTCGATTTTTTACATAACCAAACATATTATTACACAATTTTTCAATAGTTAACAATAAATTTCAAAACATTCTATTAAACCTTTCGGATTTTAAAGTGTGTACAGACAGACAGTAAAATTGAGACATAGCCCGACAAACAGATGAACGGGCTATGTTCAACAATTTTCAACTTAGCTTGGAGAATCTTAACAAATTTTCCCAAAACTCTTAGATGTGAATGTAAAGTGTAAAAGAAAAGGAAAACGATAACCCTTTCCAACCCAGGCCGTACGATCGTGCGGGTTAGACATCCACGACATCTACTTACATTTGTGCATCTGGAACAATCGTATGTAAAACAACCAGGAAATGAACGATCGAGCTAATTAAACGAGTAAAGTGTAAAGTACAATTTTCAATCAACAAATGTCGGTTATAGTCCTTTATTTTTATTTATTTATTTATTTATTTGAGTTTGCAAAAATAAAAGAATTTAATGTTTTAAGGTAAAAATGTTTCGGGTCGGAAAGGGTGAAATACAAACAATTTAATAAATTAATAGAAAAAAAAAAAAAAGTATGCATTTATAATAACTTTCGTGAGAAAATATAATTTTATGAAAAAATTACTTGAATTGCAAAAAATACAATTTATTTTAATTTGAAGCAAATAAGCTAATGACTATATATAAGAAATATAAAATGTATAGCGTAAAAAGCATACATGCATTTTACGCAAATTTACTGTTTTACTGTTGGTTTTCATTTCAATATAAATAAGAATATAACTAATACAACTGTATAATGAACTGTATTTTATAAACGATTTAAAGGATTATTAAAAATACCTTTAAATCTTGAATTTTTAAAAATTACTAAAATTAATTAACTACCAGTAATTAGAATACTTTAAGAAAATTAACTGTAAAAATTAAATTAAAGAAAAATATATTATTATTATTATTATTATTATTATTATTATTATTATTATTATTATTATTATTATATATATTATTATCTCGGGAATTTTTTAATTGAATAGAAGAATTGAATAGAAGAGATACATTAAAATAACTAAATAACTTCATTTTTCATTTTTTATCCTACAAAAACCACTGATACTTTCTAATACATCTGTATTTTATTTATTTACTTTAGGTATATTATTTACTTTAAAAATTAACTGATTTACTGATTATTATTATTATTATTATTATCTTTTTATTAAACTACAGTTATATCTGTTTATAATGTTCTTATTTTGTACAAAATGTATTTCGTTTAACAGGGCAAATAATCCATAAGTATTTATCGTAATATTCAACAGATGGCGCTATTGGGTCCGTTCTCAATTAGATTCATGTCTTTGGGGACATTTGACATTCAAATTCTCTATCTTAACTATGTAAATTGACGGTTATTGCAATTTTTGCTCTTTTCTTTATCCTAAAGTAAATTTAAAATTTATTTTAGTATTTCAAGGAAACAGTAAACAGTTTTTTTCGATTATATATGCACATACGTGAATGCCAGTCTCCAGTAAAAAAGTTCAAATTTTAAATTTAATTACAAAAGATGTTTTGGTTCATAAACGGAATCTACATATTTGTTTATACACAAAACTCAGTTTGTATATAAATAAATGTGCCTCAGATTGGAACAATTTGCATTTCGTTTGTAAAGAAATGTTTAATATTAAGAAATATTTAAATTTAAAATGCTAACTAAACTCCGTTTAATGCAGTGTTGCTAAAAATAGTATTTTCACCTCAATAACTTTTAGCAAGTTGTTTAAATGGTCTATGAATGAAGTATTTTAGTTCTCTCTTTCGAATTTAAGTTTAATTTAAACGTAAAAAAAAATATATATATATATATATAAATTTAATTTCAGACACCCGAATGATTATTTAAATACAAAAATATAGTATTTCAAGTTAAATTAAAGTTTTTTTTTTTTTTTATTTATTTATTTATTTATTTTTTTTTTATCCGAAAGCATAAATGTTTACTTTTTAAGGTGTATTTATTAAAATACTCTAAAATTTTACTAAATAAAACTTACTACTTTTTTAAATATATTTTTATAAAAGAAATAAAATTAATTTAATAATTAATCTGAGTATTTGAAAGAAGATCAGCAGGTTTACAAATTAAATTTCATTATGTGCTAGATGTGATTCACGTTCACTGTAGCACGTTTACTAGTGAAAGAGATGTAATTATTGCTACTTATTTGCAAAGAAATAAAATTATATGTTCTGATTAGTGAGAAGAATAACTTTAAAGTGTCTATTGTACTACACAAAACGCAAGTAATTTTATATGCATATTTGAATCATAAAAATTTACTCCCATACAATGCTTTATGATTAGTATTGGTTTACAGGGTTACACAAAAGTATTTAGATGCATCGTTGGACCATTATATAACAAGGGATGGGTATAATTTTAGTTATTGTGGGAATTCTCTACTTCTAGCATTAAACTTTTTGCGTAGTAAATCATGTGTAGGTAGTATCTAGATAATATATGTTTATATAAAGAAATATTTTTATGTTTATTTCATATAGAAGTAAAAGTATAAAAATAGCATAGCTGAACAAAAAGAGAAAGAATACAAAACTTTTAATTTGCTGCCTGGTATTATTTAACTGATTTTAACTGTATTTAGTTTGCTAATTTATGAAAACATTTTTTTTATTTTTAATCAACACTAGTATTTCTTTCTCTTTTTTTTTCCTTTTCTTTCTTTTCATTTTCTTAAAATTTAGTGCAGATCAATTAATTTCAAACTTTATAATACCCTGTTTTTTCATATATATATATATATATATATATATTCATTTACGCGAAAAAGTAGCTTCAGTGAAAAGTCGTACAGTTTTAACTTTCGCTATATTTCACTGTCAGCCGGTCCTACATTAGGTAAGAAGGATCTTCATTCTCAAGATTGCATTAATGTAAAATACAGAATAACATAGTTTTCATTTGCAATGTGTCTAGGAAACAAGAACTGGTGAGCAAAAACTAAATTCATATTTTTTTTCAGCACAAGAAATGTACATAAAATATTTAAGAGGTATTTGACAACAAAATGTGAGCTGAGATGGGACTTTTTTGTAAAGTTTCTGCCTTCATAGTTAAAGCAAAAATGTTATAATAACAGGAAACTTGGCGTTGGAATATTAAAACCCGAATAAACTACTACGTCAGAAACGCCAAAGAAAAATATTCTTTTTGCACTGAGGAAGGTACGCTTAAGGCTACCGAAACAGCTGTATGCATCTCAAATATTTTTCTTTGGCGTTTCTGACGTAGTAGTTCATTCGGGTTTTAAAGCAAAAATGTATTTTGTATAACACTGACACACTGGTACTTTTTAGAAAATATGGAGACCTGCAAAAAATCAATTTATTTTCTATATAAGGTAAAGCTAGGAGAGTTTGCATACAATTCAACAGAACAAAGTAAAAATACCAAATATTAATTTTTTCTAAACTATTCGAGCATAATTTTGAATTGGTCCTTCTTCTATGCATTTCCATTGCTTTTTACTTGCTCTGTTATAATTTAAAAACAAAGTGAGCTATTTTGCGCAATCTCTCCTTACAGGATAAAAATGATTGCGCACATTGGTAGGAGAGATTAGGCTTAATTATAACTACAATTATACTGTTAATAATAATAACTGCACTTAAATCACATTGTTATAAGGTATTGTTAAACAAATATTTTCGCATTGGGAGTGGATATTTCCACTGAATAATTAAAAAATCCGAAAAATGGAAGAGAATTAAAAAGAACAACAAAAATTGATTTAAAGAAAATATATTAAAGAAAAAAGAAAAAGAACAAGACCAGATAAAGAAAAAAACTTAAAAATAACATTAAATTAATAGATAACACGTTCAACATAAAATTAGTAAGTTTTTTTTTTTTTAAATTCAGCTAGGGTGTTTGATTGTTTGCTGACTGAATCTCTCATTGTTTACAATTATTTCACTTACTGTTAAGATGGTGAAGCTATTGTGCAACTACCTGCCACAAGTTAACCTGTTCTAGACGGTGCAATACATTTGCGAGCAAAAAAAAAAAAGTTAGAACACCTTGTGTGCAATGATATATGGCTAGTCCCGCCCATTTTCAAGCCCAGAATTCGCCCACCCTTTACAGTGTACCAAGGTTTTTTTTTTCTCAAAATCTTCCCTTTAAAACTGTTCAAAATAAAAAATCAAAATTTTACGTGGTTTGAAATCTTTTCATTTCAACTTTATAATCCTTTACCTTTGTTCAAATTATTTATTTTATTGAAATTTAGACGATTACCTTCCTTAAAATGAAGCTTGAGTATGCTGATATTTTTTGCTTGCATTTAGTTTATCCCTTCTATTTAAGCAGCAGAGAGCTGCACAAAACTTGAGCATCACACATACGTACTTGAAATATTGCAAACTAAATAAATATACAATAACATTTAAACACTTTATGATAAGTTTTTCATTGGCTAACAGTGGCATTCGAGAGGTAAATCCCACCAGAGGTGTAGCTTTTGTCGATCGTGCTACTCCTGAGCAATGTTCAGTTTCAGATTCTGGGGACATTCTTCTATAAAATGGTGCCGTCTCCAGTGGGTTGAAATAGGACATTCAAACAATCTCATCCTCACTGTCTTGTCATTATAAATAAGCTGAAAAATCTTCATTAGTGTAGAATTTTATAAAAATCAATGCGCAAACTCTCATAAATAGCAAAAGTATAAACTCTCCTATTTTCGTGGGAGTGATTTCGCAGACTTTTATTAAATAATTATTCGCTTTTAGAGAAATTTGTGATATTCGTCCCATTCGTCTAGGTTAGTAGCTTATGAAAAAATGTTTAAATATTTTTTTTTTTCTACCATTGTATTGAAATTCTTAGGAAGGGTTATGAAAAGTCAAGCATTTATTTTTGAGAACGAGACAAAGTAACCGAGTTTTATCTTGGACTCTTGAAGCAATCAACATGCACATTTAAGAGGGTACTTCACTACTGATGTTGTACTATCTTCTAAAATTGCAAGTCGCCGATTCTACTCTTTCTTGCCGATTCCCTATGTGCGCAGTCTCGTACCGCGCGATCTCTCCTAGCTTTACCTTATTATTATTTCTCTTTAAAAAAGAAGAAAAAAATTAACTATTTTCAAAAATATGTAAAAACATTAAAATTACGTAAATAATTTAAATAACGAACCTGTCAATATTTTATGACTTATGCAATCTGCATAATTTTTATATATTTATTTATTTATTTTTTAATGAAATATATATATATGTGTGTGTGTGTGTGTGCGTGTGTGTTTATGGTGCTACAAGTTCTTTGTCCCATCATTTAGACATTTCTTTTATCTTACAAAAGATAAAATCTTTAGAAATTAATTTCCTTCAACACAGTAATTGGAATTATATTCGCAAATTTATATTTGGAATCAAAAAGATGTTACTTTAAAAAAAATTTTAAGCTCTCTGTTTTCATTTCTTTACTTCTCAATTTTCTAATGTAGTTTTTAATATTTTACACTATAGAGACAATTCAAGTAATGTTAAATTTGATTTAAAAACTTGCTAAAAAATAAATAACTCTCTTTTAATGTTAAACTCCATTAATCTTATTTTAAACAAAATTAATTAAAGTTTTTTTTTTTTTTTTTTTTTTTTTTTCAATAATCCTACCAATCCTTTCCCTCTCAAAAATCTTGTTATAGAAAAAACTTTTAAATGTATAATTGTTTTAGGTCGAAAAATTTTTAATTATAATGAATTTGCCAAATACCTTTCTGATAATGAACATCATTCATGCTCTTGTCCAGATACCAAGTATAAATCATTTTTAAATCAATTTCCTGGTCATATTATTAATGGTGATATGAACATTGTGGAAAATCTAACTTTAAGATCTTTAATTAAGTATGGCACTGAATTTCGTACTCCTTCAAAATATAAATTCATAGATATCATTACCCAATTTAATTTTGACTTTGATATCTTTATTTCCGAAAATTCTTTACATTATAATAAACCAGTGGAATATTTCAATGAGTGGAAATTTAGTATACTAGATAAATTCAAATTTTAATTAGTTTATAAAACTAATAACTTTTCAAACATCAAGTACTGTAATTTTAAATAAATTAAGTCCGCAATTCATGATTTACAATCTAAATTCATTATCACTTATTCTGACAAGGCGGCCAGCTATATGTAAATTAGAATTATATGTAAAACTTTGTATTAAACTATGCAATTATATGTAAAATATATATATATATATAAACAACTTCTTTTTGAAACTATAGATATTAGTAATAATTTTGTTAAGGTTAGTGATAATTTAGATACTAAAAATAGGCCTATCTTTAAGTCTTATGAATGAATTAATACTAAATATCATAACTATAATTATCCTTACCTAGTTGTAATTCCAAAATTTCATAAAACTTAGTATAAAATTTCATATTATTACTGTAGCTTGTAACTTTTACAATACAAATGCGAATAATGTTTTGTTAAATATACTTAAAAAATTTATAATTATATTCTTCTTTATAAAAGTAATTTCTTTATTAAAAACAGTTTACAACTCAAAAATCAAATTAAAAATCTTACTAGTATTACTGGTATTAAACTTTTTAATTTAATTTATTTATTTTTATAATATATTTGTTAAAGATATGCATGGAATTATAAATGAAATATTCAAGGAAAATTTACAACATCTAAATTTAAATTATACAATAACACTTTCTGTTGTTAAAATTTTGACTAGGTTTATTCCATTTCTTAAGAATATTATTTAACAAAGCTTTATACGAACAACACATAGGATTGCCGCAAGGTGGTATTGCCTCCAGACTTCTAGCTGATTTACATTTTATTTATTATGAAAGAGAAATTAAGTGCGCTTATTTTAGATTACTAAGGTACACTATTGATAGTATAATAATATATTTAGATAGCAGTATTCAAGATTTACCTATTACTTATCCCAATAATTTATCATTCAGTGAAACTGAATTAAAATCTGAAGTTACTAATTCCTTAGACTTAAAAATTATTCATAACATATTTTGCAACTGGAACTTAACTTGTGTGATAAATGTAAATATTTACCTTTTAAAGTTTTTTTTTAACTAATTTTAAAACCTGCTTACATAAGTCTGTATTTGTTAATTTCCTTATAAATTTCAATCTACGTATGGAATATTTACATTCAGATAATTATAAAAACAATAAATATTATTATAATTATAAGTATTATTATTATTATTATCATTTAAATCTTGCCTTGTCAAATGGTTACTCTAAAAAATTAACTAACATATATATATATATATATATATATATACGTATATATTTTTTTAAGGGGTAAAATATAAATCTTTTAAAAAATTGTTGTTTTGAAATTATTATTACTTTCCTTATTTTGCCCAAAATATTTTACATTCACTTTTTAATTAACTTTGTTAGATATAACTGCGGGTTATGATTAGATTCCATAGTTATAATAAACTTTTATAATAATCTTTAGTTAAATTTTATGATTAATAAATTAAAAATGTTATAATAGATGGTCGAAATATGTAATACTAAATTTCACAGTTTAATAAATACATACCTATTTTCTAGCTAACAGCATAAAAAAAAAATTCTATAAATATCTTTCTTTAAAGGTATAATATTTAAACAAAATAATTGCATTTTCTTAAATAATTAATTTTTAATGACGTGTTTAATTTAATTTATTTATTTATTATTATTATTATTATTTATTATTATTTATTATTTATTTATTTATTATTATTATTATTATTTTAACTTACACGTGCTTCTTTTATTTTCAGACACCTTGTGCAAAACTTGGAGTAAATCTTGTTTTTCTTCATATCTCATATCCATCAATATTAATTCGATGCTTTTAAATTGTCTATTATTATTATTATTTTTTTATTATTTCTTTATTGTCTCATTATGGTTATTTCTCATTTAAATGCAACTAGTGTTTTTTTTTTTTTTTTTTTTTTTTTTTTTTTGGTGATTTGTTGTATGTACTTTTTTAGCAGATTTTTTCAGTTGTGGTTTCAACTGGTTAATGTAGTGTTTTTTTGTTACTCTGAATTCATTTTCTCTCTTGACTGGTGGTTAGTAAAAAGTTCGGGCATGATACAAAGAGATTTTTAACTTTTGATCTCTGTGTAACAGAAAACCATTTACTTTGCATACTTTGATTTTCTTTCATGCCCTTGATAATGTAAGGATTCAAGCATTCTTGAATGTGTTTCCTATTTTCTCGATTCATTTCAATTTTGATTATATACATGGTGATTTTAAGTTTGATTATATTAATTGTTTGTTCTGAAGATTTTCTTATTTTTGAAAATTGAACTATTTACTCATATATATGTATATATGTAATGAATAAAAATGTTCTGGTTTATGGATGGCGTACGATCATCTTATAACAGAAAGGGGGAGTACATTTGAGTAACGAATGTCCTTTATTAAGTTCTAAAGATGCAGTCACAATAGACGATGCAGTCATGGGCCGAGTATGAAGACATCCTGAGCAGTATATCCCGGAAATATATTCCCCAACCGATGGCCGGCACTTCGGCGAACCCTGAAGGGCGCCGCGAATCTATTTCGTAAACTTTTACATGATGGAGTCTTACTTAAACGTGAGTTTATTAGGCAAGTGATTATCGTAGACAGCCACAATTTCTCGTGTGCTCCCGCTGAAATACTGCATATTTCGGCGGGAACCGAAGCTATTCTTATGGATTCTTATTGGGTAATTAGCCAATCTAAAACACGCCTACCTTTTATGATTGGCTGACCCGGACATCTAGGATTGGGTAATTAGCCATACTAAAACACGCCTATCTTTTATGATTGGCTGACCCGGACATCTAGGATTTAGTATTTCGCAATGCTTTGCCGCTTATTTCGACTATTGCATAATTTTGATTACAAAACTTATTCTGAAATTAGATTCCCGCTCTATGAAGCTCTGTTGGGAAATCAACTTTACCTGGCCACTCAAATAGAATTCTCATAAAATTGTTCTTAAAATTAAGATTTATTCTGAGATATTAAGATTAAGTTATCACTTAATATTAATTTAAATACTAATTTAGAATCTTGCTTATTTTATCCTTTCATATCCCCCCTCCAAGCCGACGCTCCCCCAAATTTGCCTTCAAAATTGTGGGAAGTCCCTCAGAAGTAGAAGATATACCAGGAGAAAGTTTAACTTAAAATGGAAAATTTGACAAATTATAAAATTTAACTTATTTGGAAAATTTATTTAAAAGTGGAAAATTTTTATTCTTTAAAAAATTTTGTCTGAAAAATTTTATTATGCAATCATTGTTATTATTGTTATTGTCACGAGAAAAAGTAAAAAAAAAAAAAAAAAAAATAGCTTATAAAATCTTAAATTTTGCTGAATTAAATTTTAACCAACTCAGGATGTCTGTGGCCTGTACATGATAAATACAAAATATTATACAGTTTCTAAAGAGTACAAAACATATATTATGAAAAACGGCTGGATAGAAGATACACATAATGATTTTTAAGATTAACATTGAAAAATTTTGTACTGTTGTACTCTATCACAACCTGAAAAAAATTATATAAATGTCGTATACAAATAATATAATATTATGACATTTATAGTACACTAAAACTTAAAACATTAAAATATGAAAATTTATACAACATAAGAAATACGACTTTTATTTTAATACAACCTGTAAACCACAATGTACTGAAGTCCTTTTAGATAGCAACCATGTAATATGACTATACCTTAATATTTCTTCTGGTATAATAGTGACATTATTGACATAGAAATACAATAAAGAGACTAAATATGTAAGGTGAATAAAACGAATAATAATATATGCAAGTATAAAACCCCTAGATAGGTTTTTTTTTTTTTTTTAATTTAATATATCTAAAAATGTACAATTAAAACACAACTTGAAACCTGAAAGAATATTATATTAGAAAATATCAACATATAAAATAGGAAAGAAGACGGGGAAGATTTGATTTCATTCATTAAGCTATTTATGATTTTTTTTAATTTCATTTATACATGTATATATATAGGGAAACGGCTACAGACCAGTATAACATTACAACATTTATTAAATAAAGAAAAGGGACATTACAGAAACACTAACATATACATATTTTACGAGCGGAGAAGACCGTCTGTCTTTCACACAACCGCTCCACGTCAACTCAATAACTAAACTAACTGGCGCGCGTTAGGTGCGCACGCGTACAGTGAAAGGAGGATACAAAACAGTGACGTAGTAATATCGTCATAACTACATAGCAGTGACGTCACACAATGGAAGTAAAGGTAATAGCTGGGAAATATAATTTCCCATATATATATATATATATATATATATATATATATATATATATGGAAAATATTTTAACAAATATCTTCATTTGCGTTCTCTTTAATATTATTATAGAATAAAACATTTTCACAGATTTACATTCTTTTATCTGTGTGTGTTAAATCGAGATTGTGATGGTATTCACACAAGACAAAGTATTAATTTTATGATGTTCGTAATCATATTGTGTTTAAATGCTGATAAAATTTTACAGATAATTAAATAAAAAAAAAGAAATATTTATATTTAAATGTTTATTTTGTTAAAAAATAAATAAATAAGTAAATAAGTAAAATTAAATAATTAATTAAGAAAAAACTATAAAACACACATTTTCCTTTTCTCATTTTTTGCAAAAATAATAATTTAGATTTTCTGTGTGCTTTCATTTCAAAGATTCAATCTTCATGAAACAAAATATTGTATATTTAAAGAAAAAATAATATAATATTAAAATACGTTACAGCTTATTTTAAAGCTTCATTTATTTTTTTATTTATTTATTTTTTTTTTTACTGTAACACTGTTCTTGATTTTTTTTTTTTTTTTTTTTTTTTTTCAAAATTAATTATTTATGTTCTTTTTAGTTTGTGTGTGTGTTTTGGTTTGTGACGATATTCACCCCCACCCACCCCATTTAGAAAAAAAAAAAAAAATGTATATTTACGTTACTTTGATTATTGTAAGGATGGAAGTTTAAAACTTTTTTTGTAACAAAGTAATTTTTTTTTTCTTTTTAATATTGTTGTTATAATGTTTGCTTTTACGATGTTATCTTACATTTTTTTTAAACATAAATTACCACACCTAAGAATTTTCTCTTAATAAATATTTAAAAAAATATATGAACCTAAAAATAACAATTACTTTTGAAAACAAAATCCTGCATTTTATTTTTTAATAAAAAATCATATGCTGTAAAAACAGCAAACTTTTTAATTAAAGCACATTTTTTTTCGTTTACTTTTCTCAGATTTAAAAGAAAAAAAAAATATGTAAATTTAAAAGATATGTTATAATTTTTTTCATGTTTAAATATTGTATATTATTTAGCAAAATACACATTAAATAATTAACGTCTGACCATTTCTGAAATTGTTATAAAGCCATTAAATTAAATAATTAAATACTTGCTTAAAAATATTGTAAAGAATCGCTAGAATCGCATATTTTAAATATTGAAATCATGTATTTTAATTAAGAAATTTTCTTTCATTATTTGTTTTTCATCTGTTTATATTAGGTCATTTCATCAAATATCTGTACAGTAATGTCTTGAATATATAAATTAACTATTTTAGAAACGAACAATAGTACTATATAAATGAAAATTTATTTTATTTCTTTTACACTTTTTCTTTTTTAAAATTCTTTTTTAAGTGAGAAAAGTGTAACTGATCCACCAATTTCATGAAGACATAAAATACATTTTTCATATATACATAAAAATGTGCGACAAATTGAACGAAACATTTTTGGTGTAATAATTGTAACTGAAGAATGATAAAATGGTTATTCACGGTTTTTGTGAGTTTATGTAAACTACTAAATGGTTGCGCATTGCACCAAAAGTAAGTTTAATATATATATATATATATATATATATATAATAAAGCATGTTTAAATCGCTGTTTTTAAGATAAACTTTCAAGCTTCAATGGATATCTATACTATATTGATAAATGGCTTTCATATGTGGAATAAATATACATAATATCATACCAACATTTATCGCCGAGAATTTCACCGTTGGCGCCCTTTTTTAAAATTCTATTTCTCTTTAGCCATTATTTTTCTTTCTTTTCAGTGAATTTATTTATGCTTTAACGACTTGCAATGCAAAAATTATATTTCAAAGTTTATAATTATGCGAGGAGGGAAAAAATAAATTTGAAAATAATGATCAATATACTTGTTTGTCGTGTAATAAAAACAGTTTCGTTAAGCGTGTAGAATAATTATTTTCTATAGTTTTTAAGAATACGCTGAAAGTAGATTTCAATATTGATAATTGTTGAAAGTGTTTTCGGAAATAAATAAATAAATAAATAAATTCTAAAGGAATGGAATTTTATTTAATGGAATAAATACGAGATCCTAAAATTAAAATCTTTAGCACTGTTATACTAGTTAAATAATTACTGATGTCATTTACAGTCTTTTCAGTGAAATTTCGTTTCTATCTTGTCACTGACGGAAAATCTCTCATGAATTTATTTTGAAAATTGATTTCTATTTGATTTTAAATGTTAGTTTCTCTTAATTCCTTATTCTAAATCTTTTTTTTTTTTTTTTTAGAATAAATGTTAATTAAAATCCATTGTTCCCGTTCTAGAAATACTATATCTCCTCTATCTTTTGTGTTTAATGCGCTTAGAAAGGGAGTGTCTAATAGATTGCGTGTTTTTACTTGCACATTTCGCTCGGTTTTGGTTTCAGAAGATGTTCAATGACGGGATAAGGAGGTACTTTGTAACATCAGATACATTTCCGTGTGAATTGATGACGTTGAATTTTCGAGTGAAACGACTTTTTGTAGTACACTACATAATATAAATCTAGGGAAAATCTTGGATGTCTTGAACGCCAAAGAGAAAATCTGAAGAGCAGACAACTGTTTCGGTAGCATTCGGCGTACCGTTTTCAGTGCCTAAAGAAATGAGTCGATAGTGCTTCTACATACAGGAAATGAATTGGATTCTGTTCAACCAGTAAAATTTTGTGGAATGTAAAGAATTGATCGATAGACAGTTGAGAAACGGTAGATGTGAAAAAAAAAATGTAAAAGAAATCAAGCAAAGGGCATTTTTGAAATAATTAAAGATTAAAAATATCATTTCGGGTTTAGGGGGCTGCTGCCTGATTTGCCCGACTTATCTTGGGGATAAATGTCTTGAAAAATATTACTTTTAGGACGAGAATTTTGAACATCTTTACGGTAGCTATGAAATGATTGACTTTGTTCCTTCTGACGGCTGTACGTGAATTTAGATTTTGTGGGAATTCAGGGCTTCATTCATAATGAAAACTTGTTTGATCATCCCTCTCAGTTTCACAAGAATGACACTGTGCATACTTTGATAGTATTTTAACAAACGCGTCATAAGAATTTACTGTTTTATATCCAAATAATCGTTGATTGAAATTGTAAATAAAGGCTGTTTTCGTCGGATTATTTATTTATTTATTTATTTTATTTTATTTTGTGTGTGTGTGTGTGTGAATTATTCTACCATGTCTTCATGGTTGAAATTTGGTTCATTTCGTTCATTACATTTATCTGCACATGCTCCCAATTGTGGTAAATTATTTTATAGTTATCCTATGACTATCAAATTGAATATATTTTTATTTTATCGTATTAGCGCTTTTGATTAGTCAAATCAATTATATGTTAATGGAATTGAAGAAGACTAAAGAAACAAAGAATGTGAAATAAAATTATTATATCATTGTTATGAAAAGTAAATATTGAAAATTTGAGTTAATTTATAAATAATTTAAGGACCGAAAATATGAAATTTATGTAAAATAATGCAAGTATACCTAAAAACTAATTTTCAGTACCTGAAAACTAAATTTCAATACCTAAAAACTAATCTTCGAAATCGTTTCCATATCGTGTGAACTAACTTCTATAATTTTCAATCCTTGTACATTCACACTATACGCATGTTTACATGTAAAATATGTGTATAGAATAATTCTCCATAATTTATAGCTGTATTTATACCGTTTTAAGAGTAATGTAAAGAAATGTATAGAATGTAATAGAAAGAAATGTATCTATAATGTAAAGAAATTATACATATTATCTCTTAAATGATTCCAAAACTTTATTATGCTTTATCGTAAATGTTAAATAGATATTGACTTCAAACAAAGCATTTCATTATTTAAATGCTCTTTTGTGTTTTATCTGTTTAACTAATAATAAAAGAAAAATGAAAAAGTGTAAAATGTGTTAAATAATATACGTAAAAAAAGAAAAAGAAAAGAAAACATTTAAAGAGATTGTGTTGAAAACAGACTAAAAGATAAAACAAAACAAAGATTCTTTTATTAGAAAGTTTAAGAAATCTTTTTAAAAAAATCAACGGTATTATATTTTTAGCAAGAACCTTTTATAGTTTTTATTTGGCATCGTTAAAGTTCATCGATTGAAAGCTGTTTCGTTTTCAAATGATTACATTGTAAAGATTTCGTTTTAAACAAGACTTTCAATTGAAAAACTAATTTGTAGACGTGAGCTTTTAAAAAGTTTTAACTAAAGTTTAATCAGAAAATGTCAACTAATTTCGTGTTTGTTGAAGTAAAAAACATTACTTCTTTTAAATGTCAATTTACGCATCTGCAAATGCTTTATCTTTAAAATATTTTTATACAATAAAATTACATAATTTTTTTTTAATATATATATATATATATATATATATACACTGTTAAAAAAATGCAGAAAAAATACAGAAAATCTCTGTAATTTCAGAAAAAAAGTCGTAAAATACGTTTTGTCTACGTAATTTTTCCGTAATTTACGCCTTTTTTTCTGAAATTACAGAGAATTTCTGTATTTTTTCTGCATTTTTTTAACAGTATATATATATATATATAGTTTTAAAAATAGCTTTGTGAAAAAATAAGTTTAATAGTACGTTACATGATAGTAAAAATTCTATTGGTATCATGTTAAACATCTACTGTAAAAATAAAAAAAAAAGAAACACAATTTCAATTGCTGTATTTCCTCCTTAAATTAGATATTGTCCGCTGCGTAGCATCTAGTGCGAATTGAAACTCACTTAAGCAGTCAATCAACCTTGCAATACGCAAAAAAAACTATTACATTTTATTATAAGTTTAATTTGTACTGACTATAAGAAGATTTGTTGGGTAGATAGAATAAAAAAAGATATTTATGGAAGAAGAGAATGGAAGCCATTTATTAATACCGTATCATTAAAAAGCTATATGATTTATTGTTCTACAATACTATCTTTAACTGAAAGAATTTTATATTGCATATAATTCTGAATCTCTAAAAGCTGAAGGTGATAAATTTTAACATGCTGTGTAATTTTAGAGGAGCAGAATATATATATATAATATGAATAATTTAATACCTTGTAACACTCTATTTATTGATACTTTGTTTCCTTTTTAAGTTTACAGATTTATATCTTTAAAAATATTGCATAATAAATGAAAATAGCTCTGTTTGTTGAGAGGTAAATAGTAAAAATATATTTAGAGAAAAAGAGAATAGAACAAAGCTGTTAAACCCGTGTTATTAATACGCTGCGTAATTACTGGTCACAATTAATTATTTTTATTTTAAAAAGCACAAATATATACATAGTACTTCTATATTTTCTTTCAATTATATAACTTTTATTATAATATTTAGAGTTTCATTATATTATTATAATTGATTATCATAAATGAATATATATATATATATATATATAATAAAGATGATCTATTAAGCATAGTAGAAGCCAAGCAACAGATACAAGATCACTGAAACACCAATGACCAATAAGATTAAACAAAAAAAAAAAAAAAAAAAAAAAAAAATCATCAGTGGATGAAATACATTAATGTAAAGAAACCAGATTTATTAATTAACAGTCTGCAAAACAAACGAATCAATAAAGTAAAACAACAAATCTTAACTTAAAACCATAAACTTATCAAAATTAATGAAAAAACAACCCAAGAAACACAAGATAGGAAGAAGGAGGCAGGCGGCAAGACTTGTGACTTGCCTGTGGGGTTACACTAGTTTTACGCCGGCAACACTCCCCCAGCCTGCCACAACCAGAACAGGAACCATATGAATTTAAAAATGCAAAATTCCAAAGCAGATGAACAACAATGAAACCACGAAGCCACAATGAAATTCACCGATTGATCACATTGTGTTTAACAGTATAATTAGAACATTAAATATAGTTGACAACTCAAAAAGGAAAAATCTGAAATTTTATTGGAAAATGAAAGTTTGCATAGTAATACAAAGCAAATGCAACAAGCCTTCTACTTTTTTTTTTTTTTAATTTTATTTAATTTAATTTCACAAACCCACCCAACCATCCAGCCTTACAACACCACCCCACCTCCGTAATCAAACATCTGCCCACCCAACCGCCACCTTTTTTATTGTCTTTTATTATTTTATAATTTTTTGTTGATATACACAAGAGTGTACACAGCTTTTTTTTTTTTTTTTTTTTTTTGTACTGACAGAGACATGGTTAAGGATATAAAATAGAAAATACAAAGTTTTTAGGAAAACCCATTTTAGCAGTGGCTGTGATCAGTTTATTAATATTCTTGTTTTTAAACTTTGCAGAGCATAAATTATTAATTCGAAATAAATGGTTAATGATGATGTTTCTAAATACCGAAAGATGCAGACATGAATTAAAATGTGTAAATAAGTTGACATTAAAACAAAAATCTTGCCGTTTGTCATAGATATCTGTGTAAAGTTTATTACCATCGATGATTATTTTGAGATCTAAAAAGTTAATTGATTGATTAGTCAGAGTATTTTGAGTTAGCTTTAAACTAGGTGGATAATTGAAGGAAAAGCCAGTTTGTGAGTTCTTGTTGAGATAAAATACAATAATATCATCGATGTAACGATAAAATCGAACATCATCATTGCAAATTTGCTTTTCATAATAATAAAGATAGAGATCTGCCAAAATACTGGAGCTACAACCTCCTTGTGGGATGCCTAATTGTTGCAAATAGATAGCGTTGTTGTGGAAGATATAATTATTATGGATAACAAAGTTAAGAAGAGTTTTAAATTTTTCTGCTTTAAAATTGTAAGGAAGATTTGAGCTTTATAGTCTTGAAAAAGACTGTAAATGATATTACTAAGATCTGATAACTCAATATTATTGAAAAGATCTTGAAAGTCAAAAGTCATAATATTGTCTATTGAATCGAGCGATTTTATGTATTGAATTAATTGAAAGCTATTTTTAAGACAGTGTAAATTATCAACTTTGCAAGTACATTTGTAAATTTGTTTTAGAATATCCAGTAGAGCTTTATTAGCATTGTTGTTATAAGTGTTACACCCAACAGTGACAGTGCGAAATTTAATTGGAGATTTGTGAAACTTAGGTATGAGAACTATATAAGGATAATTAAAGTTATTGAAGGGAAGTTGAAGTAGTTTATAGTAATTATGTATTTTTCGGTTATTAATAATAAGGTTAGTATTAGTTAAACTGAAGATGTTACTATTATTGATTGAAGAGTTTAAAATAGACAGATAGTAGGATTTACAAATAATGGCATAATTATTAGGTGATTATATATATATATATATATATATATATATATATATATATATATGTAATTAAAAATAATTGTATAGAGAGAAATCAAAAAGAGATTTAAAACAGAAAGTAGTAGTAACTACTTGTTGACAACACGTTGTTAACAAGTTGAGTTTTTTATAGGTCTTAAAAGCGCTCTTTAACTTTGAAACTTTTACGTGACATATATATATATATATATATATATATATATATATATATATATATATATATATATATATATTTCTTGAATGGGGGTGCAACGTAAATCTACCTCCCCGTGGTGCACCCTGGACAACGGCTAGTACGGCTGAACGATCTACAATCAAAGCATTCTATAGAGTCAACTTGGTTCCCGACCCTTTTTGTCTCCTGCGTTTTGACTAGGAGGAAATGGACATGCTTCTTGTTATTTCTTATTCTGCTCTGCCTCCCGTTTCCTTATGGGAGCAATATTGGATTGCCAGACATAAGGATTAACTGATGTCATGTTTATATTTAGTACTTATACTTTCTTTTGATATCTGTTGTCCTGTAACTTGCCATTCGGAAAAAAAAAAAAAAAAAAAAAGACATGTCCTTCCGGCTTATTTGGAAGAGTAGGTTGATTTCTTTTTTCGTATCAAGTAGCCGTCATTTTGTTTCAAAATGGCGGCTACAAATTATTAATGCACTTGGTAGAAATATTGATGTAGGCTATGCACATATGGAGTTTTAAGCAAATCGGTTCATAAATACATTTTTATGTGAATTTAAAATTTTCAAGTGGCCGGTGATTGGAAACAAAATGGTGGATTAAGTTGACAAATATATGAAATGTATTTGCGAGATAAGTCTACTGTACACATATATTTCGAATTAATTATAAATCTCAAAAGTCATCGTGTTGAAAAATTAAGTGGCTGCCACTTGGATCAAAATGGCAGAGAACCACTGCTAATTTGATTTTTTTTTTTTTTTTTGTAGAAATTCTTTCAAAGAGTTGATAAAATGTGGTTTTCTGCATTTCTAGTTTGTTTTAGCATTAAAATAGCCTAACTTTTCCTTAAAAATGCATTAAAAAGATCCAGTAACGCAGGTAATGGATTTGGCACCAAATTTGGCGACTTTCCCCATATGGCGAATTTTTTGGCGACTTTTGGCGAGAAAATACTTACTATCGTTATTCTAAAGATGGACGCAATAACGTGATTGGTTCACGAGTTACGTGAATTTTCTAAATTTTTGTTGTTTGAATGATAAATGCATTTTTCAACTTTGATTTGAATTGATTTAGTATTTCTAAAGTTCCAGCAAACACATCCAAGATATTTGAAGCATAGGTTACTGTCCAACTGTGGTTTAAATCAATGCCGTGTTTCAAAAGTTATTATTATGGCAAATTTTCAAGTGGCAGTCTAAGCGGCTGCGACTTGGAAAACAAAATGGCAAAAAAACTTGCCCATCGAAATCATGCAGTATTTTTGCACGATAAGTTCATTGTCCAGTTCTAGTTTAAATTAAATCAGTATTTCAAAAATTATCGTCATAAGAAATTTCAGGTGGCACCACTTGTAAAAAAAAGTGGCGTGAGATGCCCAGCGAACTTAACTGAGATATTTGAATGATAAATCCACTACCCAAATTTGATGCGAATTGATTCTGTATTACTAAAGTTACCATAATGACAAATTTTCAAGTGGCCGCCATTTGGAAATAAAATTGCGGATCGAGTCACCAAGTGAACTTATCCTAGATATTTGAACCATAAGTTCACTATCCAGCTTTTATTTGAATCAGTTTAGTATTTTAAAAGTTATCGTGATGGCATATTTTGAAGTGGCAGTGTGATTTCAAGTGGCTGGAAATTAGACACAAGATGTCGGGACAAGTTGCCCAGTGAAAACATTCAAGATAATTATATGATAATATCACTGTCAAAATTTGGTTCGATTTGGAGTATTATTTCGGAAGTTATAGTGATTTTAAATTTTCAAGTGGTAGCCTGATTTCAAGTGGTCCCGCTTAACTTAAGATATCTACCACTTTATTAAAAATGACGGATAAATTTCATTAATAAAGATCATTGAGACCCTTATGTGGTCTATATTTACACCAAATTTCTAACAAATTCGGAATACCCTTTTTAAAATTTGAATTTGAAATTTTCAAGTGGTCTCCACTTGAAAACAAAATGGCGGAGCAACTTGTTTAACAAGCTCATCTAAGATATTTATAAGATAAGTTAAGATACTGTTCAAATTTGGTTCCATTTGGAGTATTATTTCGGAAGTTATCATGGTTTTAAATTTTCAAGTGGTGGCCTGATTTCAAGTGGTCCCGCTTAACTTAAGATATCCGCCACTTTATTAAAAATGGCGGATAAAGTTCATTAATAAAGTTATTTGAGACACTTGTGTAATCTATGTATACATCAAAATTAAAAAAAAAATTCGGAATACGCTTTTTACAAATTGAATTTGAAATTTTCAAGTGGTCTCTACTTGAAAACAAAATGGCGGAGTAACTTGGATGCCGTGTTTCAAAAGTTATTATTATGGCAAATTTTCAAGTGGCAGTCTAAGCGGCTGCGACTTGGAAAACAAAATGGCAAAAAAACTTGCCCATCGAAATCATGCAGTATATTTGCACGATAAGTTCATTGTCCAGTTCTAGTTAAAATTAAATCAGTATTTCAAAAATTATCGTCATAAGAAATTTCAGGTGGCACCACTTGTAAAAAAAAGTGGCGTGAGATGCCCAGCGAACTTATCTGAGATATTTGAATGATAAATCCACTACCCAAATTTGATGCGAATTGATTCTGTATTACTAAAGTTACCACAATGACAAATTTTCAAGTGGCCGCCACTTGGAAATAAAATTGCGGATCGAGTCACCAAGTGAACTTATCCTAGATATTTGAACCATAAGTTCACTATCCAGCTTTTATTTGAATCAGTTTAGTATTTTAAAAGTTATCGTGATGGCATATTTTGAAGTGGCAGTGTGATTTCAAGTGGCTGGAACTTAGATACAAGATGTCGGGACAAGTTGCCCAGTGAAAACATTCAAGATAATTATATGATAATATCACTGTCAAAATTTGGTTCGATTTGGAGTATTATTTCGGAAGTTATAGTGATTTTAAATTTTCAAGTGGTAGCCTGATTTCAAGTGATCCCGCTTAACTTAAGATATCTACCACTTTATTAAAAATGACGAATAAATTTCATTAATAAAGATCATTGAGACCCTTATGTGGTCTATATTTACACCAAATTTCTAACAAATTCGGAATACCCTTTTTAAAATTTGAATTTGAAATTTTCAAGTGGTCTCCACTTGAAAACAAAATGGCGGAGCAACTTGGTTAACAAGCTCATGTAAGATATTTATAAGATAAGTTAAGACACTGTTCAAATTTGGTTCCATTTGGAGTATTATTTCGGAAGTTATCATGGTTTTAAATTTTCAAGTGGTGGTCTGATTTCAAGTAGTCCCGCTTAACTTAAGATATCCGCCACTTTATTAAAAATGGCGGATTAAGTTCATTAATAAAGTTATTTGAGACAATTGTGTAATCTATGTATACATCAAAATTAAAAAAAAAATTCGGAAAACGCTTTTTAAAATTTGAATTTGAAATTTTCAAGTGGTCTCCACTTGAAAACAAAATGGCGGAGTAACTTGGATAACAAATTCATCTAAGTTATTTATAAGATAAGTTAAGACACTGTCCAAATTTGGTTCGATTTGGAGTATTATTTCGGAAGTTATAGTGATTTTAAATTTTCAAGTGGTAGCCTGATTTCAAGTGGTCCCGCTTAACTTAAGGGCCCTCTTCACTCACTGCCGCCGGAAGCCGAAGCTAGTGTTATTCTATGGGAAATTTTTCTTTACAAATAACTAATTAACTAATACATATTTTTAAATTCTGAAATTCATATTTTCACATTCTGAAAATTCCCAGCTGTTAAATTGAAGGACCTTTTTTAAACAATTATTTTTTCAATTTTTTATATTTTATTTTGAAGCTGCAAAATACGAATTTTCAATATGTGAATTTTTTTCATTTTGCAGTTTCAAAATAAAATATTAAAAATTAAAAAAAAAAATGTTTTTAAAAAAGGTCCGTCTATTTAACAGATGGGGATTTTCTGAATGTGAAAACAGAATTTAAAAATATGTATTAGTTAATACGTTATTTGTAAAGAAAATTTCCCCATAGAATAACATTGGCTCGGGCTTCCGGCGACGTTAAGTGAAGAGGGCCGTGAATATCTACCACTTTATTAAAAATGACGGATAAATTTCATTATTAAACATCATTGAGACCCTTATGTGGTCTATATTTACACCAAATTTCAAACAAATTCGGAATACCCTTTTTACAATTTGAATTTGAAATTTTCAAGTGGTCTCCACTTGAAAACAAAATGGCGAAGCAACTTGGTTAATAAACTCATCTAAGATATTTATAAGATAAGTTAAGACACTGTCTAAATTTGGTTCGATTTGGAGTATTATTTCGGAAGTTATAGTGATTTTAAATTTTCAAGTGGTAGCCTGATTTCAAGTGGTCCCGCTTAACTTAAAATATCTGTCACTTTATTAAAAATGGCGGATAAACTTTATTAATAAACTTCATTGAGAACCTTATGTGGCCTGTATTTACATCAAAATTCAAGCAAATCTTCCATTAAATATGCTTTTTATAATGTCAGTTTGAAATTTTCAAGTGGCTGCCACTTGAAAACAAAATGTCGGAGCAACTTGGTTAACGAACTCATCCAAGATACTTATAAGATTAATTCGCTGTCGAAATTTGGTTCGATTTCGAGTATTATTTCGGGAGTTATCGTGATGACAAAATTTTCATTATATATATATATAGATAGATAGATAGATATAGATAGATATAGATAAACGAAGTGATTGCAATAGGTCGATTTCTAAAGAAATCAACCTAATATTGAATCTTTATTCAAAGATGAAGGGCATAGTAAAAAACATATATATAAATATATATTGTTTATAATAGGAACATAATATGTTTCTAAGCGTTTTTTTTTTTTTTTTTTTTTTTTTTTACTGCGATAACTGTTTTTATTTGTTTATATACATATACATATATATATATATATATATATATATATATATATATATATATATATATACGGGGGGTGATAAAAAAAAAAAGGTTACAAGTCGAATAAAGAAATATTTATTAACAATAGACAGAAAATACAAAAGAGAATTAAGAGGCATACGTGCCTATCACTTTTCGGCATAATCACCAAGTCTATTTAGGTATTTATCAGAACGCAAAACCAACTTGTTTAACCCGTCTTCGTAGAAATCAGGTCCCTGTCCATTGAGCCAGGTCTCGGCGGATGTTTTCACAGCACTGTCTGAAGAGAACCGTGTGCCGGTTAAGTGCTCCTTCAACCGGAAATAGTCACTGGGTACCAAACAGGAAATAGTCACTGGGTACCAAATAGGGGCTGTATGGGGGTGACTTCAGATTTCCCACCTGAACCGTCTCAACAATTCCTGCGTTGCTTGAGCAGTATGGGGCCTGGCATTGTCAAGCAGGAGGATGACACCTTCACTCAACATGCCCGGCCGTTTGCGTCAGATGTTTCGCGGACACATTCTTTGCCCATAAAAATCGAATCACGGCTCGCACTTCCACACGAGACCAATTTTCTAAACTTTTGCCATTTCAATCGTCCTGAACCGTCTAGGAATTTTCACTACCTACCCACACACCAGCTGTATGACAAGTAGCACCATCTGTCTCCACTCTGGGGAAACAAAAGTTCTCCACCAAGTATAGTTTTCAAACGCTGCAGCTTGTAACCTTTTCTTCTGATCACCCCTCGTATATTATTTTTAATTTTACAGTTGTAAATAAATGAAAAAGTATTAGTTTTCTGCGATTGAAATGATAAATGGATTACAGATTGAAAAATTAAAACCCTTTTGAATAATTCATGTGAATTATTTAAAAAAAAAAAAAAAAAAAAAAAACTTGTAATTTTTTGGTCGTGTAAATTTTTGGTCTAAAATATCAATTGCTCAGCAGAAAGCAGCTGTTTGTGAAAAGCAGCCATTTATTAAAAGCAAAATAATAAAATCACAAAAGGGCATTATTTAAAAAGAAAAACTACTACGTAAAAGCTTCTGACAGAATTACGATGCATATTTATGACCAGTACTTGGAAAACTCAATAAGGGACTACACATACTGAGCACCTCAGGCGACCGCCACGAATCCCCTGCTAAATCTTAAGTAATGCATTAAGAAATCTAGAAGCAAGCAGATTGGTTCAAACCTGGTCCAATCAGAGAAAACCACAATAAAAAAAATTACAAGTGAGACTCAAGCACCCAATAAAAAATACAAGAAGAAAACCTCCTCAAAAAATTATAATGAGAGACCTCAAGGAAAATGATAAGAAATTTTCAAGAGTAGATTCTGTCGATTGTTTTCATGCTGAAACCATGTAAAAGCTGTTTACTGCCTCATCGTTATGACTTGTGTCATCTCCGTTAAGAAGTTGCTCGCCATTTGAGCTTACTATAAGAAAAGGCCTAGCCTTGGCCATGATGAAATTATATAAATATATGTAGTGCATTTATTAAGTAAAAAATTTTTGGATTAAGTGCCCAAGAAAGATGTTTAAAGAATTGTTCCATGTGATGATCTACCTGTCATGTCCGGGCTGCTCGCCCCGCATCTGGTAATTTGGTGATAAAAATCATTTTATTCATTGGTCAGTAATCTTTAAATTTTGCAAAACGCATGTTAAACATATACCTGTTTCTAAGTACTCATCTTTATCCTATTTCGATGCAATTGATATAATTGTGATTAAGAAGGGGACCATTGTGATCCCATATATATTATGTATTTTGAAAGTAAAAAGATCCTCGTTTTACCTTATATTAAAAAATGGGAATTTGATAAAGAAATTAATTAAAATTATATGAGTCTGGAATTACAGGGTGACAAGAAATAACTTGGACGAAGTTTCAAACCAAATATCTGTAACTACTACTATCGCAAACTCATTTTGGAAGATGTTGTCTTACATTGGTCGCAAAAGTTCTTTGGAAACAAAAGATGGACCTTCCAAGAGGATTCCGCACCTACACACAGAGCTAAAGGCACTCAAGATTGGTGCAAAACAAATTTTTCTGACTTTATTGGAGCTCAAGATAGGCCACCGTATTCCCCAGATTTGAACCCAATGGATTATTCTGGTTGGTCCATCTTGGAGACAAGGGTGTGTGCTAAACCATATAAAACTTTGGCATCCCTAAAGGAATTCTTATGCAAGGAATGGGATAAAATATCAGTAAGTGTGTTGGGGGCCCATAGCCGAAAATTCTGTGACACGTTTAAAGCTCTGTATTAAGGCTAAAGGTAGCCACTTTGAAAATTTTTAAATATAAAAGACAAAATAATGTATTCATATTTATTGAAGTTTGGTCGCAATATTTTCATTAGCATCAAAGTAATAATGTATCACTTGTGTCCAAGTTATTTCTTCTCACCCTGTATTTTATAAGAGTAATTTCACTTATTAATAATCATATTCCTTTTCAGATTAATTTTCACACTGTTAATTAGATTAATTTTAGGGCATTTCACAGCACATACCCGAATATTGAATTGATATTCAAAATGTACTACAACATAAAGGTTTCCTTAGAGCCACAGACGTAAGGGTAGTTTAATTTGGCTTGTTTCCTCCCAAAATAAATTTTCATCGGAATATTTTTACTTTGGGTATATTATTCTTCTATATATCCTTCGAATGCAAAGTAATATTCAAAATTAAATTGCTTTCAATAGGAGCATCTTATATTTTTGGGGGTACGTATCTGCTATTTCATGTAGACAACTTTTTTTTTTTTTTTTTTTTTTTTTTTTTTTTAAGTTTAAAAATTTTTATGTTTATTTAAAATGTTGCATATATATAAAAGGATTTGTTTTTAGAAGGAAAAATGAAAATGGGGATTATAGGAAAAGTATTTTTTTTTTCCTCTCTCTCTCTCCATGTGTGTGTGTGTGTGTGACATCTTGTTAAACTTGTGTCACATGAATAAGTTGTGTTAAAGTACTGTTCTAAAATATATACTTTAATTGGACATATATTATCTTGAATGTGTCATCCAGATTGAAGGTAGTAATTTTGAAAAAAAAAAAAAAAAAAAAAAAAAAAAGGGTATTTTTAAAATAACTAATATGTCTTTAAGTTATCACTATCTGTCTATCTATATCATCTTCTTGTTTTTAAATATTTTTCCCCAAAACCATATATATCTTTTAAACTATAGATTTTTAATCGGCAAACATTTAACTTATTTGTTTAAATAAATTATATTTAGGCATGGGATAAAAACACTTATCAAGTTCGTTCTTTTTTTTTTTTTTTTCTACATAAAAGTATTTTTTACATATATATCTGAATATAGTGACCATTTTATTGAACGCATTGTGATTACTTTTCTGTATAATATTATGAGGAAGCTTGTAAATTTATTGGTTTTTAACATGATTGATATCCCCCGTGTTAACTTCTGAATTTCTTGGGAAAAATTAAGAAAGAGTTCTCGCTCATAAAATTTATGACTTTTCAGATCAATCACTGTCATAGCAGCATTTTCGAGTAACATATTTTATCATGATTATTTATTCGCTGTATTGTAAGTCATTCATTTATCTTGATCTATCATGGAATCATAAATCAAAGAACCTGTCTCAATGTACAACTTTTACTCAGGATCGTTAGTATATTTTGGATCGATACTAAAAAAAATAAAATTTTTCGTAAATAATTTTAATCTGCTAAAATAAGTTACATTTTAAAAATTTTATAGACAAAATTAATTTAAATCTAAAATTTCATTTTAATAGACTATAAATTTATTCTCTAAGCAATTGTTAAAAGTGATATTTAATTTTTCACTAACTTAAACAAACAAAATTAAAAAGCATTTGACTATTCAGTTTTATTTTTCATTTTATTCATATACAATAGGGTAGTAACAACCTTTCATTCTTTCTATTTTTTTTCAAAATGCAATTGCGACAAAGTTGTCTTGTGTATTGAATATGAAATATATCCAGTTTCAGAATTTTCTAAATTTTCAAAATTACAGGGTGATTCGCTACAGGTGAGACAAACTTACAGGTGTGTAGCGAGCACTAACACAATTCTGAATCAGATAGCAATGCAGGGCCATAAGTGCAATCCTTACGAGATAGGGATTTTTTTTTTTAAATATTTTTTATAATTATTTAAAGTAACACCCAAAAGGTTCCAATTTGTATTAAATTCAACACATTTGTGTTAAAATAAGCATATGAATGATAGATATTTTCATTTACCTGTTTTTTTTTTTTTTTTTTTTTTTTTTCAAATAGCATGGAGCTGAATGATGCTTTCTGGTTCTCTAAAATATCAAGAAAACAAACAAACAAACAAACAAACAGGGATCCTGTGTAATTTACATTCACGAGAATTTAAAGGTTTAAAGGTTATCACAGGAAAACAGCCAAAAGACACTCTCTGAAGTGTTAGAATGAAAATTATTAATTCCGTTACCGTATAAATTAATATGCTGTGATTGCGAAATGACATTTAAAGACTACAAGTTTAAGATAAGTTATGAATTTCCTAATAATTAAACCCCATAAAATCCTCCCTATCTTGCCAAGATTACATTTCTCACCATGCAATGCTTGTAATTCCAAATCCACAATGTGTGTCCTACATCTCATTAAAATTTGTCGCACAAGTAGAGAAGCATCCCGTATACCTTGAGGATCCTCTTTTGCATTAAAATGTCGAAATAAAAAAAATCTCAAAATTTATTAATTTATTTTTTCTCTATACCTCGAATATAAATGTTTTTTCTTATCTCTAATGTAAAAATAAAGTGGATATATACACACATACTCACACACACACACACAGACACACACACACACACACATATATATATATATATATATATATATAACGGATAAGCCTTAAATATCATCTAAACTATCTCGAAGGTAACAATTGCACCAAAAATGTTATAAAAATCGAAACGCTGCGCATTTTAATATTATTTTTGACGCATAATTAAATACAATTCTCGCTATCAAATAACTCAAAAAAAAAAAAATGCAAGTTTACATGTTTAAAAGTACAAGTTTATTCGGAGTGTTTATATTTTAACACAATTCTTTATATTTTAACACTATTCTTTAACATTTTTTTTTTATATATAATATTTATCTACTATTAAATAAGACAACAATTTTTATTTTTAAACGGCTCTATGAAAATATTTTACAAATTGTAATAACTTGGCATCAACAAATCTATTTAATGTTTGCACAAAATTTTAAAATAATCAAAAAATATCTCGAGTTTCCAATGTTGCATAAAACAAAGCAGAAAAGGAATAATTCGTATGATGATTTTATTTATTTATTTATTTATTTTTAATAGCAATACCCATTTTTTGACTCCATATTTGAATTTCTGGGATCAAGGCGGTTTCAAAAAAGATATAGCTTCTGTACAATTAATAAATCTTCTTATGATAATAAGTGACAACCCTCTGAGAGCAATAGAAGCTAAAATATCACTGTAACCCGAAAAATAATAAAGAGAATAAGCTGTAAATTTTGAAACACGTGCTTTATTTTTAAGATGTCTGTTCTATTTGTGAAAAATTTAATGTAGGTCATAAATCATATTTTTTGAAATAGGACATTATTAATAATTTTCTAAATTTAAAAAATGATTTTTAATCAAAAAGTATGTTAGAGTCACTTCATTCTACCGTATAAAAATGAAATTTGAAAATTATAATTCGCGAAGATAGGTATTAATGCTTGTCACATTCATTTAATATTAGCATCCTCACCTTTTCAGAAATAAAAGTTTTATGAAAAATTAAAAGAAATATATAAACTAAATCATTTTCTGGGGTGTTTTAATCCAAATAACATCAATGAATTGTGAAAAATGAAAGTTGTTACCGAAAAAAAAAAAAAAAAAAAAAAAACGGAACTTGATGATAGGTATGATATGTAGACGACCTCCTAAGCAAAATCTAACTTTACCGTTATAAACTATGTATTGTTACTAATTGATCGGAACCATTCGTTTGCTTCTACACAAATTTAAGGCTAAATTAGTCTAGCGGCGGCGTTTACTTTTTTGATGATTATACTATCGTGTTTCTAGCGATAAAAGTCTTTTCTCAGTTGTGTAGAATATTACGTACACTGTTCATGGTCAATAGTAATTATAATTCTGAATATTTATTTTTTATCACAAAGAAATTTAAATAATCATGATTTTTAAATATATACAGTGATTTTTTTTCCTTTAATATTTTATGCTGGGATAATGATAGTGTACTGCTGCAGTTGTGTTTTCATCTTACAGTGTAAATATAGAAGAGAATTAATATAATAATTATTAGAATAATAAAATGATTATCATTTTTTTCTAATTTAAAACACTCAAAGAACTGAAGATACGCAGAAATATTCATTGTATTTTTCATTAAATGGAACAAAAATAAAAAAATATACATTTTAATGTTTAAATTACTGTTATGGTGTATGCGATTTTTTTTTCTATATTTTCGTTTAATAAGCCTTTCCGGTAATTACTATTATTATTATTATTATTATTATTATATATATATATATATATATATATATATATATATATATATATATATATATATGAATGTATGTATATTTAAATTTAGGAAAATAAGAAATCGCTTCAGGTAATTTGCAGTGAGGTTTTAAAACAATGTCCGCTAGTAAATATATAGTTAATGCCACTCACTATTTCATATTTAGAAAATGTAATTTATCAAATCGTTGAATATAAAGTAAAGTTTAAGTATTTTTTCTCAAGACTACATCCTTCTCAATTTTATGCATTTAAAATTTATCTTAAACTGACTTGATGACTGTACACAGTCGCTGCTCAGTGTCTCCTGTTAAACGGCTTTTCACTCGTTTTTTATACCCCTTGTAACTTTGTGTTTTTCACGATTCTGTCTATTACTTTTTGAAAACGAAATACCGAAATTCTACCCGAAATCATAAAAAAATTCAAATTATAAAATTTTCACGAAATTCTATGTTTTGAGTTCTCTTACATTCATTTTTAGTTTTCATCTATATTTGTATCTGCCAGTCTTTTACTTGCATAAGCAACTGAAGGAACATTATAGCTCAAAAGCGCTTAATTTGATGAAGCTCAAAGTTGGTAGATATAAGGTATAGCTAAGAGAAATGATGCAGTCGAAGTGATTACATATACATTGAGAATCGAAGGGAAGGGATAGCGTTTGTCCGGTTAGTTTTAAAACTAACTGGAACTAACTAGTTTTAAAACTAGTTTTAAAACTAACTAGTTTTAAAACTGGCTGTGGTAATCACCACAGCAATAGTCAGTGTCAAATTGAATGTATACGTTGATTGTTTCAAGCATGTAAGATAAAACAATCCTTTTTCTTAATACGTACAAGATTTTGAATAAGCACCATAAAATAGAATACAAAGTTTTGTACTTATTACTTTAGAACGCCAATTCTGAGGTGCTTTCTAATTGAACCTTTTTTCTTGTTTGTTTACCAAGTAAATGCTTAAACTTTTATACCATTCTACTGAATTGCTAGTATACACTAGCATAAAGTATTTTTTAAATTAAAGATTTCTCATAGGCTAGAAACCTAGACAAATCATAATGAATACCAACGGTTCTTTCTAAAAGCAGTCAGTTTTAAACAAATGAGGACGCAGTCTTTTATGCCAAAATCGGCAAGTTTTTACACCAACTATTTAGGAGAGAGGGTGCAAAGTTCCATGCTAGGAGAGATTACGCTGTTTATTGGTCATGGCAAGACAAATGTTTGAGTGCATTCAATGTCTGAAATTATATCAGGAGAAAACATTGTATAGTGATTGGATTAAATGTGTTTCTCGTAGCAGCTGTTTGCACGATGATGGCTGCACCATTTCTGATGAAAACTTCAATTAGAAATCAAGAATATATTGAAAAAGTAAAAAATAACATGGAGCTGAAAATAGAATGAAAATATAATAAAAAATATATTATTGCTAAAATTTGATTTGTAATTATTATTAATAATAATATTTCATAACCATGTGCATAATCACAACAATCCTTTAAGGGCTGATTGCGCAAAATATATTTCTTCTCATTGTTACAAATCTTGTATAAAAAACCATAACAATAAAATACCAATGGTAATTCATAAATTGCAAATAACGTCATAATTTTTCATGTACAGTTTAGGAAAATATTAATATTAATTTTCTGTTTATTATTCCGTTAAAAGTGTGCTCGGAGTATTTTTGCTTTACATAAATAAATGTGCAGTAGCACAGAATACATAGATTTTCAATTGTGCAGGACTTATATTTTTTACACAGGAACACAAAGAGCAATTTCATTCATTATAGCCTGTGACTTAAAATTACTTCAAGTGTGTTAACGTCAAAACTCTGCATTAAAATTAGGTAGTTATGTTAGTTGAGTAAACATGTTATATTCTTCCATCGCAAAAACTCTATTGATTTTTATCCGTGCACTGTGGACAGTTATTTTTAATTTAACCCTGGTCATTGTTCGTATCCGCCTTTTCCTCTCACCAATTTCTTTGCAGTGTCGCTTTTCCAATATATGATGAAGACTAAATAAGAATAAAATTACTTTTCACGTAAAGGAGTGTGTAAAGGAGATTTGTGTTCATAATGCTCCGGAATAAAATAAATATGTTTGCAATTTTGTAAGTATAATTTTGTAAGTGTAGAGTATTGCAAGTATGCAACGCAATGTTCTCGTAGATTAAAATTCAGACTCATTTAGACTTAAATTATTTATAATTGGTATTTGTAATATTTCATCGTTTAAAACGTTACATATGTATGAGTGTCATATTTTATTGCTTACCTGTTATCATTTTTGGAAACGGCTTATGCATTACTTAAATTGTTTTTAGAATTTAGAATTTTTCATAGCATGACCGCCGTTGCTTGTTACATACCTTACAATTTGCAGCTCTTTTACAGTAAAACATACAAAATAATTCAAATTTTTTTACCATTTAATGTAAAAACTCAAAGCATGTAATAAAATAAAAACAGTAGGCAGCAAAAGTATCAAAGAACTAGCAATAATCCCTGTCTGAAAAAAAAAGTACACTTAATACTGCTTTGCTAAATAAATCCTTGTCGAGTCCTGCTCGTACTGAGTCTAAGAGCATAATTTGACAAGGATTTATTTAACAAAAGATTATTGAGTGATTCTTTTTTTATGAGGTTGGTTGGCTGGGTTTTTACGTCGCACTAGTGCTGCACAGATGGGCAATTGGCGACGGTCTGGGACTTACCCCTAGAGGTGGTACGGAGACATTTTTTATTTATTTATGTATTTTATTATTATTATTATTTAAATGAGAATTATTGGCTAGAGCTCGGATAATTTTACTGCCAACTGTATACTCAAAATACATAAAATAAAATACTCAAAATACTCAAAACACTCATATTAATCTCTTTTACGTTATTTAATAGAACTAATTTTCTAATTTAATTTTTTAGATGCCCGCTATTTACTAATAAACCTGCTAATTACTTAGTCAAGATAAGAAGATTTTTTTTTTCTTTATTAACTGTTTTTACGAATTCAAGATTTATTTTTAGACTGTTAAATGATTCAAATATGTATTCTTGGATTGAATTATGAAAGTATTGTATTGTAGTTCTAATTACATTAGAAGTTAAGTTTGAATTTTAATATATATATATATATATATATATATATATATATATATATATATATTTCAAGAAATCAATGTCAAATTTTAAAATATATGCTAAGTCCTAAAAACCGCCTTAAATGAATCTTATAATAAATTAAATTGAATGTATTTTATTTATATTTTAACAATGACATGAAATAGGCTGTAGAATACATATATAAATTTATTCAAGATAAAAATCACACATAATTTTGTTGTGAAGTTACACTGATAAAATTCTGATCACAAATACGGATTAATTAAACATAATTACTTTAATGAAAACGCTATCTTTAAAATAAAATAAAATGTATTTTATTTACTTTATTTTAACATTGCGTGTTTTATTTGTTACCATAAAATAATAATAAAATCATGAACTCTCCGACATTACTTTATATTTTAAATTTAAATTGGAACATTGAATATTATAATCTCTAGATGATTTCTATTTCAAGGGCTACCAAAATATCTTTTAGTACTGTCTCAAGTGTAAAATTTCCTGTGTATTATATTTAAATGCACTTGGTTAAGAGGGACTTTTATTTGAATTTAATGCATTTAAGCAGATAATTCTTGTAGTGCATTAATTAAAGTGTTACCATCTTGCAAAGAAAAACATTTTTACATTTTATTTATTTATTTATTTTTATTTATTTATTTATTATTATTTTTATTATTTATTTATTTATTTATTTATTTATTTTATTTTTTTTGACGGTTTTTTTTAAAAAAATATTTTCTTGCTATTATTCCATAAATAACAAAAATATAAATTAATATAAAAAAGAAAAATATTCCGGTTACAAATAAACCGAAAATAAAAATTAAACTAATATTTAAAAGAGAAAAATATATTAAATTTTATTGTTAAAAGTTCATGAAAAATAAAAATTAAATATTTTTTCGATATTTACATGTAACTTGATTGTATATGTTTCTTTAATTATTTAAAAGTAATATTTGATTGTTAGGTAAATATATTTGATTTCTTATATAAATTTAAATATGCATTTTATAAACATTAAAAATATTGTATCTGTTTATGCTTAAAATATGAAATATTTTCAAACAGCTAATTGCTAAGTATAGACTTCAAGTATCTGAGAATGTTTATCGTTAAAAGTAGAATAAACAAAATCTTCTTGTATGAGTAACTGTTATGTGTCAGTAAAATATATAGGAACATTATGAAATTTATAGTACTTAAAGTATTGATATATTATACTCTGGGTGATACCAAAAACGCAGAAAAATGAAATATATATTCTTCAAAGTGTATTGACCGTAGTATTAAACAGTTTTCACTGAAATTCACATAAAAACAAGATATTTCCTTTTATAGAATAGAATATATTTATAGAATATTTCTAGTCTGTAATAACTTTCACTGGTAGTTCATTAAAATAAATTTTGAATTGTTTAAAACCTCAAAGTACTGCTGTATATCCACGCTCAGTAACGGGGTAATCTCTTTTAGCTAAATTTAAACCTTGTAGCCCAAAGGGAATAGGTCTGCCATTTTAGCTTAAACCTTTTCCTATGTCACAAGAAGAAAAAAATCATAAAAAAGTGGGTCATAAATAACTGCAAAATGTGCAATAAATTTGATATACCCGATACATATGCCCAAATATCTAGAAAATTGCTTTGAATTCGCTACAGAAGATATGTGTAGAATTGGATTTACTTTTTCATTACCAACAAAATTTCTAACAGGTTTTAAGCGTAAGCGTTACTCTCTTTCCTAGCGAAACGACCCTTAATTCATTTAACGATAATGAGGCACTTCGCAGTTATTTAAAGACTTCTTTTAAATGACGAAGACGTTCATTAAAAAAATATGTGGTTATTATTATATTATCTAAATTAGCATGTAGAAATTTAAATAGTACCGGTTGTAAAATAATTTTCCCTGCTTTTTGAAAAGTTGAAAGTATCCCAGTAGAATCAAAAGGCATTCTTTTATATCCAAAAGTTACTCCTTTTGTAATAAACTCTTTTTTGACGATATATTCTGGTTTCATATCAATCTGGGAAAAACTCACGCGTTAAACATGAAGTTTAAATGAATGCTGTAGATTTAATATTAGCCAATAAGTTATCAATAAGAGGAATTTAATATTGAAGACAATTTGTAAGTGTATTCACTTTGTAATATTCTTCTCTAAACCTTCGGATCTCCAACCAGTATATTATATATATATATATATATATATATATTTTAAAATTAATAATATAGAAAAAGCAACTGGAGTATGTCAAACTGTCGGTTTCGACTTAAACAACAATTTACTTGCAGTCAGACGATATAATTCGGGGGGTGGGGGAACCGAACCACTCTAACTAACATCTAGTTTTTTGTATGAAGAAAACATGAATAATAGAACTTGAAGTTGCCTTTGTTCCTGCTTAAATTTTGTAGTGCTGTTAATGTTATTATTGATTACATTCCATATCAGGTGTTATTCGGTCGTGAATTTTGTCTTCTTTGAGGTATCCTGATTGGTCGTAGATCAGATACGCCTTCATCAACAGATGAGTTTCTTTGAGAACTTCGAGTGCGTTTGGATATGTTGTAAACTTCTCTCGACAGTATATGCGCATGGCAACGGAGAAAATGAAGACGGGCTACGACATCAAAACAACCATACGTAAATTCCACAATAGTGACAGAGTTTCACAGTGTGACCGCTTACATGTGTCAACAGGTCGTCGAATGACTCTATCCTGAGCTACAATCCAATTGGTACCTGTCCTTGTACAACTCTTATAATACTGAAAGACGTCGTATTTTAAACGAAGAATTCAACTTCCTGACAACCGAAGATTGCTTATTAGGATAGGGTAGACCTTCATCATGGTGTATCCATGGTGTCACTTTAACATTTGCAAATAGTGTAAATATTGTAAATTATTTTTGTTATGTAATTAAATATGTGAATTGTTGTATAACAGTTTTTCTGGCATTCTGACTGAGAGACCTGGCCTTCTGACTACTGCCCAGGAGATTCAGTCCATAGAAATATAACAGTGCCCTTAGGAAAGGACACTGTTACAAATTGATAAATACCCCTTATTTACATCATTCAATATATTTGGCAGCACGTTCTTTATTCATTAACGTCTAAAGTTATTATTCGTTGTTAAAATTATTCCCTATCTCTTAATTATTATACCTTTTCGTGAAAGTATCCCTATAAAGCCACTATTACTGGAATCCTTCCTTAGCACCAATCTTGCGCAGCCTCTGGCAACATATTCGGGGACTTATGGCAAAAATTCTCACGTTATATCTGTACTGATAAGTATAAAGGATTTAAGTCCAAAAATGTCGATTTTGAGTTATGTACATAGTCAGACTCAGAAAAAAATGGTCTTTGAGAAAATCCATGTCTTTGAGAAAATCCATTTGTAAAAAAAGATTCAAGTCAGAAATTTAGCATTAATAAAATATTTAATAATTAAGCATGTATAAAATATTTAATTCAATTTTTTCCCTTTATGAAATGAAGGTTGACAATCACTGAATGGTATAAAGGGTATAAACCAACATAATCCCTTTTTCCTAATCGATTCTTCTGATTAGTTTTTAGTTAGTTTATTTTTATTTCTCGTCTCCTGAAAAATCAAGAATATGGACTTAAATCCTTTATACTTATCAGTACAGATATAATTTCAGGATTTTAAACTCTATTGCCACTTTTAACGAAGATTTAGAAAGCTTCCATCTTTCTAGAAGGAGAAAGTATTTCCTTACCTTTATGTCACTGACCAAAAAAAAAAAAAAAAAAAAAAACTCTGTGTGGATTTGTGTGTTTTTCTTTCACACGGTGTAAATGCAAACAGAACTGTTATTAATTCACCGTGTGTAATTTTATAAAACAATATTGTAGTTTTATTTTAGCTATTATCGGCTAGATTTTTATGCTGAAGCGTTTGCATATGATTGACTTTGTCACAGTTATTTTTTTCTTTGTATATTTCTGTAATGTTCGTAAATAAGTATTTTCAAAACTAACAGAAAGTTTTCATCGGTCCTAAGCAGACACGAATTCGTAGCTTGGTACAATAACTTTCACTCTATGCATTCTTTTCCTCCTGATTTTAGAATTTTTTTTTAAATTCTCAATTTTCCTACGTTATGCTTAAACCTGTTGCATCTGAACTTATCAATTCAATCTTAATTTACCGAAACTTTTATTTCAAATGTCTTTAACCACGCAAAAGTTAATGTATTTTGGATTTTGATCATTTAAAATAACAATATTAATAAAAAAAAATATCAATGAAGATATGGATTCGTTTTTTACTGCATTTATATATTTCTGTATTTTTTGGTTATTTCATATATATATTATTTCGCAAATGAAATGCAAAAAATATTTATGTTATTTTTTTAGCATCACAGTTTTTTCTACATTTAAATATTGACTGATAAATTTATATGCATTTCAAATTACATGTTTAATACTAAATATTTATTATGCTGTGTAAGTTGTACATTGTGACATATGTGATCTCAAATCCATTTCTTATAAATTATTATAAATCATATATCCTGAAAAATAAATGTAATCAATAATAATTCTCTAAGAAATATTTTATTTATATCTCTTATTGTAAACAACAGTTATAATTTTAACTAAAATCTAGAAAAAATAATATTTCATACAGAACACACTTCTTTTTTACAGAATTGTCTGGCGATTTTCCAGAATTAGAATGAAATGGAAATTACCTAAATGATCGAGTATATATCATGCTTATTGCCTTGTCATGGATATTTTTTACGTTGCATTGTCTTATCACGTATATATATTTTATAAAATATAATTCTCGATTCAAAGTCTGTCTTTCTTATTTTAAGAAATCGGAATTGCGATTCTCTACAACAAATTTTTCCTGTTTTTTTTTTCTTTTTAAAGCACTTATATAAAAAGAATGTTCGAGAAATCATCAATAACTTATTTAAAAAAAAAAAGAAAAAAAAAAGATCTGATTTGATGATTATTAAAAATATAGAGATTTTAACTTTTGGAACATGTACATTAATTTTAGCAATACCGACAGTTTTTTTAATTTTGTTTTCCTAATTAGAACATTTATACAAATATTAGGAAACATTTTATATAAATATCAAGCAGAAACAAAATACATTTAAAAAATCCCCAAAAAACCAATTTTTAGACAGTATAATAAAATAAAAAAATGCGAGCACATACAAAAATTATTGTCTTTATAACAATGCATGTTTTTGCTACAAGATATTGAGAAAGTATAGAATATTAGTCTGAAGACTAAAATTTCTACAACAAAGGTATACTATATTATTCAAACAAAACTTTAAAATCTGTTAAATTGATTTTGATACATGTTTACATTTCTATACTATTTTAAAATTCTTGTAAAAGTCCTAAAATCCCTTATTGCATTATTATATTCTTAATGCAACTTACCACACTTTACCTCACTGATAAAAACTACTAATTAGTACAGGTTTCTAAACATTCCAATTTTCATTCAGTTTGAAAGATATCCAAAAATAATAGATATGTGACTTTAGAAGCAGATATTTTTTTTTTAATTGTCTTTAATATGGTATATTTGATTAACTCAAATAATTTGTAGTAAAATTTTTTAATAGTTTATTATATTCGCTATCATCTTAATTGGGAATGCAATGTCTTTATTTGTTGAATGTAAAACTACAAAAGGAATACCAGCCGTCAAATGTAGCATTTTGCACATCTATGAATTAATTTATTCATACATATTGCATCTTGTTTAACTTGGACATATAAAACAATAAATGAACAAGGCATAAATGCGTTAAAAGTACACCATAGATCATATATTTAATTTTTATTTGAAATTTAACAAGTACAAAAATAAAAATAATTATAAATAAAATAAAAATTTGCCAATTTCAAAGTAAAATATATATATATATATATATATATATATATATATATATATATATATATATATATATATATATATATACAAAGAGAGAGATTTTTTTTTTTTCATCTTTATTTGGAACTAGCAGGCTTTGCCCGCTTCGCTGGGCACTATATTTAAATGATTTCTTTGTAACTGAATATATTTCGATTGGCGACTATTTTCGTCACAGCTTTAGTATGAGACCTCCTTGGCAATATCAAACATTTTTTGAACTTCTCGAATATGTACCACAAAACTATTATTAAAACAAATATTTTCGAAAACAGTCCAATAGCTGGTGTTATTTCTTCGAATATTCTGGAAACTGTTGAAACTGTTACTCGTACAGTATAAGTCATTATTCGATGAATGTTCTGGGACAGTCCATGTTCTGCAATAGTCACTTGTTCCACAGGAGTAAATCAAATAACATCAACTACACCAGAGAAAAAATTTTCGCTCATTTACAAAAAATGTCCAGTCGCTTAGAGTTCAATCCCTAAAGTGCAATGACTCAGAATAGGTCTCTCAATAACTTTGGATCGCAGTGACTACATACTCTCTCGCAAAAATCAACTCACACCTACTTATAACTTTTGGCGATGGGGCTTGGAGATGACTTCATCGAGAATCCCTTGGTAAGCTCAAGATCTATGTTCCCGTGTGTCGGAGAGCTTCGAAACATCTGGAACCCTAAACTACCATTTTTTACCAAATTTGATAGCCCAATTGCCAAGTTTGTCGCCAAGACTATGCTTTCTATTAAACATATCTTTATTTAGTTATTTAAATATTAATTTGAATTAATCAAATATTTCTGCCCGACAGCGTGCAAGTGCAGTCACACACAGCAGCTCATTTATTTGTATGTTAAATTAGCGTAGTGATTGGTATATAAAAAAATAAATAAATAACTAAACATTATCGTGCTACACAACTTTATTATATCTCCCCCTTGGCGGCTTTTGAATTTTTGTCGCCATATTAGCGTTTTTTTTTTTTTTTTTTTTTTTTTTTTTTTTTTTTTGTAATTTTTTGCATAGTAATAGAAAGCGTTTTACCGGACACCTTTTCGTTAACATATAAGAACCCTTCATATTCTGTTTATTTTATTAACGTTTTTAGGTTTAAAATAGTGATTGATAAAATACATTTTCTATTTTTAAAACTGCACTTTTTTTTTTCTATAAAATTATCTACTCAGATAAAAATAGATCATTTATGTGACTACTATTTCAGTTTATTTTTTTCGTTTTGTAATATTTTATAAATTTTATATTTTTCTTGAACGACCTAGATTAAAATCGCTGTTGCTAAATTAAACCTCTTGGCGAAAAATGTTCGGTGTACTTCAACGCAACAATTTAAAAAATCACCCAGGAGGATCTATAAATTAAACTGATTTTAGTACAACATATATTAGCATCGTAAACTATATTAGCACTTTATCAATGTGTAAAGGAAATTTTTAATTAAAAATGACGTCAATTTTTGTGAGATGTATAATTTATTTATTTATTTTTTAATTTTTTATTGTTCACGTTTAAATAAATGTATTTTTTTTCCTGTTGGAAAAAAAAAAATAAGCTCGTATTTTTTTTTTTTTTTTCTTTTGGCAACAATTAAATTATGGATAAAATTTAAATGGCTAATTTTTTGCTATTATCAGCTTACAAAATTGCTATTTTATGTATAACAAAATCACAAAAACAAAGTTTTTTCGGAATAAAAGGCAGCCAACTTTGTAAGTTAGGGTATAAGCTATCTTCATTACAAATTTCATCGAAATCCGTCGAGCAGTTTTGGCGTGAAACTCAGTCAAATAAATTCACAGACATTCACATTTATAATATATATAAGATTACCATTAAAATATTATTTTCATTGTTTTAGTTAAACGTTCTTCTTTTTTCTGACATTTTTAACCAACTCAAATATATTTTTATTCCAATACAGTAGGTAACAAAAGTCTCCGAACACTAGCAAAAATTCCTATGTAAAAAAAAAGTACACTTAATACAGTTTTGTTAAATAAATCCTTGTTGAATCCTGTTTTTAGACAGACTAAGAACAGGATTCGACAAGGATTTATTTAACAAAACGGTATTAAGTGTACATTTTATATAAGAATTTCTGCTAGTATTTGGAGACTTTTGTTACCGACTGTACATTATTTTTATTTGTAGGCAAACATTTTTAGAAAATAAGCCGATGTGTTCAGTGTGCTTATATTGTTACAGCGTTTTCTATCACCGTTTTGCACTATTGTCAATAAATACCATAAATAGTTCTTTTAGTTTATTAGACGTAAAAATAATATAAAACATATCTTCTTTAACCACGTTTCATGTGACCATGGAAGCTTCTGAGCAAATGCTGACTCAATGCGTCAAATGTTAAAATAACAGTGATACTTTTTGTGGTTGAGCGAAAATAGCTACAAAAGAACGCTTAATGATTAGATATTTACCAAATCTCAATCTGTCGGACAATTTGAAGACACTCCAAATCTCTGTAATTTGAATCTTCGGCTTCGGTGAAGAAGAAACGAATGTATAAAAACGAGTTTATAAAGGCAAATGATATAAAGGCTTTTTCGTGTTCATTCAACACTCCACTGCAGTTCCCCACAGAAATGAATAAAATTTTACTTAGTATTATTTTGTTAAAAACCGTATAAGTTCTATGCAAACAATTTACTTTCATTAACCCGTTAACGCCCGAATTTATTTCTCAAAATATTATTAGCTGATTATTTCACGTCTAAATTAATATAGACAACTGACAGTAAAATATATTAACTTAAACAATTCTTCTGATAGTTTTGAATTTAAAGCTTATCCTCATTTATTGACATTTAGTGTTTTAGCGAGAAAACTTCGAGATAGAAAAACTCTGAGATAACAAATTAAATTCCTATAATATGTTGACAAAAATCTCGAAAGTAAATAATTATAATATATATTATTATTCAACTTGATTTAAGTTAGCATACCTAAGCAAAAAGCAAATATATGTGCGACGAAAGAAAAATCATAAAATGGCAATTCAAATTATGAAATAATAATTAATAGTAGGCACATAAAACTTTCAGGGATCATTTAGAGTGACGCTATTAACTGTCACTAAAATGCAGAAATCATTACAAGAAACACAAAATATATACGTGCCATTTTATTAGCTGTCCTCAAATGAGGACACTGGGCGCTAAAGGGTTAATGTTAACTTGATATTAACAATTTTTATAACTGCTATAAAGTGAAAAAGTTTAAAGTGTCTAAAAAAGAAGTATGCTAATAATAATAAAAGAAAATTCATTAAATAAACTTTAGCTTTCTAGTTTATATTCTTTAAGAGCTCTTACTCTGTAAAAGCATATTTGAAATCTTAACTAGTCTCCGAAAAAACAAATCTATAGGTTTTATTGTGGAAAATTGATATCATCAGATAATATTCGAAATTTAAAATGTACTCAGATGAAATAACATAATTAAATGTAGATGGATATAAAGGCGTTTTTAATTTAATACTCATTTTAAACAAACAAATAAAACACTTATTTATTTTCAAAAATGTTTTTTTTATTTGTCTGTCCTGGATTAGGCGCAGGGTTACATTTTTTATTAGTTTGTCTTAGATGGAGCGCAGGATTACCAGTGAAACGTACTTTTTCTAGGAATAAGAAAAATTTAAATCGAACTACCATCTCGAACACCTAACGGTACTATCAACATTGGTCAAACAGTCTTCTAGAAGATCTGGCTGCTTCTATATTTTGTTCTGGGCCAAGCACGGGTACCAACGAATGCTAATTTCAATGAAGGAAACGATAATTCATATCTTTATTTACCTGAAAAAGATAGGCTTTTTTTTTTCAAAATAGCTGCGACGATTTCCGAAAAAAACTATATTTCTGTCGTATTTCCCCCAGATTTAGTGCGAGTAACCAGTGAACGCTAATTATCCTGAATATGAGATAATTATTAATATATTAATTATTAATTTAATATATTTGATATCGAAATGTAATAATACAAACACACTAATTCTATTTTTATATTTATTTATTTATTTATTTATTTTTGTTTATTTTATTATTTTTTTCTTTTTAAATCATTCGAGTACTTTCGAAGAAAATGAAGTATCAAAGGAAATTAAACTTTTTTCAGAGGGAAGCGCGGGTCGTCGGAGAAACTTTTACGAAGAACAGGGCAACTCAGATTCAATAATAAGATCAAATATGCCCTACATCTAAATTTTTTCAAAAACATTCAAATAGTTTCTAAGAAAATCAAGTTTTTAACATGTTTTGTTACAAACAAAATGAATGTTAACTGTGAATGCTAATCTCCGAGGAAGAGAGAATAAGTCAGATGGCTTTTTCATCTCAAAACACCTTTAACACCAGGTTTTTATGAATACGTTATATCCATTTTCGAATTAACCCTAATCATGGTCAAACTTGAAAACCGTCGCATTGGATAAATGAAAACAGCGAATGAATTTTCCGGAAGACGACGATACACACAATCTGTTTTGCATTAAAATAATAATAATAACCTCAAATTTTATCTATTTTCAAGAAAGCACAATTTCTGCCGTGTTGTGCAACTGGAGGAAAAAGGTTTACCATCGCATGCAAATTTTCCTGAAGATAAAAATTATTCAAATCGATTTTTCGAAAGAAAAAAAAAAAAAAAAAAAAAAAAAAAAAAAACTGTTATTCCCAAATTTCAATTTATTTTTTAGCTCCCAAAAATGTTTTTACCAAAATCTATCATCAAAATCGTTTCCGAGAAATCCAAGAAAAATAAAATGACGGATTAATTTTCTTAACATAAGTGAAGGATACCTGCTATATAACTGAAGATGCGGAGAAAATCGTTTCAAATTCAGTAATTTATATATATATCGGGGGATTCAAAATAGATGTTACAGCGATTATCTCGTAAATTAAGAAAGATAGAAACATACATCTGATTACAAAATTGGTGCAAATTGAGAGTAGTTTTCAGATATGGCATTTTTTTGTACAAGGGCTGCATAAATATTAAATACGAAATTTAATTTTTATACCGCTCCTTCCTATCATATGACTTATATTTAGAAAAAATAATCTCCTCGTTCTAACAAACAAAATAATAATTAAAAAAACATCTCTCTAAGTCAAAATCTCGCTGAGTTATTGCAATTTGAAAATTCTAGCATTTTACGCCAAGTCTTAAGGGGTTGTACCAAAGTGAGAAATTGTAATTACTATAGCTTTTGTAATAAGGCACACGTTGATCAACGTTTGGGGGGGAAAATCATTGAGAGAAAGACGGCTATTTTAACCTGTAATGGCTCTCTTTCTCGTAATGAATACACAAGAGAATATTCATTGGTAATTTAACAAATAAAATTTATGAATAATTTATGTACCAAAAGGGAATTTTCAAATTCAATTGTCTTTCTTTTCCTTTATACATTCTCGTATACACGGTGTAGAGAAAGAATTGTTTTTGAGTCAAATTTTCGAAAATTACCTTTTGTTATATTTGCACGTTTTCAGATCCTCTGATTTCAAAAATCATGTTTTTAGCGGTTGGTCTCTCTCTCTCTCTCTCTCTCTCTCTCTGTGTGTGTGTGTGTGTGTATGTGTTATTAGAATATCTCAAGAACAAATAGTAGCAGAAAATCCAAATTCGATATTTTAAATCCGTATCATATTGCAGTGTTACACTAAAGTATTCGTTGCGATCAGACAATTGTTTGTTTACAGGGTCATCCAAGAGATTTCAAATACATTACGTCTGTGAGCGAAATTTCTCATACGTACAGTGTGACATCTATAGACTGCCCTAAACAAAATGAAAAGAACAGATTTTTTATACGCATAAAAGCATGTTTTATGTAGATTGTTGTATAGCAGTCATTCATCATACATTTACAGGGTTACCCAGAGTATTTTGATATATTGGAGCTATACTTTGGAATTCCTGGAAGTTTATTTCATTTTGTGTTACTTGTTTTACATATAACACTAAATTTACGTACACAAATTCATGTGCATATAGTTTATAGACAGTATACAGGGATACCCAAAATTAAGGTAATTTTTTTTAATTAAATGTAATTGGCGTAAGTCCTTTGCTGCATTTTTTTTTTAAGAACACTGCTCACACAGAACAGAAAATTATATTCCCACACCCATACTGTAAACAAAGTAGTTTTTGGAGAGCGAATTTTTTCTGTGTAATATCACGTTTCGAGGCCTCCTGAAAACGAAACATAAATTTTTAGTTGTTGATCTTTTTTTTTTTTCAAAATAGCTGCGACGATTTCCGATAAAAACTGTATTTCTGTCGTATTTCCCCCAGATTTAGTGCGAGTAACCAGTGAACGCTAATTATCCTGAATATGAGATAATTATTAATATATTAATTATTAATTTAATATATTTGATATCGAAATGTAATAATACAAACACACTAATTCTACTTTTATTTTTATCTATTTATTTATTTATTTTTGTTTATTTTATTAATTTTTTCTTTTTAAATCATTCGAGTACTTTCGAAGAAAATGAAGTATCAAAGGAAATTTAACTTTTTTCAGAGTGAAGCGCGGGTCGTCGGAGAAACTTTTACGAAGAATAGGGCAACTCAGATTCAATAATAAGATCAAATATGCCCTACATCTAAATTTTTTCAAAAACATTCAAATAGTTTCTAAGAAAATCAAGTTTTTATCATGTTTTGTTACAAACAAAATGAATGTTAACTGTGAATGCTAATCTCCGAGGAAGAGAAAATAAGTCAGATGGCTTTTTCATCTCAAAACACCTTTAACACCAGGTTTTTATGAATACGTTATATCCATTTTCGAATTAACCCTAATCATGGTCAAACTTGAAAGCCGTCGCATTGGATAAAGGTAAACAGCGAATGAATTTTCCGGAAGACGACGATACACACAATCTGTTTTGCATTAAAATAATAATAATAACCTCAAATTTTATCTATTTTCAAGAAAGCACAATTTCTGCCGTGTTGTGCAACTGGAGGAAAAAAGTTTACCATCGCATGCAAATTTTCCTCAAGATAAAAATTATTCAAATCGATTTTTCGAAAGAAAAAAAAAAGAAAAAAAAAAAAAAAAAAAAGCTCTTATTCCAAAATTTCAATTTATTTTTTAGCTCCCAAAAATGTTTTTACGAAAAACTATCATCAAAATCGTTTCCGAGAAATCCAAGAAAAATAAAATGACGGATTAATTTTCTTAACATAAGCGAAGGATACCTGCTATATAACTGAAGATGCGGAGAAAATCGTTTCAAATTCAGTAATTTATATATATATCGGGGGATTCAAAATAGATGTTACAGCGATTATCTCGTAAATTAAGAAAGATAGAAACATACTTCTGATTGCAAAATTGGTGCAAATTGAGAGTAGTTTTCAGATATGGCATTTTTTTGTACAAGGGCTGCATAAATATTAAATACGAAATTTAATTTTTTATACCGCTCCTTCCTATCATATGACTTATATTTAGAAAAAATAATCTCCTCGTTCTAACAAACAAAATAATAATTAAAAAAACATCTCTCTATGTCAAAATCTCGCTGAGTTATTGCAATTTGAAAATTCTAGCATTTTTCGCCAAGTCTTAAGGGGTTGTATCAAAAGTGAGAAATTGTAATTACTATAGCTTTTGTAATAAGGCACACGTTGATCAACGTTTGGGGGGGAAAATCATTGAGAGAAAGACGGCTATTTTAACCTGTAATGGCTCTCTTTCTCGTAATGAATACACAAGAGAATATTCATTGGTAATTTAACAAATAAAATTTATGAATAATTTATGTACCAAAAGGGAATTTTCAAATTCAATTGTCTTTCTTTTCCTTTATACATTCTCGTATACACGGTGTAGAGAAAGAATTGTTTTTGAGTCAAATTTTCGAAAATTACATTTTGTTATATTTGCACGTTTTCAGATCCTCTGATTTCAAAAATCATGTTTTTAGCGGTTGGTCTCTCTCTCTCTCTCTCTCTCTCTCTCTCTCCTCTCTCTCTCTGTGTGTGTGTGTGTGTGTGTGTTATTAGAATATCTCAAGAACAAATAGTAGCAGAAAATCCAAATTCGATATTCTAAATCCGTATCATATTGCAGTGTTACACTAAAGTATTCGTTGCGATCAGACAATTGTTTGTTTACAGGGTCATCCAAGAGAATTCAAATACATTACGTCTGTGAGCGAAATTTCTCAAACGTACAGTGTGACATCTATAGACTGCCCTAAACAAAATGAAAATAACAGATTTTTTATACGCATAAAAGCATGTTTTATGTAGATTGTTGTATAGCAATCATTCATCATACATTTACAGGGTTACCCAGAGTATTTTGATATATCGGAGCTATACTTTGGAATTCCTGGAAGTGTATTTCATTTTGTGTTACTTGTTTTACATATAACACTAAATTTACGTACACAAATTCATGTGCATATAGTTTATAGACAGTATACAGGGATACCCAAAATTAAGGTATTTTTTTTTTTTTAATTAAATGTAATTGGCGTAAGTCCTTTGCTGCATTTTTTTTTTCGAAGAACACTTCTCACACAGAACAGAAAATTATATTCCCACACCCATACTGTAAACAAAGTAGTTTTTGGAGAGCGAATTTTTTCTGTGTAATATCACGTTTCGAGGCCTCCTGAAAACGAAACATAAATTTTTAGTTGTTGATCTTTTTTTTTTTTTTCAAAATAGCTGCGACGATTTCCGATAAAAACTATATTTCTGTCGTATTTCCCCCATATTTAGTGCGAGTAACCAGTGAACGCTAATTATTTTGAATATGAGATAATTATTAATATATTAATTACACTAGTTTACAAAATTGAACTTTTTTTTTATACCCCAAAATAAATGCATATAAATATGTTAATCTACCTTCCTTAAACCTAAAAGTGTTAGCAGAAATATTTTATCACGTCACAATTTCTTCCTGCAGTCAAATGTTTTTTTTTTTTTTTTAACTACTTAACGTGTTGACGACAGTTTATTGTTTATTCGTTCGCTTCAAAGGACAATTTTCTTGTTTCTGATTGATTTAAAATGTCGAGTAGAAAGTGTAAACAAAATTCTGATCGTTTTTGTTATGTTTGTGGACAGTTTATATTTTCAAAAAAGAGAAGACCCATTGTAGATTCGTTAAAAAGTGCATATCTTCATTATTTTGGATTTCCTGTTGCAAATCAAGATAAAAAGTGGGTGCCTCATGTGTTTTGCGAAAGCTGTAGAATCGTCTTACTCCAATGGTCATCAGGAGAAAACGTTTACCTTCCATTTAGTTCACCAATGCTATGGAGAGAACCGAGTAATCACGAAAATGATTGTTACTTTTGTGTTATGAAGACATTGGGGATATAATAAAAAAAATAAGGCAAGTATTATATATGCCGAAGTTTCGTCTCTTACTAAGCCCATATTACATTCGAAAGATCTACCACATCCAGTTTGTCCAGGTAATTCGAGTGTAAATATACTAGATGACAATGAAAGTGATGTTGAATTCAAATCGATTTCTAGTGATTCTGACGAGTTCTCACTTCAAGGAAACACTCCCCATTTAATTAACCAAGCCGAATTAAATGATCTTATAAGAGATTTACAATTATCTAGATCTAAAGCAGAGCTTCTTGGTTCCCGCTTACAACAATAGAACTTATTACTACCAGACACAAAAGTTGCGTTTTTCAGAAACAGAAGCAAAGTTTTTTCAGAATTTTTCAAAAGAGAAGGTGAATATTGTTATTGTAATGATATCCCGGGACTTTTTGAAGCAATGAATCAAAACTATGATAAAGCAGAGTGGCGCTTATTCATAGACTCTTCGAAATATAGTCTAAAAGCTGTTTTATTACACAATGGTAATAAGAAACCGTCCATACCAATAGGACACGCAGTGAATTGTAAAGAGAGCTATGAAACGATGCATATTTTAATTAATTTAATAAAGTATAAAGAACACCAATGGAAAGTGTGCAGCGATCTATAGGTCATCGGTATGTTATTGGGATTGCAGGGTGGTTACACAAAATACTGTTGTTTCCTTTGTTTGTGGGACAGTAGAGCGAAACAACATCATTATGTAAAAAAAGAATGGCCTATTCGAAATGAGTATATTCCGGGCAAAATGAACATTAAACATGAGCTGTTGGTAGATCCCAATAACATCATTTTACCCCCTTTACACATCAAATTGGGGCTCATGAAAAATTTTGTGAAGGCGCTTGACAAAAACAGTAATGCTTTCCGGTATTTACAAAAAATCTTTCCAAACATTACAGAGGGAAAATTGAAAGAGGGTATATTTGTTGGCCCACAAATCCGTAAAATTATGAAAGATTCTCAGTTTGAAAGCTTTTTATCTGTTAATGAAAAATCTGCTTGGAAGTCATTCAAAATGGTTGTGGAAAATTTTTTGGGACATAAAAAAAGTGAAAATTACAAAGAAATTGTTACCGATTTATTGGAAAATTTTCAAAAGATGGGAATAAACATGTTGTTAAAGATTCATTTTCTGCACTCGCATCTGAGCTTTTTCCCTGAAAACTTAGGAAGTATAAGTGACGAACAAGGGGAACGTTTTCACCAAGATTTAAAGGTTTTTGAAGAACAACATCAAGGATTTTGGGATGAAATCATGTTAGGGGATTACTGTTGGTCCATTATAAGATAAACTGATTCAAATAACTATAAAAAGAAGGCAAAAATTAGTCATTTTAAATTTTTTTTAGTATTAATACCAAAATTATGTATTTCAGTTAAGTTAGTAAATATTTTTTAAACCAGACGTGACAGAATTTTTTTATTATTTTTTCTGGATAATTCTAACTAAATGAATAATAAAATAACAACTTTCAGCTGGGGTATGAAAACCGTGTAAACTAGTGTTATTAATTTAATATATTTGATATCGAAATGTAATAATACAAACACACTAATTCTATTTTTATTTTTATTTATTAATTTATTTATTTTTGTTTATCTTATTAATTTTTTCTTTTTAAATCATTCGAGTACTTTCGAAGAAAATGAAGTATCAAAGGAAATTAAACTTTTTTCAGAGTGAAGCGCGGGTCGTCGGAGAAACTTTTACGAAGAATAGGGCAACTCAGATTCAATAATAAGATCAAATATGCCCTACATCTAAATTTTTTCAAAAACATTCAAATAGTTTCTAAGAAAATCAAGTTTTTATCATGTTTTGTTACAAACAAAATGAATGTTAACTGTGAATGCTAATCTCCGAGGAAGAGAAAATAAGTCAGAGTCTTTTTCATCTCAAAACACCTTTAACACCAGGTTTTTATGAATACGTTATATCCATTTTCAATTAACCCTAATCATGGTCAAACTTGAAAGCCGTCGCATTGGATAAAGGTAAACAGCGAATGAATTTTCCGGAAGACGACGATACACACAATCTGTTTTGCATTAAAATAATAATAATAACCTCAAATTTTATCTATTTTCAAGAAAGCACAATTTCTGCCGTGTTGTGCAACTGGAGGAAAAAAGTTTACCATCGCATGCAAATTTTCCTGAAGATAAAAATTATTCAAATCAATTTTTCGAAAGAAAAAAAAAAGAAAAAAAAAAAAGCTCTTATTCCCAAATTTCAATTTATTTTTTAGTTCCCAAAAATGTTTTTACCAAAAACTATCATCAAAATCGTTTCCGAGAAATCCAAGAAAAATAAAATGACGGATTAATTTTCTTAACATAAGCGAAGGATACCTGCTATATAACTGAAGATGCGGAGAAAATCGTTTCAAATTCAGTAATTTATATATATATCGGGGGATTCAAAATAGATGTTACAGCGATTTTCTCGTAAATTAAGAAAGATAGAAACATACTTCTGATTACAAAATTGGTGCAAATTGAGAGTAGTTTTCAGATATGGCATTTTTTTGTACAAGGGCTGCATAAATATTAAATACGAAATTTAATTTTTATACCGCTCCTTCCTATCATATGACTTATATTTAGAAAAAATAATCTCCTCGTTCTAACAAACAAAATAATAATTAAAAAAAACATCTCTCTAAGTCAAAATCTCGCTGCGTTATTGCAATTTGAAAATTCTAGCATTTTTCGCCAAGTCTTAAGGGGTTGTATCAAAAGGGAGAAATTGTAATTACTATAGCTTTTGTAATAAGGCACACGTTGATCAACGTTTGGGGGGGAAATCATTGAGAGAAAGACGGCTATTTTAACCTGTAATGGCTCTCTTTCTCGTAATGAATACACAAGAGAATATTCATTGGTAATTTAACAAATAAAATTTATGAATAATTTATGTACCAAAAGGGAATTTTCAAATTCAATTGTTTTTCTTTTCCTTTATACATTCTCGTATACACGGTGTAGAGAAAAAATTGTTTTTGAGTCAAATTTTCGAAAATTACCTTTTGTTATATTTGCACGTTTTCAGATCCTCTGATTTCAAAAATCATGTTTTTAGCGGTTGGTATCTCTCTCTCTCTCTCTCTCTTTCTCTCCCCCCCCATCTCTCTCCCTCTCTCTCTCTCTCTCTCTCTGTGTGTGTGTGTGTGTGTGTGTGTTATAAGAATATCTCAAGAACAAATAGTAGCAGAAAATCCAAATTCGATATTTTAAATCCGTATCATATTGCAGTGTTACACTAAAGTATTCGTTGCGATCAGACAATTGTTTGTTTACAGGGTCATCCAAGAGAATTCAAATACATTACGACTGTGAGCGAAATTTCTCATGTGTACAGTGTGACATCTATAGACTGCCCTAAACAAAATGAAAAGAACAGATTTTTTATACGCATAAAAGCATGTTTTATGTAGATTGTTGTATAGCAATCATTCATCATACATTTACAGGGTTACCCAGAGTATTTTGATATATTGGAGCTATACTTTGGAATTCCTGGAAGTGTATTTCATTTTGTGTTACTTGTTTTTCATATAACACTAAATTTACGTACACAAATTTATGTGCATATAGTTTATAGACAGTATACAGGGATACCCAAAATTAAGGTAATTTTTTTTAATTAAATGTTATTGGCGTAAGTCCTTTGCTGCATTTTTTTTTTTCGAAGAACACTGCTCACACAGAACAGAAAATTATATTCCCACACCCATACTGTAAACAAAGTAGTTTTTGGAGAGCGAATTTTTTCTGTGTAATATCACGTTTCGAGGCCTCCTGAAAACGAAACATAAATTTTTAGTTGTTGATCTTTTTTTTTTCAAAATAGCTGCGACGATTTCCGATAAAACTATATTTCTGTCGTATTTCCCCCAGATTTAGTGCGAGTAACCAGTGAACGCTAATTATCCTGAATATGAGATAATTATTAATATATTAATTATTAATTTAATATATTTGATATCGAAATGTAATAATACAAACACACTAATGCTATTTTTATTTTTATTTATTTATTTATTTATTTTTGTTTATTTTATTAATTTTTTCTTTTTAAATCATTCGAGTACTTTCGAAGAAAATGAAGTATCAAAGGAAATTAAACTTTTTTCAGAATGAAGCGCGGGTCGTCGGAGAAACTTTTACGAAGAATAGGGCAACTCAGATTCAATAATTAGATCAAATATGCCCTACATCTAAATTTTTTCAAAAACATTCAAATAGTTTCTAAGAAAATCAAGTTTTTATCATGTTTTGTTACAAACAAAATGAATGTTAACTGTGAATGCTAATCTCCGAGGAAGAGAAAATAAGTCAGATGGCTTTTTCATCTCAAAACACCTTTAACACCAGGTTTTTATGAATACGTTATATCCATTTTCGAATTAACCCTAATCATGGTCAAACTTGAAAGCCGTCGCATTGGATAAAGGTAAACAGCGAATGAATTTTCCGGAAGACGACGATACACACAATCTGTTTTGCATTAAAATAATAATAATAACCTCAAATTTTATCTATTTTCAAGAAAGCACAATTTCTGCCGTGTTCTGCAACTGGAGGAAAAAAGTTTACCATCGCATGCAAATTTTCCTCAAGATAAAAATTATTCAAATCGATTTTTCGAAAGAAAAAAAAAAAAGAAAAAAAAAAAAAAGCTCTTATTCACAAATTTCAATTTATTTTTTAGCTCCCAAAAATGTTTTTACCAAAAACTATCATCAAAATCGTTTCCGAGAAATCCAAAAAAATAAAATGACGGATTAATTTTCTTAACATAAGCGAAGGATACCTGCTATATAACTGAAGATGCGGAGAAAATCGTTTCAAATTCAGTAATTTATATATATATCGGGGGATTCAAAATAGATATTACAGCGATTATCTCGTAAATTAAGAAAGATAGAAACATACTTCTGATTACAAAATTGGTGCAAATTGAGAGTAGTTTTCAGATATGGCATTTTTTTGTACAAGGGCTGCATAAATATTAAATACGAAATTTAATTTTTATATCGCTCCTTCCTATCATATGACTTATATTTAGAAAAAATAATCTCCTCGTTCTAACAAACAAAATAATAATAAAAAAAACATCTCTCTAAGTCAAAATCTCGCTGAGTTATTGCAATTTGAAAATTCTAGCATTTTCCGCCAAGTCTTAAGGGGTTGTATCAAAAGTGAGAAATTGTAATTACTATAGCTTTTGTAATAAGGCACACGTTGATCAACGTTTGGGGGGAAAAATCATTGAGAGAAAGACGGCTATTTTAACCTGTAATGGCTCTCTTTCTCGTAATGAATACACAAGAGAATATTCATTGGTAATTTAACAAATAAAATTTATGAATAATTTATGTACCAAAAGGGAATTTTCAAATTCAATTGTCTTTCTTTTCCTTTATACATTCTCGTATACACGTTGTAGAGAAAGAATTGTTTTTGAGTCAAATTTTCGAAAATTACCTTTTGTTATATTTGCACGTTTTCAGATCCTCTGATTTCAAAAATCATGTTTTTAGCGGTTGGTCTCTCTCTCTCTCTCTCTCTCTCTCTCTCTCTCTCTCTCTCTCTCTCTCTCTCTCTCTCCCCTCACTCTCTCTCTCTCTCTCTGTGTGTGTGTGTGTTATTAGAATATCTCAAGAACAAATAGTAGCAGAAAATCCAAATTCGATATTTTAAATCCGTATCATATAGCAGTGTTACACTAAAGTATTCGTTGCGATCAGACAATTGTTTGTTTACAGGGTCATCCAAGAGAATTCAAATACATTACGACTGTGAGCGAAATTTCTCATATGTACAGTGTGACATCTATAGACTGCCCTAAACAAAATGAAAAGAACAGATTTTTTATACGCATAAAAACATGTTTTATGTAGATTGTAGTATAGCAATCATTCATCATACATTTACAGGGTTACCCAGAGTATTTTGATATATTGGAGCTATACTTTGGAATTCCTGGAAGTTTATTTCATTTTGTGTTACTTGTTTTACATATAACACTAAATTTACGTACACAAATTTATGTGCATATAGTTTATAGATAGTATACAGGGATACCCAAAATTAGGGTAATTTTTTTTAATTAAATGTAATTGGCGTAAGTCCTTTGCTGCATTTTTTTTTCGAAGAACACTGCTCAACACAGAACAGAAAATTATATTCCCACACCCATACTGTAAACAAAGTAGTTTTTGGAGAGCGATTTTTTTCTGTGTAATATCACGTTTCGAGGCCTCCTGAAAACGAAACATAAATTTTTAGTTGTTGATCTCTATATATATGAATTATCAGCATAATTTAAAAAGAATTAATCTGGTGTGCCACCCACATGATCTTCTCTTTCGCTAAAATCTAATACCATAAGTACAGGTTGGAAATTAAGAGGTAACATGAAGAGTACTGTTATGTAAACCTATGTTAAAATAATTCAAATTAGGCTTCGGAAGAGTTTTATATGATAATTAGTTCTGTGTGAGGGGGGCTACCGCCCCCTCCACCCTCCGTTTCATCAATGCACCTACATTTATATAGAATTTAAATCTGTTATTAAAATTAAAAGTTCACTTAAAATTATTCAGACAACTTTCACATGCAACATTCCTTGAAACTTATCGGCCTTAATCAAACTTTTCCAGCCCAAAAATTTATATTAATTTGAAAATACAACTTTTGGATCACCTGAAATATTCGTTTCCTGAAATTATTCGACACAGGCAATATCAAAATTTTATAAATTTGACTTTGGTAATAAGGAAGCCTCAAAACGTGTAAATACACAAAAAACATGCGATGCATATTTATTGAAATTTTATTTTTCCGACTGAGTGAAAATAATGCCTGGATAGCTCAATTGGATAGCTCAATTGGTAGAGCCTTGAACTTGTAAGTCAAAGATCCTAGGTTCGACTCCCGGTCAAGGCAATGTTTTCACTCAGTCGGAAAAAAAAAATCAATAAATATGATTTTCTTCAAATCAGTTGATTGTGTGATTTTAATAAAAATTGTATTTCTTTCTTCCATTGTTTAAAGGTGTTTTCCAGTACCTGCGGCTTATTTCTGTCGAGCTATGTACATGATAGACCAGATGTTTCTGCTTAAAGGTTATCTGAGTGAGTAATGCCGACCGGTTGTCGGCCTGAATAGCTCAATAGGTAGAGCCTTGACGTTGTAAGTCAAAGATCCGGGGTTCGACTCCTGGTCCAGGCATTATTTTCACTCTGTCGGAAAAATAAAATTTTAATAAATATGATATTCTTCCAATCAGTTGATTGTGTGATTTTAAAAAAACTTCATGCATATTTAGCTTCAAAGAATACGTTATTTATCATATGTCTATGAGGTATTCATTTCCATTCATGAGCAGCTTTCCTGGACATGGTAAAATATTATAGTAAAGCACTTTCACTAACAATAAAAAAGAATATTATCGCTTAAATATTTGCAACCCTGTATACATTTCGTAGAATATGTACAAACCACAAAATGCACCTAAATATAAACCTGTAGTAATATTATATGGCAGAACTTAAAATGCACTTCCATCAATTTTCAGCTATTGTCGCATTATAATCTAGTTATTTTGTGTAGCCCTGTAAATGAACAGTGAATCATTTCCCTGCCACGTTCTACATGAGGCATGTTTTTATGCATGTAAAAAATATATATTAATTTCATTTGGTTTAGTGCAGTCTATAGGTGTTAAACTCTACTTACCTGCAATTTCCCCCGTAGACGTAATGTATTTGAATATTCTTGAGTATCTCTGTACACGAACCATTTGCTTCATCTCAATGAAATCTTAGTGTAGCATCCCTATATGATACATATTTAGAATACCAAGTTTGGAATCTCTGCTGCTATTTTTTCTTGAGATATGCTGATAACAGACAGACATACACACAGACCAACCGCTAAAAACGCGATTTTCATATTCAGGGAACCTCAAAACGTGTAAATATAATAAAAACTCACTTTCAGAAATTTGACCCAAAAACAATACTTTCTCTACCTTATGGGTGTGAGAAAGTAATAACTACAGGAAATGTGAATTTGGTACTTTGGATTCCATATCTAGTTGCCACTAGAAAAGTTGATCAAGGTTTGTAAGTTTCAAGAAAATTGATAACAGACTTGATTTTTGTTTTGATAAATATAGGCACTATAACTAAACGGGAGTTGAGAAGGTCGCTAACCCCCCTGACATATAATTATAATCTATAACATATCTTATTCTATACAAAACATTATTTCAGAATATTAACAATAAATATGATTTTTTTTTATGATTTTTACTGTATAAAGTTATTTAAATATAATTTATAAGAATGTCTGTCCCAAAACGCAATACAATGGCATTTTTTGTGCGTTCCTGTACATAAACCAATTGTAGAGGATTAATTATTGTCATTTTAAATAGGGAATATCATATAGTAAAACTAAATAACATATATCATTTCTTAAAATTTCTGAAAATATTTACAGACGCTGGGGGCGGGCAGACGGACAGATGGACAGTCAGACAAAAAAATATGCAAATTGAAATCATATTCACAGTTAAAAATTGTTAGAAAATGTTTAATGTAAACGAAAATGCAATTCCAGCAAATTTCCAATAACAACCCTTAACGTTACTGAATATTTTTGTGTGCACTGTAAATCTAATGCTGGTCGTACTGTACACTATAGAAAGCATTCTTTTGTGCATATGAATAATATATTTCAATTTCATTAAGATTTATGCAAAGTAATTAAAATTTGGTTTATACAAATATATTCACATAGAACGCAATGCTTTGGAATACTTTCGGGTGCCCCTGTATACAAACCAGTTATGGTGTTTACTCCATTTTCTATAGAAAATATCCGATAGAAAACTTTAATAACATATTTCAATTTTATTAATATATGCATAAATTAAAGGTATTAAAATATGATTTATAAAAATACCTCTCATAGAACACAATGCTTTGGAATACTTTCGGGTGTCCGTGAGCACAAGCTAGCAGAGGTATTCAGTCCATTTTAAATAAGGAACATACGATAGTGAACTCAAATAACATATATCAGTTTCTGGAAATTCTATGAATATTCACGGGAGTTAGACCGCGGACACACAGAAAGACGGATGGACAGACAGACAAATCGAAGTAATTAACACTTTTCAACCTTGCTGGATTTGTTAAAGCGCCAAAGTCATTGAATTTTTCAACCATGATGGAAAGTGGTAAAAATAAAGCGCGAAAATTTCACACGGTTTCGCTAGTCATTAATTTTTTTCCCCTCTTAATGTGTTTCAATTTGCAGGTGACCCCCTAAGCAATTTAACTGTTAAATGTTTTAAAATTACGAAATAAAGTAAATTTGCATTAAGTTCTTAAAACTGTTCATTTCACGTGTTTGAATGATTTTAGTTGCTATTTTAAAATAAAGGATCATTTTTTAATTTTTCTCATCTCATAGATAACCCCCTGAAATGAGTCCGTTGGCGTCGAAAAATAGATGTCAAAATTGAAAAAAAAGTGGTGTAAGTCATCATTTTCAAATTGCAATAATTCAGCTAGATTTTGACTAAGAGAGATGATATTTTTTTTTTTTTTTTTTTTTTTTTGTTAGATCAAGGAGAATATTTTTTCTGAATATACGTAACTTAATTGGAGGGGCCGTATAAAAATTAAATTCCCTATTTAATATGTATACAGCCCCTTGTACAAAAAAATGCCATATGTGAAATCTACTCTTAATTTGCACTAATTTTGTAATTGGAAGTATGTTTCTGTCTTTCTTAGTTTACGAGATAATCGCTGTAACATCTATTTTGAATCCCCCGGTATATTTGCAGTATATTTAAAACAAAATTTTTTTTATAAAGGAACGGTGTTGATAGTATGTTGTTGTATATAATCAAACCTGGAACGTGTAAGTATTTGACGCGCAAATTTTATTTTATCGTGACATATAACTCTTGTATGCATCTATGTAACTTTTATGTAAAATAGCTAATTATTTCAAATAAAATCTGAATATTTAAATTTCATTGTTTTATTTTAACTTGTGGATTTGTTTAAGTATTTTTTTAATTTTGTGTGCCAAATTGTTATATAATGATCAGATATTTTTTTTTTCTCTGAAAAAAAAAAAAAAAAAAAAAAAAAAAATGAATAAAGATAGTCTATTTTTTTTTTTTTTTTTAATAAGAGACTTTCTTTTCTTTTTTTTTTCTTTCTTTCTGCTAGTGAATTATGCAAAATGTATTTTGTTAACGTTTCTCATGTGCTGCAAAGCATTATTGATGTTAAAGCTACCTACGGAAAATCCCCGTTTCCTTCTGCTTAAAAAAAAAAAAAAAAAACTAGTGTTATCTATGGACGCCAGTAAATGAAATATTCACACTTTTATCTTCAAAGCGGCTACTCAATTGAATAACACGTACTGCGCTTTTTCAAAAAATACAAATAACAGTAAAAAAGAATACAGCTACGTTGAATATTATTTACGAAAAGAAATCATTTGGAAAATACAAAAAACTTTATTCCCAATGGAAAAAAAAGCTACTGCTGAAAAACAGAAAATCACTTATTCTAAAAATTTTAATAAACACGAGCTCTCGATTAAACGAAACCAAGTATCTTATTTTTTAACCAACGTTGCCATCCTATAATAATAGTAGTCATAAAATAATTAATAGACATAATAATACATTTTCCACATCATCTCAACTTTTGATTATAAATAATAATCAAAACATAAAAACTATTAGTCAAAACAAATACGATACAAAGATGGCAACATTACATTAAAAAAATAAATGAAAAGGTAAAATAAATAGTAGAATGATCAACAATTAATATATATAATGACCCTCATCCTCATCTGTCATTCACGATTCCGGTTTGCACCGCTTCAAAACAGACTTTTGGCAGCCATTTTTTTTTTTCCCCCATTTGTTCAATTCAACTTACGAAAACATACATATCATTTTCATACATGTTTTGTATCGCACATATTGTTATTTATTCCGTCTAAAACCTTGAAAAACTATTCAATTGTAATGTTTAAATGTTTAATTAAATATAACGGATCACTGGCTATTATAAACATGAACCTATAAATATAATTATGTAACTTCATGATTATATAAACTACGCAATGCCAAATAAAAACAAACATAATTTGTTGCCATTCAGAAAATACAAATTTCAAATGGACAACTCTTTAATTGCAAATGAACGACTCTTTGACTGTTTCATTAAAAAAAAAAAAAACGCTTAAATAATTCTAAAACATATTAAAGCCTTAAAAATCTTAAAATATATTTGTAAAAACATATTAAAGTCTTTAAATATTTTTATCAAGCTTCATTATTTGTTTACATTGTATGGTATGATTGGCTTCGAGTTCAGTACGCAAATGTCGCCAGTTGATTTTAGTTTTGAAATTAATGTAAAGTTATAGTTGGGATAGAATGTTTGGTTGGGCAAGTAAAGGTCACCAGTTGAAATGAGTATTGAAAGTAGGGTAGTCTAAGGTGATAATATCGAGTCAAGATAAAATGTTCGGTTGAGAATGAGAAAGTCCCTAGCTGGATCCTGGATATTTTGGCGATGTTGTGGGTGAGATAGCTGGTTGGGAGTATAGAGTAGAGGTGAATTTGGGTTAGCATGGAGTGTCTGTAATTATTAGATAGTTAGTTAGAAAATACGCAAGCAAAGTGATGACGTCACTGGGCGTCAGTGGATGCAAGAAAAAGATTTCCTATGTTAATCGCCCATTGGATTTTTTGTAAAAAATTATTAAAAATTGAGGAAAATTATTTCCCGATTTTAATTCCCATATTTCGGTATAGATATGTATTAGTTATCGTGTGCATGCGTTCGATTAAGTTGTTTTTGCTGTAAAATTGATAAAATTTAAATTTTAAATTTCAAAAGTTTAGAAAAATAAAATAGCAAATTTCCATATTTGATTGAAAACATAAACATTTCATTTCAAAGGATGATATTTACACAATAAATATCCAACTAATATACTAATTAAAAGGAAAATGATAAATATTCTATCATAATTTGAAGTCAAATTTCTTTTCAAATGTTTAAATAAAGTGTCTGATATAAGATACTCATATGTTGCAGCGGAATAGATTTAATATATCTGTCATCCTTGGCGGAAAAAATATATCGCCAAATTATTTGGCGAACATATTTCATTCCTTTCAAAAATCATGGTTATTTTAACTGAATTATATGAAACAATATATCGTACAATACGTATTACGAAAATAAACATCTGGCATGTATATTTTCGTAGTATGTTTTTAATCGCCAAATACAAAAAACGCCAAAGATGACACAGTTTGGAAATTTAAAATTTTGTCAATTTGACAGCAAAATAACTCAGTCTAACACATGGATACGATATCATACCTATACCCAAATACGGGTATTAAAATCGGAAAATAATTTTCTTCGATTTTTAATAATTTTTTACAAAATATACAATGGACGATTAAAATAGGGAATCATTTCTTGCATCCACGGACGGTCAGTGACGTCACATTTCGCTTACGTATTTGGAAACAGGATCTTCGATAGTCTTAAAAAAAGTATTTTGGTAAAATGAAGTGAATCGTTATTTACTTCCTCTTACCCATAGGGTCGAGAAAGTATTGTTTTAGGGTCAAATTTTCGAACGTGAGTTTTGTTATACTTACATGTTCTGAGGTCCCCTGAATACGAAAATCACGTTTTTAGCGAATGGTCTCTGTGTCTATCTGTGTGTCTGTGTGTCTGTTATCAGCATATCTCAAGAACAAATAGTAGCAGAAATTCCAAACTCAGTATTCTAAATGTGTATCATATAGGGATGCTACAGTAAGCTTTTCGTTAAGATGAAGCAAATGGTTCGTGTACAGGGACATTCAAAAGTATTCAAATACATTACGGCGGTCTATGGGGGAAATTGCAGGTAAGTAGAATTTAACATCTATAGACTGCACTAAACCAAATGAAACGAATACATATTTTTTGTAATAGAGATAGTCAACTGGGAAAATTTTTTTTGTGTATGTAGGAGCCTCGCCCCCCCCCCCCCTGGGGTAGATGTCCTCCCTCGAGTGGAGTAAATTTTCATGATGGGTATCTTTTAAAAGATCTCGCCAATACCTTTAAAACGAATGGTTGAACCATCGATCTACGATAATTTAAAATAAAGTTATTGATTTCTTTCATTTTTAACATTTTTTTTACTTTAATATTGAGAATAAATTCAACTTTTTTTTAGATATTTAGTGTTATACTATTTCTCTAATATGGAAATCGTATGTATTATCATACAAGATAACTTTTTAAAATAATAATTTTAACAAATTATTTTTTTAAACTGAATTATTTTTTAATAACCGAATTAAGTTCTATATAAATGTAGGTGCATTAATGAAACGGAGGGTTGAGGGGGGCCAGAACTAATTATCATATAAAACTCTTCCGAACCCTAATTTGAATTGTTTAACATAGGTTTACATAACAGTACACGTTATCTTACCTCTTAATCTCCAACCTGTACTTATAGCATTAAATTTCAGGGTAAGAGAAAGTCGTGTGAGTGACACACTAGATTATTCTTATTATGAGGACTTTAAATAGAGCACTTAACGGAACACTGGGATGTGTTATTGCTGTTGTGTTTTCGGGCCTATATTTTTTGTCAACCAGCAGTTTTTTTATTGTCATTCATATTTATTGATCGGGTAGAATTTTTTTAATTTCAGAACGAAAATTAGAAAATATTGAAACACATTTGATTTATAAACAAAAACTGAAAATGCATTTGAATGATCACGTGGTAATCTTCATGATCTAAACATTGTTTTCAAGATTTATCGTTCACATTCCGTCATTTTAGACGGGGCTATATACTAGTATCTAATATAATCTACAAGTTCAGTCTTTCCGGCACTTTAATACTTTCCCGCACTTTATACTGCGCAAGTAAAAATTAAAACCCAGCTTTTCTTGTTATTCTTGAGAAATATTTGCCCAGCCATATCAACACCGATTATCTGAAAAACTGCAGCAACTTTAACTCTGTTTTCTGGAAGTGGAGGACTGATTACTTCTAAGTTCTTTGACCGAAACCTTATGCATGCAGTGCAGCTGGCTACAGCATTTTTCACCGCCTTTCTGCCGTTTAGGATCCAATACTTTTCCCGAAGTATATTTAATAGTATCTTGACACCAGCATGGCAGTTCTCAACATGTGCTTTATAAATTAGCCGTTTTACCACTTCATGTTTTGATGGAAGAACAATACGTTTAAGAAAATCTTCACTATCTTTTCGATAAATAATTTTGGTCTTCAAACGAATGACACCAAGGTCGTCTTTAAACGTTTGCAAAGTTTTCAATCTCTTTTCGTCTTCTTGAGGAAAAGACTCATTCTGAATTAGAAGTAAAATCTTCATTTCTGCTTCATTAATTTCTGAGGCTGTCAATTCACCATGCTTCCTCCTATTTAAATCCTTGCAGTTGTGCTTGAAACGAAGGATCCATGCAACAAGAAGAATAATTCTATAATAACTGGAAAAGTATCTATAGTAGCAGTCTTCATCAACAATGTCTTCAGTATTATTCAGTACACAAATTTTCCTAGGTTTTTCCTTTTCAATCTCTTCCTCATTCCAATCACGATTGGGGAAATCCATCATTGTTCGAAATTCAGAAACATTTTTCATCCATTTTGGACCCTACCACCATTTTAATGAGATTAGATGCTTCGCTTTGCATCCTCTGAAGGGCAAGTCTGCAGCATTCTTCTTCCCCGTTATATGTCTCCATAATGAAGGATCACTCAGTTTTCTGATCTCCTGCACTCTATTTCTTACAAAAACTGATCAATTTTCTTCTCGCTGTATCCATGCAAGAACCGTTGTAGAATCACTCTAGTAATGACTTCTAACATTTCTCCAACCAAGAGCTTCAATAACCGAATTCGTCAGTCTTGCTCCAATTACAGTAGCTAGAACCTCCATTCTAGGAATAGTTACACCACTTAACGGAGCCACTCGAGACTTTGCTGCAAGCAGAAGTAAATCAACTTGATTATCATCCTCTGCTCTAAGGAATGTAACTTTACCATAGGCATCTTTGCTTCCGTCAACAAACGTGTGAATATTGCAGTTGCTTAAATCTTCAGAAAGTACTCGAATAAACCTAGGAATCTGTATATCAGTCAAATACTTCAGTTCTTGAAACCACTGCATAAACTCTTTATGAAGCTCACCAGTTATCTCTTCATCCCAACTCGTTCCTAGTTTTCATGCCTTTTGTAACATTATTTTTGGACAAATCATGACTGGTGAGGTGAAGCCAAAAGGATCAAATACTTTGTGGACGACAGACAACATACTTCTTTTAGTTACATTTTCCATATTAATGCTGTCTAACCATTCCATGTCAATTTTCTATGTGTCCAACTCTTTATTCCAAATAAAACCTAATACTTGAGTCTCTTTCTTAGAACTAGTCTCATTACAGTCGCCAGACCATTCCCACTCTCTAAGATCAAAACAACCTTTGGTCATTAACGCTTTAGAAACAACGATAAATTTATCTAATTCTTCTTTGTTATTAACGCTGGTAACGACATTATCTACATAGAAACTCTCTAAAAGCCTTTTCTTTAAAGATTCTTCAAATCCGTTACAATGCCGAATGTGATACTCAGTTACCGCAGCCAAAAGTAAAGGACTGCATTTAACACAAAAAACAACTCTTTTATGGTGAAAAACTTTTAGTTTCTTTTTTTCTAAATTTTCCCACCATAAAAAACGCAGGAAATCTCTGTCCTCTTTACGAATGCTTATTTGCAGTAAAGCTTTCGTAAAGTTGGCGATAACGCCAAATTATTTTTCTCTGAATCGAAGTAAAATATCTGGGATAAGTTCCATTTGATTAGGACCACATTCCTAGCATTGGTTTAAAGAAGGATAATTTGCTAATCTAGCTGAAGCATCAAACACTGGACGAATTGGAGTAGTGCTGCTACTGGTTTTATTACAGCATGATGAGGCAAGTAATTGCCATAAGAGTTTACTTCGTTCTTGGGAACTTCCTCAATTATGCCTTCATTAATCCAGCTCAGAAGAACAACTTCATATTTTTCATACACGTTTCTCGCTAAAAGCTTTGCTGTAGTGTATTCGAGCCGCTTCTTAGCCAAACTCAAGTTGTCGGGTAAAGGCGACTTATTATCAACCCATGGCAAACAAACTTCATAGAGGCCCTCTTTATAATTGCCACGGTTTCTAAAAAATGCTCTTTAGTCTGAATAGCAATCTCGTATTTGGACTTCTTCTGAACAGGATAATAGATTCCGATTAAATGCAACTTCCATAGATTTGTGACTTCAGCTTCATTTACATATAGCGATAACACTGGAATCGCCAAGTTTTCTTCCGAGGCTTTTCCAGGCGGTACTTTTCCCATTAAGGTCCAACCTAAGTATGTTTCTATAGCCACGAGACCCGATGATAAGACCTTTCTTTTTTCTGTTAACATTTTTCCCATGACGTCAGCTCCGACGAGAATATCGATCGCTTCACATTTGTCGCCAATGACCGTTAAACTAATCTCATTTTCTTCTAATTCTTTTATTCAAGGGCCTTTAAAAATCGGACTAATATTTTCACATATTGTAGACTGATCCAAAACTTCAAAATTGCAGCCAAAAGTTTCTCTCATATGTTTCAATGTTACTTTATAGCAGTTATGCTTGACCTTGTTTGTGATTACGCCGCCAAACATGGAATGAACCATTTTCTCTTGGCGAATATGTATATAATCCATTTCTTTGGCTACACTTTCCAGAATATATGACTTATGCGATGCGGAATCAAAGAGCAATCTTACAGTTTTCTGTTTATTGCCAAAGATCAATTTGGCATTCACGGTTTGAAGAAATACCTTTGGACTTCGTTTGTTGAAATTAGACATACTAACATCATTTTCTGCAGGTTTTTCTTCTTTCCCCTTTTTTGTGAATCAAGTACATCACACATTAGAGGAAAATGCTTTTTAGAAAAAATCACACACTTTAGAACTGCTCGGCATTTCTTAACAGTATGAGTTGGCGATTCACAGGCAAAGCAACAACGTTTATCTTTAATTATTTTTTGTTTTTCTGCTAAACTCATTTTCTGAGCTGAAAAGCAATCTGAACTTGAATGTTTGCCATCACAAAAAGTGCAAGATTTCTTCACCTCTCTATTTGAAGTGGCCGTTATAAACCCGCAGCTGTAGGCACTTTACTTTTCAAATTTTCAAAATTGCATTACTTCCTTTTAAAGGTTTGTTCTCTTGGCCCTTTCCTAAGCCAAAACCAGCTACAGCCAAAATTATCCTTTCTTCGCCTTCGACTTCTTTTTTGAGAAATTGCATTAAGTTATGGTACAACAATAGTATCTCCCCACAGCTGAATTTGGCAATTTTTCTTTGGTGCCGATTTGAACGATAACGATGTCGTTCTGGACTGTTTGCGATATAATATGGCAGCTTGCATGCTGTTTAGTTTGGATTTATGTTTTTATGACTTATGATTTATAATTTAGCTTATGATTTTATGATTTATGATTTATGATTTTTAGATTTATGATTTAGCCATAATCGTCAAAAATACATCGCCAAATTCAGTTGTGGGGAGATACTATAGTTGTTCCTAAGTTATTTAACGTATCTTTAGCGTCAGTGTTTGAATGAGAAATGTTACTACGATTTCAAACCTTTAAAAAATCAGCTGGGAAACAAGATTCAACCATGGGATGCAATATAGATGCACATTTATCCGTGGTTACACCTAATGTTTCCAATGCACGTAGATATGATTCAAGCTTGTCATACAGAGAAGGTAATGAAAACATTTCATTAATTTGAACAGAAATAATTAATTTTAGTAACTGCCTAACGTATACTTCGACTAAGAGGTACTCTCTTCCAAAGCGATATTTCAAGCTTTAAAATGGCTTATTCGTAACTGGCGCCAGTTGGCGAAAAACTTTCAACTACTTATCTTGCACGGGAACCAGCAACCGTGGCTTGCACGAAATACTGAAATTTGTCTTCCGGTGCGATATTTTCATCTTTATGCACCTGCTAAAATTGATTCCAAAAAAGAAGCCTACCTTTTAAGTCATCGCCAAATTGTCTAAATTCGAATCTAGGCAACGTAAACTTTCTTTTTGAATTGCTTAAATCAGGTAAATAATTTAATGGAACAGACTCACCTCGAAATTGAGCTTAAATTCTAGCGAGCTCGATTTCTTTTTCAGCTTCAAGTTTCATTTTTTCAAATTATTTATCTTGCTTCATTCTTTCCTTTTTATCTTCTCTTTCTTTTTCTTCTTGTTCTTGTAATTTTCGCTCGGCAACAGCATTTCCTAATAGTACTTGAACACACTGTAAATGAAAACGTCTTAAATTCATTTAATAAAGTGTCTTAAAGGGTTGGTCATTTTTTAAGCGAAAAAAATATGTCTTACTTTTTAAGACAACTTTCTGCATCTGAAATTAAGACACTGCAAATGTCTTAAAACACCGCCATCTTTTTTAGGTTTAAAAATACCGCCATGTTAGGCTTAAAAAATCTGCCATTTTTAAAGCCTTTTTAATAAATAAATAAATAAATAAAGGTGGCGTATGATTCTGCTTTTCTGTTTAAAATATATTTTAGAATTATCTAGAGCACAATAAAATATAATAATTATTTAAAAAAAAAAAAAAAAAAAAAAAAAACACTACCAGTCCCTGGAGTTGAACTCACCATCTTCGTTACCACAGAGGAGCGTACTTGCCAGTCACGCCACGACGTCACGCAGAAGGGTTGGATAATATGCACTTTAATATTCGCGAAATAAACTATAGTGTTAGAATATAATCAGTATTTCTTTCTTAAAACTATCGTGATTAAATCTAAAGCTCTATATATATGAATTCTATTAAATTTTATGTGTAGAAGTTTAGATTTTCGTAAAATACAAACGAATAATATATCAAAACCTCAGACTGTGATGTTTTGAAAACGATTTTTTACTTTCTCTTACCCATAAGGTAGAGAAAGTATTGTTTCTGGGTCAAATTTTCGAACGCGAGATTTTATTATATTTACACGTTTTGAGGTCCCTGAATACGAAAATCATGTTTTTAGCTAATGGTCTGTGTGTCTGTCTGTCTGTCTGTCTGTGTGTCTGTCTGTTATCAGCATATCTCAAAAACAAATTATGGCAGAACGTTCAAACTTGGTATTCTAAATGTGTATCATATAGGGATGCTACAGTAAGCTTTTCGTTAAGATCAAGCTAATGGTTCGTGTACAGGGACAATCAAGAGAATTCTAATACATTACGTCTATGGGGGAAATTGCAGGTAAGTAGAGTTTAACGTCTATAGACTGCACTAAACCAAATGAAACGAATATATATTTTTTGTAATAGAGATAGTTAACTGGGAAAGAAAATTGTGTATGAAGGAGCCTCGCCTCCCCCCCTGGGGAAGAGTCCCCCCTCGAGGGGAGTAAATTTTCATGATGGGTATCTTTCAAAAGAGCTCGCCAATACCTTTAAAACGAATGGTTGAACCATCGATATGCGACAATTTAAAACAAAGTTATCGATTTTTTTTACTTTTAACGAAAAAAAAACTTAGAAAAAAATCGTTTTTTTTTTTTTTTTTTTTTTTTTTTTTTTTTATTGAGAATAAAATGGGCTTTTTTTGGATATTTGGTGTTATACTACTTCTCTAATATGGAAATCGTCTGCATTATCATAAAAGATAATTTTTTTAAATAATAATATTAATAAATTATTTTTTTTAAATAGAATTATTTTTTAATAACCGAATTAAATTCTATATAAATGTAGGTGCATTAATGAAACGGGGGGTTGAGGGGAGCGGTAGCCCCCCCTCACACAGAACTAATTATAATATAAAACTCTTCAGAAGCCTAATATGAATTGTTTAACGCAGGTTTACATTACAGTACTCGTTATCTTACCTTTTAATCTGCAACCTGTATTTATAGTATTAAATTTCAGAGTAAGAGAAAGTCGTGTGGGTGACACACCAGATTATTTTTTCTTATAAACTGCTATTTGAAAGAAAAAAAAATGTATATAATTATGAAAAAACCAGAAAAGCTTTGTTTTACTTCCAGGTACAGGTAAAAATGTTTAAAAAAAAGAGTTTTAAATCAAAAAAGATTAAAATAAAAGCAGCTATTTACAAATTGCGTAAGATTAGTTTGAAATTCACTTTCTTAGCTACAAGTTATTCTTAAGCAATAAGTTATTCTTCGCTACAAGTTCATCTTACTGTTTTTTCATTCAATTAAATGAACGAGCTTTAAATAAAAAGTAACATTTTTTATTTACATATTTATTTATTTTGTAACCAAATTATTTTTGCTCCGAAAAATATTTTTTATTAAGTATTTCAAGCATAATTCCACGGAAATAAGATAACGACATTTACCATTTATACATATTTGTTATGTTAAATATAAAACTTTTCTAATAAGCTTATTTAAATTTCACAAATAAACGTTTTAAATAACGCGATTTTTGTAATTTATTTTATTATTTTAAGCTTTATTAAAAAAAAAAAAAAAAAAAAAAAAAAAAGTAGATAGCATATTTAATTAAATAAAAGTAATTAAAATAAGTATTTTTACCTATTATTTATTGAAATTTGATATATTTAAATTATTTTATTTAAGGAAATTGAAAAAATCTCAAACTAGAAGAAAATTTAGAGTGATTAGCCTTTCTCACTTGACATGATTTTCGGAAAAATCTCACAAATAAAAATACTTATTAAAAATTTTTATTTATTTATTAAAAAAAAAAGAGATGGAGAGATTTAATTTTTTGATATTTGCATTATAATTTCAATAATAATAATAATTAAAAAAAAAAAAAAAAAATCCGCTGCTAAGTTAAAAAATTCTTAAAAGTAATCATCATTGTTTTAAAATAGTATCTTGATATGAGAAAATACGATTAAGACGAAGATGATTTTGGTATTCATTGATAGATGGCGCCACTACTAATAATTAACGATGAAATGTGAAATGATTTATTTTAAATGTCTTACTTTAAGACACTTTTGCCCCACCAGTTTATTAAAACACAAAAGTGTCTTAAATTAAGATATCTATTATGTCTGCACTTCATATTAAGACATTTACGTGTCTGAAATGTATTTTCAGACATTTTTTTTGTCTTACTTTAAGACACCTTTATTTGCAGTGCAAATACCGCATCTCTCTTATATTCTTTACTGTTCAATATAATATTTTTTAAACCTGAAACAGTAATATTGGCTGGTACTTCTTCGCTAATTTCAGACGCCACGTGTATCAAATCATCTTTCTTAAATCCTTTTACTGCTCAAACATGTTGTTTCTTCACTAATGTCCTGTCGCGCGGACTCCACAAAATCACCGTTTCCTTCTGCTTTCTAAAAAACTAGTGTTATCTACGGACGCCAATAAATGAAATATTCACACTTTTATCTTCAAAGCGGCTACTCAATTGAATAACACGTACTGCGCTTTTTCTAAAAATTCAAATAACAGTAAAATGAACACAGCTACGTTGAATATTATTTACGAAAAGAAATCATTTGAAAAATACAAAAAACTTTATTCCCAATGGAAAAAAAAAAGCTACTGCTCAAAAACAGAAAATCACTTATTCTAAAAATTTTAATACACACGAGCTCTCGATTAAACGAGACTATGTATCTTATTATTTTTTTTTTAACCAACGTTGCCATCCAATAATAATAATATTCATAAAATAAATAATAAACATAATAATACATTTTCAACAATTGAATTAAATTGTCCTTATTTCATGAGGTATTTAATGTTATTGTGTTTTGATTGGTTTAACTTTGTTCTAACTACTGCAAAATATAATTTTTTTTTAGAGTAAATAAAAAATAAAAAAATATAAAAAATCCGTGTTCTAAATAAATATATAAATAAATAAATAAATAAAAAAAAAATAAAATAAAAATCAGTTATTACACCACGAACTGATTTACTATATTCATAGAAATAAATATTGATACAAAAAAAAAAAAAAAAAAAGCATCATTATTCTATACTGTAATTGCAGTGATTTCAAGTATTATTTTTATACAGATATACCATAAACACTTTTTTTTTTTTTTTTTTTTTTTTTTTTTTTCAATTTTTTACTCCTTTCATTTTTATACTGAAAAAACTTCTGTGGCAGGCCTCTAGAAATTAAATTATGGCTCCAGAAAAACAGTTCGATGTCGTCCTGACAAATTCTAATTTCCTTTGGTAGAGATTTCGAGAAATCCCTATTAAACATATAGGGATATTTCTTATATTATTGCGTTGAAACTTATTTAAATATTTAATCAAATAATTGCTAACGCAAGAGGCGAGTTTAATAAGCATAATTTTGCTTTATAACCCAATTCTTGGAAATCAAGCTAAAATTTCTCTCAATACAAAGGATTCAAGATATCCATAACATACATAATATTGTTTCATCATCTAGAAAAGTATAGTCCAGAAATTCTCGATCATGATATCCATTAAGTTTATTTGTTTACCTTATATTCACAACTCGGAAATCAATACTTATAGTTGAGAGATTCATTAAATGACTACTTATAAGTTCTGCATATAGGCAGCATATATATTTTTTTCCTCGCTGTACATTAGGAGCAAATCCTAAGATTGATATTACGATTTATAAGATTTTCTTTAGAGCTCTACAGTTCTAAAACATTTTAGTGTGATTAAAATCACAATTTCAATCACACTAATTAAATAAATCCTGGTGATTATTAATATAATACAGAATAGAATGCTGATTTTCCCGATCAGTCAGAAACAAAAATTTCTTTGTACTCTATAATAATGATTGATCATTTTCTAGTATCTTATATATTTATTTATTTTTAGATTAGGTCTTATTAGCTTAAATTACCAAAGTTTAGAGCACAAGGAACTGTGCGAACCAAAGGACTTTTGCCTTTTGATGTTAATTTGAGTCAATACATCAGTTTATGAAAATGACTGTTTAATCACTGAAAATCGACTGGCCCCCACCACTCACCAGTAACTTCGATCGATGAATTGTGACATCGTGTTAAAACTTCACGAAGTGCTCTACCCGTACATGTCATCCAATCGCTGTTCGATTCAATGCCTAGGCAGATATGTGCTGTTATTGCTCACAGAGGTCGCTGGTTTATGTACTGTTTTCTCAGTACATATTACTCCAAATTTCCTGAAAGTTTAATGAATTGTTCTTCCTACTATAATGCATGTGCCCAACAAATTTCATTCTGTTATTATAATTCCTTCTTGGTGTTGCATTTTCAGTGTCGAGCAGTGTATGTCTTTAAAAATGTATCAGTTTTCTCAACACAAGAAAATTGTTAGGTATCTAATTTGTTAGGTTAACTTTATGTCTTATGACCACATATTATATAAAAAGCGTTAAAAAAGTGCATATAATACGTGTAATAGTAGGTAATGAAAGTCAGTTTTTTTTTTTTTTTTTTTTTTTTCAATGGTGATCAAAATTATTATTTTTTCATGAATTTGTAACTGGTCTTTTGCTTGCACTCGGAACAAACTGTCACTGAAATATATGTAGCTAAACATGTTATTTACCACCAAACGAATTTAGGGTAATTCGTCCAGTATCTTGCTACATATTTGGTAAAACGTTTAAAGTAAGAAGGTTTATGTCATTTATAGTCATTTACGGTTATTTATTATTCTATTCGGTCATTTGAATTTGTTTTCGTTTCTTTATTTAATGTTATATAATCCTACGCTTATTAATTTTCATTTACTTATTTAAAATATTTAAAACTTCTTTTGCAGAAATAATGATATATATTTTTTATTAATATTTGCATTATATATATATATATGTGTGTGTGTCTACATATATATGCACACATAAAATCTTTTGAAAAAAACTGTAATAAACTTTGACTTATTTAAACAATCCTCAAACGGATATAAATCTTTATTTTCTAATTAGGAAATTAAATATAAATCAAAAAATGAAAACAATGTTTAATTAATTGAAATGGCAATAGGTAGTAGAGCTTGCTCATATCCTCTTACATCTCAATTTTGTTGTAATAAAAAAAAAAAAAAGGTGTTTGTGTTAATCTAAAAATTATTAACGTTAATGTTTTAGTGTATGTAAAAATAAATTATGTTAAATTTTAAAATAAAAGTAGTTTAATTTTTTAAAATAATTTTATACCAAGTATTTTTCTTAGCTAATTCTAATAGCCATTAAAATGATGATAAAAATGATAATAATAATAATAGTAATAATAAAATACAAATATAGATAAACAAATAAGTAAAATAAAATAAATATTTTTTTTCTATACATTTTAGAATCTGAATTTTTCAAAACCAATTTTGCTAATGAGGAAATAGATTTTTTTACATTATCTTAGTATATTATTTATAATGAGTAACAGCTGTTAGTAAAGTATTAAGGAATTGTCTAATGTATAAGCAACAAGTCAGAAATTTAATTTTAATCTCTGCAAGTCATTATCAAATTATTAATATTTTAATCAGAAAGTAACAGCTTCATTCAAAACAATTTTCTATCAAATATTGAAAAAAAAAATATTATCAAAGCCTAGGTATGCGAGTTTTCTCTTCATATTAATTACTTTTGTTATAATGCAGCTAAGCTAAATTTATTATTCACAAGACAATGACATTAACAGCTAACGTAAAATATATGGACAGAGCTACCAATCTAATCCGGCAAATTGTTAGTACGGCCCCTTTTTGTACACCACTAAACTTTTAGAGTAATTCTCTTCAAATATATTTATGATGAATTCAGAAAAGAAATACTCTAAAAATTAAGTGGTGTAGGAAAGGGTCGGTACAAACAATTTGCCGGATTAGGTTGGCAGCTCTGTATGGATGAGTTGGAAATAAAAAATACTCTATTCGCCAATGAAGAACTTTTCATATTTGAGCAAAACTTTCACAGGACTTTTAGGTTCATTTTGCTAGATCCAGATCTAAACGTTAGTTGCTTATCGGCTCAGATAAACGACTGCGACTTCCTCTGATGGAAACATTCTACAGCTCTGTCTAGCTCCTTTTCCCAAGCTGGACAACCCAACAATCTAGCCCACATTCCGTCATTAGGAATGATGGGTTATTACTACAATATTGTTTTACAGCGTTTGGTTACAGCGTTTACTTTCGTTGGTTAAGTATACTCGAAATAATAATTTTTAATCTCGAAATGAAATAGTTATTTTTGTTGAAAAAAAAAAAAAAAAAAAAAAAAAAAACTATATGTTAAAAAAATAGATTTTGGAAAATAATGGAAATAAATCTTTATCTTTCCATCAGATGTTTATAAACAGAAAACACTGAGAAAAAAAAATGTATATATATATACCGCCTTCTTTTAAAATGAATAAGTGGCCATTTTCGAAAGCTCTTAACTAGAAATATAGATTTCCGAACTATCCGCATAAGGCATGCCAATAAACTGAATAGACGAAATTATCGAGAATTTCTAGTGTATACATTTCTAGATGGCGAAACATTATTCTGAATACTCTAAATATGCTGAATCATTTGTATTGCGAGAAGTTCTCGCTTGATTTTCTAGAATTTGGTAATAAGCCAAAATTTTAGTTGCTGAAACCCGCCTCTTGTATTCGCATTTATTTACAGAGGTTTTTAAATAATTTTGCCCTCAAGAATATAGGAAAACGCTCTAGAATTCTAATAGGGGCTTCTAGAACTCACTTTTCAAGGGGACTAAAACTTATAAGGATGACATGGAACTATTTTTTCTAGAGCCACAATTTTGATTCTAGATGTCAGTTACAGAATTTTTTCTCAGTGAAGGATTACGCAGAAAGAATGAATGTGAATGTCACTGGATTGGAGCATTAAGGTTAACTGATCGCGTGAGAATGGAGAGCTTGGATTGGGTGGTCATAGTGGCGGTTTTTCTAAAGGCTACTAGTTTTTTTATGCAGATTTGAGAGGAAAAACGGAAAAATCTAAAAGTTTAGCACTGCGAGCGTGCTCTGGATTCGAAAAAGTACTTCCCGTCTACTAGTTTTGGTAGCCGAATTTGAATGTATTCAAAGAACATTTATTTGAATATTAAAATCTTCAAACAGGTCTAAAATTCACATTTACTGCAAAAAAGCTCTCTTTTGATACTAATGTTTTGGATAATTGTCTATTTAATTTTAAGGCATTTCTAACATTTATGAAAAACGTACTATACTAAAAATGCTCATAAATCTTCGTTAAAAGTAAACACAATACAATGCTACAATTAAATATTTTATTTTTCATTAAAAAAAAAAATCCTGAAAGAAAAAGTTAAAAATGTCAGTTAATGATATGTATTAATATGTACTTTTTAAGATTGCATACGATCACACATATACATGCCTGTGTGTGTTTGTATGTGCAGTGTTTCTATTACTTTACTTTTTAAAATAATTTATATTAAAAATCCATATTTTAAGTTTGTTTTGTTGATTTTATAAATTTATAAGAAAACCAAACCTTTTAATATATAATGTATTATCTTTTATATGATGTCACATATTTTTTATAAATATATACTTTAACATTATTTTTATACTAACTTTAGATATCTCCTTGTTTGTTATTTTCTCAGTCTAGTTTTTTCTTCCAAAGTTCCTAAAAAAATCATTTAGTGAATAGCGAGGACTTGCTTTTCTTTTTCCAAACAAGAGAGTAAATAGCTATGAGGCATGTCATTCTTTTTGCATCATTTGTCTTCTCCAAAGATACGTTTCTTTTTTCTCTCTTCTTACCTGATCAGATGATGAAAATCTTTGTTGCTATCGAATGAACAAAGTCTAGTTTTAGTAGACAGAAGAAACAGTATACACACATAAATAAATGAATAAAGATCTGTATATATGGTAATTCATAAGTAATAACAGAGTAGAAATAAAAAAATGTGTTTTACTAAGAAAACTGTTTATGCAGATATATTATACAAATAACACTTTCAAAATATATTTTTTAGAAGACTTTATAAAATTTTTCCTAAACAGTGTGGAAAAACAGTGCGGTGGTAAATATCGAAACACAAAAATATACGATTATTTCATAAATCTTAGAGTAATAACATATAAAATACGCTATACACTGTAAAAAAAAAAAAAAAAAAAAAAACTTAAATAGGTAAAAATTTCTAAGATATTTCGGTAAAGCAGTGTTTCAAATTGGAAAGTTCTGTTTATAACCCAAAATTTCAACGTAAATTGGATACGAGACCAATTTTGGATAGAATTGTTTTGGGGGTTATTTTTTGCAGTGTACATGCGTATATAGGAGAGAGTGGGGTTGAATGAGATGCAGGAAGAATGGGACAATAGCTAGATTTTTATATTTTGCAAGCACCAGAAACTTGACATTTCTTCTGATATATGGCAGCACTAAGATCATTCATCAAGTGTAGTTTCAGAATTGTGCTATCCATAGAAGGGCAGAAAAAAAATTAAAGTGTCTTTTTCAACTGGCAAAGTAAGTTTTTGTTGATTCAATTAGGTAGTAGTTAAGACATTAACTATTTGCTTAAAGTTAATGTAATTCTTATATGGTGAAAAGGCATAATTTTTTATTCTGTTTATGATATTCAAGAAGAATACTGATGATTGTTCATTAAGCCTATTTCCTGTTTTATATGATCATGTGATGTTTGGGATGAATGGGACATTCCCCACTATGTACTAATTTAAAATTTTACACAAGAATTATATTAAAACGTAAATTAGCCATATTGATTACTCGAATTCTTAATTTTGTAGACTTAGAAAAAAAATTGATATTAATAGTTTTGATTTTTGTTTATAATAATTATGATTAAATATATATATATATATATATATATATATATATAAGTTAGAATATTCAATGCAACTTAAATCAATAATTAAAAAATAAATAAATAAATAAATAAACTAATAATAATTTGATTAAAATCACAATTTCAATCAAGCTAATTAAATCAATCCTGGTGATTATTAATATAATACAGAATAGAATGCTGATTTCCCCGATCAGTCGGAAACAAAAATTTCTCTGTACTCTATAACAATGATTGATCTTTTTCTAGTATCTTATATATTTATTTATTTTTAGATTAGGTCTTATTAGCTTAAATTACCAAAGTTTAGAGCACAAGGAACTGTGCGAACCAAAGGACTTTTGCCTTTTGATGTTAATTTGAGTCAATACATCAGTTTATGAAAATGACTGTTTAATCACTGAAAATCGACTGGCCCCCACCACTCACCAGTAACTTCGATCGATGAATTGTGACATCGTGTTAAAACTTCACGAAGTGCTCTACCCGTACATGTCATCCAATCACTGTTCGATCAAACAAACCCATTTGGCGTAGCACAAAAATTTTACTCAAACAAATTCTTCACCCCTTCTGAGCTAAAACTTGAACGTCCTCCAGCTCACTCCTCCAAGAAAGACAACCTCGAGTACCTGACCTCCATTCTATTCCCACCGAGCAATCTCGACTCGGCTCAAAGTCTTAATTTCACAGCTCCACCTGACATACTTTTCTCTGAGGCAGAGGTCAGGTCGGCTCTTTTTAGTTTCAAAATTAAGAAGGCTCCTGGCCCAGACAATATAGACTTCAGAATTCTTAGAAATACCTACAACATTTTCCCGAACATCATCCATAAATGGTCAAACCTCTGCCTGCAACACCAATATTTCCCATTAACACTACGCAGAGGAGAAGTGGTGTACTTCTTAAAGCAAGGGAAGTTACCCTCTGAACCCTCATCTTATAGACCAATCTGCCTTTTGCCAACATTAGGAAAATTGCTAGAAAAATTAATAGTGATCAGATTAAATTATTATTTGGAATCCAACAACTTACTTCATCCCTCTCAATTTGGATTCAGAGGGGGCAGATCCTGTGAAAATGCATTGAAAGAAATACTAACCTCCTGCGCCGTTAACATACAGTCTGAAGAATACACCACTCTGATCTCACTCGACATCAAAGGAGCCTTCGATAATATTGAATGGCTACATATTCTAAATTCTCTTAGAGATCTTAGCTGCCCGAGCAACTTGGCGGGAGTCATCCGTTCGTATCTATCTAATAGGAAAATCTCCATCAATTGGGGACCGGATACAAAAGACCTTCCTCAATCTAAAGGTTGTCCCCAGGGGTCTTGTTTGGGCCCGTTATTGTGGAACCTAATAGCAAACAACATACTAGTTGAAATGAATTCCAAAGGATTTAAAACTTTCGCATATGCGGATGACTTCTCCCTGGTTGTCTCTGGCAGAACGAGGATTGACCTGGAGAACCAGGCCCGGGAGGCTCTAAACCTTTTTAGTAATCTTCTCACCAAATTTAACCTGGAATTATCAACCTCAAAAACGCAAGCTTTGACGTTTTCGGAACCCCGCACTCTACAAAGGACCCCGGTGATGAGGATAGATGGCGTCAGTGTCAATCATGTACCTCATCTCAAAATATTAGGAATAACAATAGATAAACACTTTAACTGGCTAGAACACATAAAAGAACTTAAAATTAAAACTCAAAAAATTTTTCACAATTCTGCGAAAATGGTTGGCAAGAGGTGGGGTACATCAACAACTCTTCTTAAAATCTGGTATAACTCAATCATTGATAAAATTCTAACATATGGGGCTGGTATCTGGGGAGGGCATCTCACACAAACAGCAAAAACGAAAATTAACTCTGTTCAAAGAATGTTTTTACTCCAAATTTCGCGTGGCTATAAAACCATTTCAACAGACGCCCTCACAGTCATCACCGGGATCCCCCATGTACATCTCCAACTTAAATATGTTCACAATAAAACGAATATCTTACAACTTCAAAACTCAGATCTTTCAAATTTACTTCTTCCTGGCGTTAGAGTGCAACATCTCCTTCCCAACTGGCAAATCCACCCAGCTCAAGACATTGCCTCCTTACTCACTTCTTGTTCCAAAAATAGTTTTTCTCCTTCGGTTCCTATGGCGGCCTATACTGATGGTTCTAAAACGGAACACGGGGTCGCGGCTGCCTTCTGTGTTCTAAAAAACAATGAATGCATCCATCGGTGGGCATGCAGACTCGAAGATTATAATTCAGTCTTCCAAGCGGAACTTTTCGCAATAGAAAAGGCCCTCGAGTGGATCATAGCCCAACATGATATCAATCAAAAATTCCATATCTTTAGCGATAGTCTATCGGGTCTGCAGGCCATAGTCCGTCATAGGGCCAGACACCCTCAAGTTATTAAAATAAAGCAACTCTTAAAAGATTTAAATTTCCTAATATCCCTGGCACACGTTTCTGCCCATAGGGGCGTGTTTGGTAATGAACTGGCAGACTCCTTAGCAAAGGGTGCAACGGAGAATAATAGTATAGATTATTCTCTTCCTGCACCTCCTTCGTACATTAAAAGTACACTGAAACTATCAATGCTTCGGGAATGGCAGGCCTGGTGGGAGGACTCAGAAAACGGAAGATATACCTTTTCCTTGATCCCGCATGCGACCGCAAATGATTGGTCACTCTCTCCTGAGTCTGCTGCCTTCCTATCCGGTCACGGGCCATTTCCAAAGTACCTACACAGATTCCACTGCCGACGCACGCCCCTATGCTCTTGCGGAGAGGAGGGCACACCTGAACATTACTACTACAGTTGCCCTCTTACAAGTATATACCATATTAGAAATCCCTTGCCAAGACCCGAGGGCTGGCTGGAAAACATTGTTACGCGTCCTTCCCTCCTAAATAAATTGAAAAGAATATACTATCTTTTGATAGACATCTCAAATAGAACAAATTAATGGAGTTAAAATTTAATTTTTAATTTATATAATTTTTATTATTATTTTTTTAGTTAAGTTTTTTACTGTATATGGTCTGAGTATGTGAATGTTTTGTCTGTCCTCTAAAAGCATGTGTGCGAGAATGTGAATTTCTGTACTCTCCCCCTCGGTGCTGCAATCAGCCCAGTTTTAAGTCATCACTTCACTGCAACAATAAAAGTATGAATGCGTTTCTGCGTAAATTCATTACTTAAAAGCGCTCCTTGTCGCGAAGGGTTAATTCCCGGCGCAAGTTCAGACAAAACATATGGACTAAAAAATTCAGGACTTTCAAATAGGACAGTTCTCACCAACTATCATTTCTGTTTTCAACCTCTGTTATTTATCAATTAACGTCCATTGTCGGTATGGTTTAATTCCGGCCTGACTCTCAATTTGTGCGGTGTCCTTCTCCAAGTTCAATCATTTCTAGTCACTACAGCGCCCCTTGACGCGAAGGGCTAATCCCCGGCGCAACTTCGGACTATAACCATGGACTCCTCGTTATATAAGACTCTCAAATTAGACATTCCTCATCAACAATCATCTCTGTTTTTAATCTCTGTTGCCCTCCTCATTAGAAGCCTAAATTTTGTCTTTTTAAATAACTGCTGCCCTCTGTCGCGTGGGATTTCATATCTGGCAGCAATTGTAATTTTTTTTTTTTCTTTTCTTTTTTTTTTTTTTTTTTTTTTTTTTTTTTTTGTGCAATAAACAACGGGGGAGACTTAACCTCTAGAAACGGGCTCTTTCAGAATTTCACATTGTTATGTGACATTTGTCGTCAGAGCCCCTCTTTGGAGGTTGAAATCGCTCAAAACCGCTGAATAGTGGTGAGCGGCCTCCTTCCGTCTTTGAAGTCTTTGAAATCACTGTTCGATTCAATGCCTAGGCAGATATGTGCTGTTATTGCTCACAGAGGTCGCTGCTTTATGTACTGTTTTCTCAGAACATATTACTCCAAATTTCCTGAAATTTTAATGAATTGTTCTTCCTACTATAATGTATGTGTCCAACAAATTTCATTCTGTTATTATCATTCCTTCTTGGTGTTGCATTTTCAGTGTCGAGCAGAGTATGTCTTTAAAAATATATCAGTTTTCTCAACACAAGAAAATTGTTAGGTATCTAATTTGTTAGGTTAATTTTATGTCTTATGACCACATATTATATAAAAAGAGTTAAAAAAGTGCATATAATACGTGTAATATTGATAATATATATATATATATATATATATATATATATATTATATATATATATTATATTCCTTTTTGAAGTACTTATGTTTTATTCAAATGTAAAAGCATTTTGATAAAAATTACAGGTATGGTATTCGGGTAAAGGCCAGTTCATAGAGAAGTAGACTTGTCTATGGGCCAGTTGTCTGCACTGGGACCTGAGCATAAGGGAAGATGCTTTCTGATTGGGGTCTTTTTGTATGGTTCTAGCTCACATTAATGCGAATTTCGAAGAAAACCACGGAAAACTCACAAAGACTAGGTTGACATATGCTACATGGAATCGAACCCGGTACTTCCCGTTTTCTAGCTTCGATAGCAGCACCGCTCGTGTAAAATTATCACAAAAAATATCAGCAGGCAATAAAATACAGCGAAACCTTCCTAAGAAGGCCACCAGCCGTACTTTGAAATATTGGAACTTTACAAAGGTTATCTCTTAATAGACAAAATCGGAATTCTGGAAATAAATTCTAAATGATTTGAATTATTCAAATTCAGATTGTTTATCAATATAGCATTCTGATAATTATTATTATTAGTGTATGATAATTTTGAAAGCATCTTAAGATTTTTAAAAATTTATTTTAAATAAGAGAATAAATCATTTACTTTTGTTTAATTTAAATGTAAAAATATTTTGATAAAAATTACAAGTATGATAATGTATATAGGTTAAGATCTATTGTCTGCACTAGGGACTTGTGCATAAGGGAAGATGGATTCTGGTGGTGGTCTTTCTAGGTGGTTATCATCCGTGAATTTAGGAGAAAACCACGGAAAACTCCCAACGGCTAGATTGGCAAGTGCTACATGGGATCGCAGCCGGCACTTCCCGTCTTCTAGCTTCGAGAGCAAAACTTCTTGGCTATTGGAGGGGGGTATTTCTTTTTTTCTTTTTTTTTTTTTTTTTTTAATAGAATATATCACTAGGCAATAAAATACAGCGAAACCTTTCTAAAAAGGACACTAACTATACCTTCAAGTATTGGATTTTTACAAATTGGCCTTTTAATAGAAAAAATCGTAGTTCTGGAAAACAATTCTAAATGATTTTAATTATTCAAATTTACATTGTTTATTGATATAGCTTTCTGATAGTAATTATTATTAGTTTGTGGTAATTTAAAAAGCATTTTAAGTTTTATATATATATATATATATATATATATATATATATATATATATATATATATATATATATATATATATTAAATAAGAGAATAAATCGTCTACTTGTGTTTAATATAAATTAAACATGTTTTAAATTAATTTAAATCAAATTAATCTAAAATAATTATGTTTAAAATTAAATGATGTATTAAATTCAAATAATTATTAAAACTTATGTCCACACACATGCACACAAGCAAATAAAAAGAAATGTTAATAAAAAATCAGTTAAACAATATTTTATACAATTTTTTCCCCTTTAATAAAACTTTATTTTTATTTATTTTATTTTATTTATTTTATTTTATTATTATTATTATTATTATTTTTTGTAACAGAGTTAAAAAGTGTTTATGACTTGCCTGTCTCACCTTCACTTCTGTGAATATTTTTTTAGCATTTTTGAGCTGATATTACTTAAAAATATTAATTTAATAAACAAAATAATAAAGATTTCGTATTCAAACAATGTTAAATGGACGCAGGTACCGATACTAGCGTCACAATGCGGCGAAAAGAATTTTAGGACTGGTTTTGATTCTGAAACGCCATAGAGATATTCCTCCTCCTCTTTCTACCTTCATGTAAATAACTTAGATGAATTTGTTAACCAAGTTGCTCCGCCATTTTGTTTTCAAGTGGAGACCACTTGAAAATTTCAAATTCGAATTGTAAAAAGCGTATTCCGAATTGTTTTTAAAATTTTGATGTATACACAGATTACACAAGAGTCTCAAATAACTTTATTAATGAACTTTATCCGCCATTTTTAATAAAGTGGCGGATATCTTAAGTTAAGCGGGACCACTTGAAATCAGGCCACCACTTGAAAATTTAAAACCATGGTAACTTCCGAAGTAATACTCCAAATGGAACCAAATTTGAACAGTGTCTTAACTTATCTTATAAATATCATAGATGAGTTTGTTTACCAAGTTGCTCCGCCATTTTGTTTTCAAGTGGAGACCACTTGAAAATTTCAAATTTAAATTGTAAAAAGCGTATTCCGAAATTGTTTGAATTTTGATATAAATACAGACCACATAAGGATCTCAATGAAGTTTATTAATAAAATATATCGGCCATTTTTAATAAAGTGGCAGATATCTTAAGTTAAACGGGCCGACTTGAAATCAGGCTCCCACTTGAAAATTTAAAATCACGATAACTTCTGAAATAATACTCCAAATCGAACCAAATTTTGACAGTGATATTATCATAATTATCTTGAATGTTTTCACTGGGCAACTTGTCCCGACATCTTGTGAATAAGTTCCAGCCACTTGAAGTCACACTGCCACTTGGAAATATGCCATCACGATAACTTTTAAAATACTAAACTGATTCAAATAAAAGCTGGATAATGAACATATGGTTCAAATATCTAGGATAAATTCACTTGGTGACTTGATCCGCAATTATATTTCCAAGTGGCGGCCACTTGAAAATTTGTCATTATGATAACTTTAGGTAACAGAATCAATTCGCATCAAATTTATGTAGTGGATTTATCATTCAAATATCTCATATAATTTCGCTGGACATCTCACTCCACTTTTTTTTACAAGTGGTGCCACCTGAAAATTTCTTATGACGATAATTTTTTAAATACTGATTTAATTTAAACTAGAACTGGACAAGGAACTTATCGTACAAATATACTGGATGATTTCGATGGGCAAGTTGTTTTGTCATTTTGTTTCCCAAGTCGCAGCCACTTAGACTGCCACTTGAAAATTTACCATAATAATAACTTTTGAAACACGGCACTGATTTAAACCACAGTTGGACAATAACCTATGCTTCAAATATCTTTAATGTGTTTGCTGGAACTTTCGAAATACTTAATCAATTCAAATCAAAATTGAAAAATGGATTTATCATTCAAACAACAAAAATTTAGAAAATTTACGTAACTCGTGAACCAGTAACGTTATTGCGTCCGTCTTTGGTATATCGATAATAAGTATTTTCTCGCCAAAAGTCGACAAAAAAGTCACCATAGGGGTAAAGTCGCCAAATTTGGCGCCAAATCCATTACCTACGTTCCTGGATCTTTTTAATGCGTTTTAAAGAAAAAATTAGGCTATTTTAATGCTAAAACAAACTAGAAATGCAGAAAACTAACATTTTATCAACTTACTAAGCCTCTTTTAAAGAATTTCTACAAAAAAAAAAAAAAAAAAAAAAAATATTTTCAAATTTGCAACCATATTTTAGATGAACAACTTTCTCTGCCATTTTGATCGAAGTGGCAGCCACTTAAATTTTCAACACGATGACTTTTGAATTAATTCGAACTATATGTGTACAGTAGACATATCTCACAAATACATTTCATATATTTGTAAACTTAACCCACCATTTTGTTTCCAAGCGCCGGTCACTTGAATATTTTAAATTCACATAGGGATGTATTTATGAACCGATTTTCTTAAAACTCCATATGTGCATAGCCTACATCAATATTTCTACCATGCGCATTAATAATTTGTAGCCGCCATTTTGAAACAAAATGACGGCTACATGAAAAGGAAAAAGAAATCAACATACCCTTCCGAATAAGCCGGAAGGACTTGTTTTAAATTTCAATCTCTAGCTTTCCTTACCAAAGTTCACTATGCTATTACTTTTCTGTTTTGTTTAAATTCTTTCACTTTTTTCTCGTAGTTAATCGTGGGATTAAATATGACGGATGAATCGCGCTTGGCATGAAAGCTAATTCAGCATTATATTGAAGAGATTTACTTATTGTTAATCCTGGGTAATTTTTAAAATTTTGCTGTTGAAATAGATCGGAAATTTTTAGCCAGGGACTCCACTTTCCCAAAATCCACTTTAAGAGTAGCGCATCAATAAATTATAAAATATTGAAAAACAGAAAAGGATATGAAAAGGAAAAGAAAAGAAAGTAACAGAAAAAGTAATCAGATAAATTATGTATATTTGTGTAAAGTGGCGATAAAAATTCAAAAGTCGCCAAGGGAAAATATAACAAGGCCATGATCAAGTTTACATATTTCATTACTTATTTATTTATTTTTGTATATACCAACTACTATTAACTAACTCAACTACTATTATAACCGTAAAAATTAATTGTCTCATGCGATAGACGTATCCGATCAGCACATTGCAATATTATATTTGGCGTGAAATTGTTGTCATTTTATGATTGATCGAATAAATCAAATAAATATAGAAAACAGCGTGAAAGAAAATATTATTTACACCAGGTATAGTGATGTTTTTACGTAACTGGGATTCAAATGTAAAATTACTACTTCAATTTTTTCGATACTGTCCGTTTCGAAATTGTCATCTGATAAGCACCCAAATTGAAGCCCACTGGTAGACTATTATTACAAGCAACAGGGACAAGCACCCGAGAGTCAGCGAATAACTGGGTCGCTGCCGAAAGTCCGAAAGCAGCGGAGAGCCAAAGCGGGCTTTTGATCAATTTCATGATTTTTTTATTATTTATTTATTTATTTATTTATTTTATAAAGCGATGTAGAAAAGAATTTTCTTTAAATATAGTGACCAGCGAAGCAGGCAAAGCCTTCGTTGATTCAATACCTTCATTGATTTCACCAATTTAAAAATGATTTCTTTAACAAACTTAGATCTATTGGCACGCAGGCAGCATCAGGCCGAGTTTTGTACATTTCGAGTTTGATTGTGAAATTTTTCCCGCATTCAGTTCGTTTCCTAAGCAAGGGCTTTTCTAGTAATACCATATTCGATAAAAACCTTTTTTCCTTGCATACGAATATTAAATGTCAATTACATTATGATTTGTGCAAAACAAAATTCTTAAAGTATAATTTATAGAAATACATCTCATAGAACGCAATAATTTGGAAATCATTATGGTATATCTGCACACAAAAGTGTTAGTATGTATCCCACTTTCATTAGGGAACATCTCATGTTATCCTGAATAACATGTGTTTCAACCAATTCCATGTATATTTACGTGAGTTAAGTCGCGGGCAAACTGAGTGAGAGACAGACGGACAGACAGACAAACCGAAGACATAAACACTTTTCAACTTTGTTAGAAAATGTTAAAAATAATATCTAGAAAATACAGTTATTTTTAACATAAGATATGAATTAAGTAGCAACATATATTTTATAATTTTTTTATAGATATCTCGTTATATACAAATAAATTTGGGTTAAATGCCTATATTTAATTAGTTTTTAAGCATAATATGTTTTAATGTATTACGTAAAGAAAAAAAAAATACATTACAATCTTGATGTTTTAGAACATTTTTGCAATGAAGTTTTGAGAAATAAATTTATATAAAATACTTGAAAATAGTAAAATGTTACTTAGCGGGGCGGGGATTGGGGCAGAGGGCACGGAGGCAAAAAGTTAGAAATTGAGTTTGACCGTTCGAAATTGGTATATATAGGTTTTAGGGTCCTACGAGTCGAATGGGGATATTTTCGAAAGTGTAAAATTATTAGGACGGCGAGAAGGGGCAGAAAACTAGAAATTGAGATTGTCCGTTAAAATTACCCAGCAAACACAGAATTGTCGGTAGCTGTACGTTCCAGCATCAACAATTATGGCATGCCGATCTATTCGTTAAAGTATCTCTCTCCGGAATCGTAACATTGTCGGTAAACCAATGACTGTTTTGTGATCGGAAATACACTTGTGGGCCAAAACACTTTACTTAATGTTTTAAACACATAAACTACCGTTACGCCGATAAGATATATTTCGCCGATACTGATCCAAATATGGGTCTATGCTATTTGGCGACATTGCGGCGGAGAGGAAAAAAAACTTTATGAAACCGATACTGAAAGTGGTAGGTGGGCTATAATCACTGTTCGGCATGCCGTACGCCGTCCATAATAGGCCTGACTCTCGTGTGTTTGTTGGATGGTGTATATAGGTTTATGGGAATCACAAATCGAATGAAGATATTTTCAAAAGTGTAAAATTATTAGGAAGTGCAGGAAAGGTGGTTAAGGAATACACGCACTGCGCGCGCATGGGTATACGCTACCGAAAGCAGAGGGGACCCGGTTTGAGTTTTTACCCGATGAGATTTTTTTTTTTTCTTTTTTTAAGTTTCTTTTCTTAAGAATAAATGTTTAGGTGTAATAACATGGAAATTTGAGAAATCATAAGGGTTGTGAAGGACTACACGCGTGCAGCGCATATATATAAGCACGAGTCTACGCTGCCAAAGGCAATGGGACCCGTTGCGGCATTTTTTCTGATCAGATTTTTTTCTTTCATTTTTTTTTTTCAAATATCTTTAAAAATATTTGTATTATTCTACAGTTTTTAGATCGCGTATAAGCTGTAAAGTTTCGTGAAATGAATCAAAATTTCATCTTTTTTAGCTTTTTTTTTTTTTTTTTTCTTCCAAATTGCAGTATTTCGTCTTTTGTAGTACAGTTTTACATTTTTCGGAATAACTGCACACTGTTCTGTTCTTCGTTTGTTATTTAATTATAATTTATTACATTAACAACCCAGACCTGACCACTGTGAGATGGTTTCACTTTCGAGTTCTATCCTGTCCTTACCATTCATCCAACCAAGATGGACAGTCATTTACAATATTTACGTATTTATAGTGCATTTATCTTTATCTTTATTATATAATTTAAAAAAAAAATCTATATTTTAAATTAAGGAATTCTATTTGGAAGTTGGACCTATAACTCAGTTTTGGCATTGATAATCGCGAGTTTAAAGTTCTTATTATCAATCCATCTCTTGAGTCTTTCCCAAATACTTTTTCGGAAGATTCATCGACCAGCTTCACAAACCTTTCAACATCCTGAATCTGTTATTTGAATTTTATGATTCTAAGCTTTGGCAATTATTTAATTTATAGAAATTACAAAGATCCCTATTTCTCACATTTTCTTTCATTGGAGACATAGAGAAAAAAACAGAAAGTGAACACGTTGGCCAGCTGATCAACACTCCGTAGTTTAAAATTTCAAAATTAATATTAGTGGATGCAATTCTCATATAAATACAAAGGTGTTTCCTGATGGTTGATCTCTGGTCTTGAGTATTCTTTTGTATGCTAAATCCTCCATATGTTTCCTGCCGCCCACTGCTATGGTCAGTAATAAGTTCTCAGGTTTAGCGGCATTTCGTCACTAATTAGTCCAATATCTTTTAGAACGGCAGACGCAATAGAAACTATTTCCCTGTCAAAAGTTCTAAACTTGCCACTCATTAGTGGTAGCAGATAACTTAATCTTCATTTAAGTTCTAGATGTCTAAATAACACATACATGCCTTCTTTTATTGTTTCTTTAAATGACTTCATAAAATGTACGCTTACAACTGAATCGACGGAAGAACTATTAAAACAATTTTGTCAATATTGATCTAATAATATTCTATGTTTCTTCTATCTCAGCCTTTATGTTTATTTAATGTCTAGATTGCTATTATAAATATTTCTAGTATTTCGTTGATCATACAAAAAGTTTAGTTCAATATGGGATTTTTTTTTTTTTCTCTTTTTAACATTTAGAATCAGTATTTAAAGGAAAGTCACAGGAACTCTTGTTTTTCCCACGAAAGCAAGAAGAGTTGATTGTGTATCGATTTACATGCTGTAAAATCCAAGAACTTTTATTTTGCATCAGCGATGAAGCATTCGCTTTTCATTTAAAGCTGCTTTCAACTTTGTCTCTGTTAAAAGACTTTCTTAAACTAAAACATACACTCTGTTCAACAAGATCGTAACCGCTTGTATTCGGTAAAAATAAATCAGATAAATTTTTTTCTCATATTTTATTTAAGTAAATGTTGTTGGCTATTGCGCAATTACCTAGTAATTTGTCCAGTCGCCGTTATTATTTATTATCGCTTGACACCTTTTAGGCATGCTCAGCGTACTCCTCTGGCAATGATCGCCATATCTTTTTAATTTGATAACACAGTTGCTTTTCCGTGTAGACTGGCTTTCCTCTTAGTTGCATCTTCATGTAGGACCACACATTTTCGATAGGATTTGCATCTGGAGACATTGCCGGCCACTCCATCGCAGTGATGTTATTTTTCTGTTTCCACGCACTTCACAGTTTACTGCGGTGTCATAAATTATCAATATAAACAACGCTAAACACCGGTAAAAGTTATATTGCGCACTAGGGCATGAGTTAGAGATTACAACAAAAAAAAATAGATGGCGCTGTGATGTCCCTTTTTTGAATAAGAACGGTCACGTTCTTGTTGAACAGAGTGTAGATCATGATAATCTTTTATTAATTATGCTATTCTAATATGTAACACAGTTAGTATTGAAGCTTTTCAGTATAACTCCTGTATTGGTGAACTAACTCAATCGGCATTAGTAAAAAAATGCAGGCATTTTCTTAAATATAACTACAATCTCTTCCTATTATCGAAACAACATGAAAGTGCATCCTCATATGTTGGAAAAGTGTTCGTATCCAGGTCTTTTATTGGTAATCCCGCACAAAAATAAATAAATGAGTGCATAAAAATAAAAACGAATACGCAAAGTATTGTCTGGTAGCTGGCCATTACTAATGACGCTGAGGGTAAAATAACACAAATATAACACCAAATAGTTTTTAAAGCACTACTGTAAATTCACAATTTAACATAATATTTTAACCTAACCCTAATTAAATATCATAAAACTAAAATGAAATTATCTGATCACACTGCTTGCTAACAGCATACAGATATATATTAGCATGAGAATGGAGAATAAATTTGAAAAGAGAATTCGCGTGGCTCAGTGGATGAAGCCACATATGGTGTCATTGAATCTGATGATTTTCTAACCAAATTTAAGTACTATCTGTTACTATTATTTGATTTTATTAACTAAAGGATGAAATGGCTACGTATGTAAATAAATACTTGATTCATTAAGTTTTCTATCAAGGTGTAAGTGTTTAAAAAAATGAAAAAGTCGGATTTTGGTTAATTTTATGAAATTTTCCAGCTTTTGCACGATATGAAAACTATAATGTACTTAGTATAAAAGTTTTTAAAGATGTATGGAAATAGTCTTAAAAAGAAGCATTTGAAATGTATTAGAACGAAAAGTAATAATATTTGTATTTAAAAAAAAAAAAAAAAAAACTAGTATGTTGTGGCCACCACAAGACTTTCTTCTATATTTTCCTATTTACATATTCAATCAGTAACAACATTAAAAAAAAAAAAAAAATACGATTTTTTTCTAATTTTTTTTTGTTAAAAGTAATACATATTCAACCAGTAACAATATTTAAAAAAAAAAAAAAAAAAAAAAAAAATACGATTTTTTTTCTAAGTTTTTTTTTTTGTTAAAAGTAAAAGAAATCGATAACTTTGTTTTAAATTATCACAGATTTATAGTTCAACCATTCGTTTTAAAGCTATTGACGAGATCTTTCGAAATATACCCATCTTGAAAATTTACCCCCCCCCCCCCGGGGGGGGGGGGAACCAGTGACCCCACATGCACGAAATTTTTTTCGTAGTTAACTACTACTATTATCAATAATTGATATTAATTTTACAATCACAAGTTTAAAACAACGCTCATTATGTACATTTATACGAAATTTTGTCCTATATTGCCATGTTCAAAATTTAGAAAAAATGCGATCACAGCGCCACCTGTTGAGCTATTGATCCCTAAATGTAATCAGGACCAGTTTATGTCGGGGACCAACTAAATACCAAGTTTGGTTAAGTTTCGTTAAAAAAAAAAAAAAAAAAAAAAAATACGATTTTTTTTTCTAAGTTTTTTTTTTTGTTAAAAGTAAAAAAATCGATAACTTTGTTTCAAATTGTCACAGATTTATAGTTCAACCATTCGTTTTAAAGGTATTGACGAGATCTTTCGAAAGATACCCATCTTGAAAATTTACCCCCCCCGGGGGGTACTTCCCCCCTAGGGGGGAATCGGTGCTTCCACATGCACAAAATTTTTTTCGTAGTTAACTACTACTATTATCAATAATTCATATTAATTTTACAATCACAAGTTTAAAATAACGCTCATTATGTACATTTATACGAAATTTTGTCCTATGCTGCCATGTTAAAAGTTTACATAAAATGCGATCACAGCGCCATCTGCCGGGCGATTGATCCCAAAATCTAATCAGACCCTTTCCATGTCAGGGTCCAACTATACACCAAGTTTGGTTCAATTTCATTCATCGGTTCGTGAGATACGGTGTGACATACGAAATTTTGCGATCACAGCGCCACCTGCTGGACGATTGATCCCCAAATCTAATCAGCACCATGCCCCGTCAGGTTCCAACTATATACCAAGTTTGGTTGAATTTCATTCATTAGTTCGTGAGATACGGTGAAAAATACGAAAATTTGTCCTATACTGCCATGTTAAAAATTTACATAAAATGCGATCACAGCGACACCTGATGGGCTATTGATCCCAAAATCTAATCAGCACAATGCCCCGCCAGAGTCCAACTATATACCAAGTTTGGTTGAATTTCATTCATTGGTTCGTGAGATACGGTGAAAAAACTAAACCACAGCCAGCCAGCCAGACAGACAGACAGACAGACACACAGACAGACATTTTTTAAAAACTATCAATTCGTGGTCAGGACATCCCAAAACGTGTAGATCCGTCAAAAACTGGAGGTCGAAAATTTTCGCGAATCCAATACTTTCTCTATATTACATATAGAAGAAAGTAAAAATAGCATGCAATCTGACCTTTTTTCCTTTTTTCGAACTTTGAAGGTCATGCGCGAACTAAATATATAGATATTTATTTATTATTATTATTTTTCAAAAACTGAGGATGCCAAATTACAACTTTTTTCTGCTATTAGAAATTGCTTATAGAAAATATTCATTTTTCAGCCCACTCTAATACATAGTTACAACTATTTTATACAACTTTTTACTTTCTTCTATATGTAATATAGAGAAAGTATTGGATTCGCGAAAATTTTCGACCTCCGTTTTTTGACGGATCTACACGCTTTGGGATGTCCTGAACACGAATTGATAGTTTTTAAAAAATGTCTGTCTGTCTGTCTGTCTGTGGTTTAGTGTTTTCACCGTATCTCACGAACCAATGAATGAAATTCAACCAAACTTGGTATATAGTTGGACCCTGGCGGGGCATTGTGCTGATTAGATTTTGGGATCAATAGCCCATCAGGTGGCGCTGTGATCGCATTTTATGTAAATTTTTAACATGGCAGTATAGGACAAATTTTCGTATTTTTCACCGTATCTCACGAACTAATGAATGAAATTCCACGAAACTTGGTATATAGTTGGAACCTGACGGGGCAAGGTGCTGATTAGATTTGGGGATCAATCGTCCAGCAGGTGGCGCTGTGATCGCAAAATTTCGTATGTCACACCGTATCTCACGAACCGAAGAATGAAATTGAACCAAACTTGGTGTATAGTTGGACCCTGACATGGAAAGGGTCTGATTAGATTTTGGGATCAATCGCCCGGCAGATGGCGCTGTGATCGCATTTTATGTAAACTTTTAACATGGCAGCATAGGACAAAATTTCGTATAAATGTACATAATGAGCGTTATTTTAAACTTGTGATTGTAAAATTAATATGAATTATTGATAATAGTAGTAGTTAACTACGAAAAAAATTTTGTGCATGTGGGGGCACCGGTTCCCTCCCTGGGGGGGAAGTACCCCCCCGGGGGGGGGGGGTAAATTTTCAAGATGGGTATCTTTCGAAAGATATCGTCAATACCTTTAAAACGAATGGTTGAACTATAAATCTGTGACAATTTGAAACAAAGTTATCGATTTTTTTACTTTTAACAAAAAAAAACTTAGAATTTTTTTTTTTTTTTTTTTTTTTTTTTTTTTAACGAAACTTAACCAAACTTGGTATTTAGTTGGTCCCCGACATAAACAGGTCCTGATTACATTTAGGGATCAATAGCTCAACAGGTGGCGCTGTGATCGCATTTTTTCTAAATTTTTAACATGGCAATATAGGACAAAATTTCGTATAAATGTACATAATGAGCGTTATTTTAAACTTGTGATTGTAAAATTAATATCAATTATTGATAATAGTAGTAGTTAACTACGAAAAAAATTTTGTGCATATGGGGGCACCGGTTCCCCCCCCCGGGGGGGTAAATTTTCAAGATGGGTATCTTTCGAAAGATCTCGTCAATAGCTTTAAAACGAATGGTTGAACTATAAATCTGTGATAATTTAAAACAAAGTTATCGATTTTTTTTACTTTTAACAAAAAAAAAAAAAAAAAAAACTTAGAAAAAAAATAGTATTTTTTTTTTTTTTTTAATATTGTTACTGGTTGAATATGTATTACTTTTAACAAAAAAAAAATTAGAAAAAAATCGTTTTTTTTTTTTTTTTTTTTTTTTTTTTTTAATATTGTTACTGATTGAATATGTATATAGGAAAATATAGAAGAAAGTCTTGTGGTGGCCACAACATACTAGTTTTACATATACTTGTTATATATGAAGTATTTGCATACTCATGCATGTAACTAATTTTCAAACACATTTCTTGCATTAGGAATAACTTATTTTAGGAGTAAAGAAGATTTAGAATTTGAAAGGTATAATGTCTGTGTATTCTCAAAAAATGTAATTATTCCTCTCGCTATCTGTGTGTTTTAGTCTTTATAAGTCAACATAATATCGTTATAGTTAATTATGGATCAGTAAAATGTTATAGTTTAAAACCCACTTATACATGTTTTAAATCGACGCAGGTTGGATTTGTAGCGTAGAAAGAAACAATTTCGAAATTTATAGCATTATACTTCTTGTATGAATGAAAGAAATTGAATTGTTGCTAATACTGTGTGGTTACAAAAATAAATAAATAAATAAATAAATAAAATAATAATAATAGTAATAAAATAAAAATAAAATAAAAATAAAATAAAATTAATAAATAAATAAATAAATCTACAATTATCATAATTTAATTTATACATTTTATATGATAATCGATATCTCTTTGACAATAAATGTATCAACTCTTCAGACACAAACTTTCAAATACATATTAAAGCAAAAACATGCAAAAAATAAAAACATCATGTTTCTTAGAAATACTCTCTTACACTTTTTCTTTACTACTCGTATGCATTTTCTTCTTATCACATTATATGACAGCAGAAGTAAAATTTTGATTCCCAGATGCAGTTTTATGATTTCATTTCGTTTACGCTTAGATGTCAAATAACATTTCTTTACTCGGCGTCAGTGAATCGCATTTATATAACTGGTATTATATAACTGTTCGCATTATATAACTGACATAATGAAATGCGGAATCACATTTGTGGTTGTAAAAGTCCAGTTTTCGCATTTCATTCTCAGATATTTTCTCCGAGAAATCTAGAAAGTCTTTCAATAAACTTGATGAAATATTTATCTGATATTTATAAATAAGGGAAACTGATCGTAAACACATTATATAAACTTATTTTAGATAGTAGTAATTTAGAGTTCCACTTATATATATATATTTTTTTTCCTTTTTATTATTCTTGTGGTCACATTTTAAAATTGGTTTACGTATACAAAAAGTATTTTTTACTGATACATATACATATTACGTTCTTTAGCTACAGCCTATGTGGTTTATTAGGATATATATATATATATATGTGTGTGTGTGTGTGTGTGTGTGTGTGTGTGTGTGTGTTCGTATGCGTTCGTATTCGTAACAATACTTATATTGTTACGAATTTGTAAATAATTCGTAGCTCTTTTTATACAAATTCATCCAAAGAGGCTTAGTTAGGTGATAAAATACTAATTTTTTAGCATTTCTACTTTGTTTTCGCATTAAAATAGCTTAAAACCCCGATAAAAACCTATTAAAAAAAGCCTCATGAAGACCAGTAATAGATTTGGCGGCTTTTTTGTTTTTTGGCGAGTTTTTTTTCGACCTAGTTGAGAAAATCCTTATCATCGATGTACCAAATATGGAAGCTGTAACTTCAATGGCTGAAGAGTTCCTTGAATTTTCTACATTTTTCTACGTGGGTATTTAAGGAGTTGCCTTTCGCCAATTAAGTCAGTCTCAGTTGAATTTCGCCAAATGCTTTCATTGCTACTGAAAGAGCTCCTCTCAGCCTCTTTGAATTACAACTTTGCGGTGTATTAATGCTCTGATACAGTTTGTACTGTGAATTTGCTGTTGACAGCTGCTATCTAATCTGTGTTTACTGGTGAAAGTGAAGTTCCTACTTGGTTTATAGAGCTGTATTCATCTAGAATTTTCTGTAAATGAAGTTTCCAGCCTCTGCAAGATTCACTTTTCATTCTCGGACAACGCACGAACCCCCAAGTACGCAACAATATATATATATATATATATATATATATATATATATATATATATATATATATATATGTATAAATTGATGTATAAAATTAATGTTTGCTGTCTGTACATACATAAAAAAGAAATAAATATTTTCATTGACTGCATACAAAGTATATGAGATAAACATGAGTAATTGAGATTTTTGTTTGTATATTTATATCTAAATGCAAAAATAAGCTCATCTATATTCATGTGCAATTTATTCACATGGAAACAATTTAACAGAAATTGAAAAATTAAACTGCAGAGAAATCTGTTATTGATTTTATAAGTATTAGGTATTACTGTACTTTTAATGTAAAATTACATCGCATGCTGTAATGGTAGAATATTTTCTAATTCATCTGAAGCTATTAATTACGCATTCTATTATCTCAATAATTTAAATGTGTGATAATGTCATTTCTTTTAAAAATTTAATTTAATGTGAATAATTACATTTAAATACATGTATTTTGTTAAATAAAATTTGCTCAGCTTCGTATATTAGAGTATAACATGTAACTTACTAAGGTATCTAATTTGTAAATATAATAAGTAAATGTAATGTAAAACGTATTAAAATCAAAGGTTTGAAATTTCCATGAGTTATTTAAAATAATAATAACTAGCTGGAACCCGTCGAATTCGACGATCATTTTATTGACCGTAATGTTTCAAAAAACGTCGCATCATTATTTAAATGTATTTCAAGTCAAAACATCTAATATAATTTACGACATTTCACTTTAAAAAAAAGAAAGTCAGAAAAATGCTTATAAATAGAAATACTATATATGACATCACTTTCTACAAAGTACAGTCAATGTGACGTCAAACTGACTCCAAATAAACAGTTCCTATTTTTCATTTTCTATTTCGTTTAATACTAAGACTACATGTTAGCTGACCCGTCCGGCGTTTTCCGGGCCCATGGTAATAATCTTAAATGAACCTTAAATTTGTATGGTTTTACATCTTTAACTCGATTTTGTTCGAATTTCTATTTTTAAATAAAAGCATCGTGAAAAAATAATCAGCTGTAACAAAAGAATTACCTCGAACCGAACGAAACTCTGCCTTGTGACCCTGGTGCCTTCGGCAGCGCATACGCCGGCCGCGAATGACATAAAAATATTCCCAAAAATTAACCTGGAACCGAACGAACCCGCCCGGTGTTGCCCGGGCCCATGATACCTTAAATGAACCTTAAATTTGTATGATTTTATACCTTTAACTCGATTTAGTTTGAATTTCTGTTTTTAAATGAAAGCATCACGAAAAAAATAATCAGCAGTAAAAAAACAAAATTACCTCGAACCGAACGAAACTCTGCCTTGTGACCCCGGTGCCTGCGACAGCGAATACGCCAGCCACTAATAACATAAAAATATTCCCAAAAATTAGCCTGGAACCGAACGAACCCGCCAGATGTTGCCCGGGCCCATGATACCTTAAATGCACCTGAAATTTGTGTGATTTTATACCTTTAACTCGATTAAGTTTGAATTTTTGTTTTTAAATGAAAGCATCACGAAAAAAATAATCAGCTGTAACAAAAAAAAATTACCTCGAACCAAACGAAACTCTGCCTTGTGACCCCGGTGCCTGCGGCAGCGCATACGCGGGTCACTAATAACATTAAAAAATTCCAAAAAAATAACCAGAAACCAAACGAACCCGCCCGGCAATGCCCGGGCCTATGATAATAACCTTAAATGAAACTTAAATTTGTATGGTTTTACATCTTTAACTCGATTTTGTATGAATTTCTATTTTTAAATGAAAGTATCACAAAAAGAAAAAAAAATCATCTGTAAAAAAAAAAAAATAAATAAATAAATAAAAAAAAAAAATTCAAACAGAACGAAACTCGGGCTCGTGACCCGGTGCCTGCGGCAGCGTATATACATGCCGCTAATAACATGAAAAAATTCTCAAAAATGAACCTTGAACCGAGCGAACCTCTGACTCGTGTTACCTCTGCATGTGGCTGCTGCACTGTATAGCAGGCATGAATGCTACGCACGCGTTGCAAAATCCACTTTGCTCCACCAGGGGGTGCAGTATGTTGTATACGAACATCACCAATCGCCTTGAATTTCCAAGACTTTTCAAATAAGGTGTAACTGGTGGTGTCAACTGCAAAATCCTTTAGTTGCACTTTCCACCGCCAGGGAGCATAGCGTGTTCTATACGAACAATACCAACAGTCACTAAATACAAAGACCTTTAAAAAAAAGGTGTAACATGATAGGGTCGACTGCAAAATCACCTAGTTCCATTTTTAATCACCAGGGGGTGCAGTATATTGTATACGAACATTCCCAATCAACATGAAATTTCAAGACCTCTATCACCAATCGCCTTGGGTTTGCAAGACCTTTCAAATAATTTGTCACATGGTGGTGTCAACTGCAAAATCCTTTAGTTGCACTTTCCACCGCCAGGGTGCGCAGTGTGTTCTGTACGAACATCACCAACGGTCAGGAAATACTAAGACCTTTAAAATAAGATATAACATGATAGGGTCTAGTACAAAATCACCTAGTTCCAGTTTTCACCACCAGAGGCGCACTATAATGTATACAAACTTCCCCAATCGACATGAAATTTCAAGACCTTTAAAATGAGGTGCAACATGTGTGGGTCTAGAATGGATTTCCCTCTCAGACTAATTTCCCTCTTTCCCCCCCCCCCCTCCAAATCTACTTTCCCCCTTTTTTCCCCGTTTAAAATCGAAAATTCCAAATTCGCAGAAAGTTATTTTTTAGTATTCGACTCTAGTCCCCATATATACAATTTCTCCACCGTGAAGTAATTTGGAGCTTAGTTAAGCTCGTAAACGTGTTTTTAACCCGTTTCCCCCCCGGGCGGGAAACCGTTCGACTTTTTTTTAATTTTTCTCTTTTCATAGCACATCTACAGACCAAGACCTTTTTTTAGACACCTCAACCAAATTTTTACACCAAGTAGTTCTCTCAATATAGTGGAGACAGACAAAAACATGTTTCAAATTAATATATAGACTAGCTAGAACCCGTCGAATTCGACGATCACTTTATTGACCGTGATGTTTCAAAAATCGCCGCATCATTATTTAAATGTATTTCAAGTTAAAACATCTAATATAATTTACGACATTTCACTTAAAAAAGATAATTTCGGAAAAATGCTTATAAATAGAAATACTATAAACGACACCACTTTCTACAAAGTACTGTCAATGGTAACGTCAAACTGACTCCAAATAAAGAGTTGCTATCTTTTATTTTCTATTTCTTTTAATACTATGACTACATGTTTGCTGAAACGCCCGGCGTTGTCCGGACCTATGATAATAATCTTAAATGAACCTTAAAATTGTATGATTTTAAATCCTAAATTCGATTTTGTTTAAATTTCCATTTTTAAATAAAAGCATCGCGAAAAAATAATCACATGTAACAAAAAAATTACCTTGAACCGAACGAAACTCTGCCTTGTGACCCCGGTGCCTGCGGCAGCGCATACGCCGGCCGCTAATAACATAAAAAAATTCTCAAAACTTAATCTGGAACCAAACGAACCCGACCGGCGTTGCCCGGGCCCATGATAATAACCTTAAATGAACTTTAAGTTTGTATGATTTTATATCTTTAACTCGATTTTGTTTGAATTTCTATTTTTAAATGAAAGTATCACAAAAAGAAAGAAAAAATCATTTGTAACAAAAAAAAAAAAAAAAAAAAAAAAAACCTCAAACAAAACGAAACTCGGGCTCGTGACCCGGTGCCTGTGGCAGCGTATGTACAGGCCGCTAATAACATGAAAAAATTCTCAAAAATGAACCTTGAACCGAGCGAACCTCTGACTCGTGTTACCTCTGCATGTGGCTGCTGCTTTGTATAGCAGGCATGCATGCTACGCACGCGTTGCAAAATCCACTTTGCTCCACCAGGGGGTGCAGTATGTTGTATACGAACATCACCAATCTCCTTGAATTCCCAAGACTTTTCAAATTCGGTGTCACTGATGGTGTCAACTGCAAAATCCTTTAGTTGCACTTTCCACCGCCAGGGAGCATAGCGTGTTCTATACGAACAACACCAACAGTAACTAAATACCAAGACCTTTAAAAAAAGGTGTAACATGATAGGGTCGACTGCAAAATCACCTAGTTCCATAATTAACCACCAGGGGGTGCAGTATATTGTATACGAACATCCCCAATCAACATGAAATTTCAAGACCTGTATCATCAATTCCCTTGGGTTTCCAAGACCTTTCAAATAATTTGTCACATGGTGGTGTCAACTGCAAAATCCTTTAGTTGCACTTTCCACCGCCAGGGGGCGCAGTGTGTTCTGTACGAACATCGCCAACTGTCAGGAAATATCAAGACCTTTAAAATAAGATTTAACAAGATAGGATCTACAGCAAAATCACCTAGCTCCATTTTTCACCACCAGGGGTCGCATTATATTGTATACAAACATCCCCAATCGACATGGATTTTCAAGACCTTTAAAATGAGGTGCTACATGTGTGGGTCTAGAACGGATTTCCCTCAAACTAATTTCCCCCTTTCCCCCCCTCCAAATCTACTTTCCCCTTTTTCCCCCTTTAAAATCGAAAATTCCAAATTCGCAGAAAGTGATTTTTTAGTATTCGACTCTAGTCCCCATATGTACAATTTCTTCACCGGAGCTTAGTTAAGCTCGGTTTAGTTTCTTTGGAGCTTAGTTAAGCTCGTAAACGTGTTTTTAACCCGTTTCCCCCCCCCCGGGGGGGAACTGTTCGACTTTTTTTTATTTTTCTCTTTTCATAGCACATCTACAGACCAAGACCTTATTTTAGACAAATCAACCAAATATTTACAGCAAGTAGTTCACTCAATATAGTGGAGACAGACAAAAACATGTTTCAAATTAATATATAGATAACAAATATGTATGACACTATTGTTATTAAAAAGACATTGTCTTTTGTACACCGCTATAAATGCTATACCATTCCATTATGCAACATGTACGCTTGAGTTTAGGTAAGATATGCGCTCGAGAATGAAGTAGGGCTCTATAGTCCATCTCTCCAAATTACATTTGCAGGGATACAATTTCGAAATTTTTGAATGGCAGTATCCATTTTTTTTCAGATTGAAATTCTATACGTGAAGCTTTGCCGGTGGCTGCAGGCAGAGAAACCGCACTTTTAAACTCAATCGAAAACAGAGCACTAAGCCCAAATAATATGGCAAAAAAGTTCACAATAAAATTCATTAAAAAAAAAGGTCCGAATTCAAATTTTAACTCTGTCTTTGACACATGCCCTTTACAGTAGAAAACATATTTTGCACAAATTTTTGTTATGTTCGTTCTTATGCACGTTTCATGCCAGCCAAAATTTTTGTTTATTCATATATATATATATATGTATATATATATATATATTAGAGTGGGCAGAAAAATGGATATTTTATGTAAGTGATTTCTAATAGCAAAAAAAAAAATTGTACTTTGACATTGTCAATTCGGAAAATAAATAAATAAATAAATAAATAAATATTTATATGTTTAGTTCGCGCGTAACCTTCAAAGTTTGAAAAAATGATGAGAAAAGGTCAAATATTTAATTTTTTTATTAAAATAAAAATATTATTTTTTCTTCTAATACCATTCAAATGTTTCCTTTTAACATTCTTTCCATGTTTCTTTAAAAAACATTTATATTATTTTATAGATTTTAGAACGCGCATAGGCCGTAAAGTTTTGTGAAATAAATAAAATTTGAATTTTTTAGATTTTTTTTCCCCCCCAAATTGCAGTATTTTGTCTTTTGTAGTCCAATTTTACATTTTTCAGAATAAATGCGCAGTAATTCGCGCATGAAGCTAGATACCAGTAGTATAGAGTAGTAGTATAACTAGTCTAGTACTAGTAGTGCTAGATAAGCAGATACCAGTAGCGTAAGAAATTTAATGCTGAAATACACATATTACATATACACTTCGCGGTGAAGAAATTGTGTATATTGGGACTAGAGTCGAGTACTAAAAAATAAATTTCTGCGAATTTGGAATTTTCGATTTTAAAGGGGGAAAAAGGGGGAAAGTAGATTTGGAGGGGGGGAAAGACGGAAATTAGTTTGAGAGGGAAATCCATTCTAGACCCACACATGTTGCACCTCATTTTAAAGGTCTTGAAATTTCGTGTCGATTGGGGTAATTTGTATACAATATAATGCGACCCCTGGTGGTGAAAAATGGAGCTAGGTGATTTTGCTGTAGATCCTATCTTGTTAAATCTTATTTTAAAGGTCTTGATATTTCCTGACAGTTGGCGATGTTCGTACAGAACACACTGCGCCCCCTGGCGGTGGAAAGTGCAACTAAAGGATTTTGCAGTTGACACCACCATGTGACAAATTATTTGAAAGGTCTTGGAAACCCAAGGCAATTGATGATACAGGTCTTGAAATTTCATGTTGATTGGGGATGTTCGTATACAATATACTGCACCCCCTGGTGGTTAAATATGGAACTAGGTGATTTTGCAGTCGACCCTATCATGTTACACCTTTTTTTAAAGGTCTTGGTATTTAGTTACTGTTGGTGTTGTTCGTATAGAACACGCTATGCTCCCTGGCGGTGGAAAGTGCAACTAAAGGATTTTGCAGTTGACACCATCAGTGACACCGAATTTGAAAAGTCTTGGGAATTCAAGGAGATTGGTGATGTTCGTATACAACATACTGCACCCCCTGGTGGAGCAAAGTGGATTTTGCAACGCGTGCGTAGCATGCATGCCTGCTATACAGTGCAGCAGCCACATGCAGAGGTAACACGAGTCAGAGGTTCGCTCGGTTCAAGGTTCATTTTTGAGAATTTTTTCATGTTATTAGCGGCCTGTACATACGCTGCCGCAGGCATCGGGTCACGAGCCCGAGTTTCGTTTTGTTTGAGGTTTTTTTTTTTTTTTTTTTTTTTGTTACAAATGATTTTTTCTTTCTTTTTGTGATACTTTCATTTAAAAATAGAAATTCAAACAAAATCGAGTTAAAGATATAAAATCATACAAACTTAAAGTTCATTTAAGGTTATTATCATGGGCCCGGGCAACGCCGGTCGGGTTCGTTTGGTTCCAGATTAAGTTTTGAGAATTTTTTTATGTTATTAGCGGCCGGCGTATGCGCTGCCGCAGGCACCGGGGTCACAAGGCAGAGTTTCGTTCGGTTCAAGGTAATTTTTTTGTTACATGTGATTATTTTTTTCGCGATGCTTTTATTTAAAAATGGAAATTTAAACAAAATCGGATTTAGGGTTTAAAATCATACAATTTTAAGGTTCATTTAAGGTTATTATCATAGGTCCGGACAACGCCGGGCGTTTCAGCTAACATGTAGTCATAGTATTAAACGAAATAGAAAATAAAAGATAGCAACTCTTTGTTTGGAGTCAGTTTGACGTTACCATTGACAGTACTTTGTAGAAAGTGGTGTCGTATATAGTATTTCTATTTATAAGCATTTTTCCGAATTTATCTTTTTTAAGTGAAATGTCGTAAATTATATTAGATGTTTTAACTTGAAATACATTTAAATAATGATGCGGCGATTTTTGAAACATCACGGTCAATAAAGTGATCGTCGAATTCGACGGGTTCTAGCTAGTCTATATATTAATTTGAAACATGTTTTTGTCTGTCTCCACTATATTGAGAGAACTACTTGGTGTAAAAATTTGGTTGAGGTGTCTAAAAAAAGGTCTTGGTCTGTAGATGTGCTATGAAAAGAGAAAAATTAAAAAAAAGTCGAACGGTTTCCCGCCCGGGGGGGAAACGGGTTAAAAACACATTTACGAGCTTAACTAAGCTCCAAATTACTTCACGGTGGAGAAATTGTATATATGGGGACTAGAGTCGAATACTAAAAAATAACTTTCTGCGAATTTGGAATTTTCGATTTTAAACGGGGAAAAAAGGGGGAAAGTAGATTTGGAGGGGGGGGGGGAAAGAGGGAAATTAGTCTGAGAGGGAAATCCATTCTAGACCCACACATGTTGCACCTCATTTTAAAGGTCTTGAAATTTCATGTCGATTGGGGAAGTTTGTATACAATATAGTGCGCCTCTGGTGGTGAAAACTGGAACTAGGTGATTTTGTACTAGACCCTATCATGTTATATCTTATTTTAAAGGTCTTAGTATTTCCTGACCGTTGGTGATGTTCGTACAGAACACACTGCGCACCCTGGCGGTGGAAAGTGCAACTAAAGGATTTTGCAGTTGACACCACCATGTGACAAATTATTTGAAAGGTCTTGCAAACCCAAGGCGATTGGTGATAGAGGTCTTGAAATTTCATGTTGATTGGGAATGTTCGTATACAATATACTGCACCCCCTGGTGATTAAAAATGGAACTAGGTGATTTTGCAGTCGACCCTATCATGTTACACCTTTTTTTTAAAGGTCTTTGTATTTAGTTACTGTTGGTGTTGTTCGTATAGAACACGCTATGCTCCCTGGCGGTGGAAAGTGCAACTAAAGGATTTTGCAGTTGACACCATCAGTAACACCGAATTTGAAAAGTCTTGGGAATTCAAGGAGATTGGTGATGTTCGTATACAACATACTGCACCCCCTGGTGGAGCAAAGTGGATTTTGCAACGCGTGCGTAGCATGCATGCCTGCTATACAGTGCAGCAGCCACATGCAGAGGTAACACGAGTCAGAGGTTCGCTCGGTTCAAGGTTCATTTTTGAGAATTTTTTCATGTTATTAGCGGCCTGTACATACGCTGCCGCAGGCATCGGGTCACGAGCCCGAGTTTCGTTTTGTTTGAGGTTTTTTTTTTTTTTTTTTTTTTTTTTTTACAAATGATTTTTTCTTTCTTTTTGTGATACTTTCATTTAAAAATAGAAATTCAAACAAAATCGAGTTAAAGATATAAAATCATACAAACTTAAAGTTCATTTAAGGTTATTATCATGGGCCCGGGCAACGCCGGTCGGGTTCGTTTGGTTCCAGATTAAGTTTTGAGAATTTTTTTATGTTATTAGCGGCCGGCGTATGCGCTGCCGCAGGCACCGGGGTCACAAGGCAGAGTTTCGTTCGGTTCAAGGTAATTTTTTTGTTACATGTGATTATTTTTTTCGCGATGCTTTTATTTAAAAATGGAAATTTAAACAAAATCGGATTTAGGATTTAAAATCATACAATTTTAAGGTTCATTTAAGGTTATTATCATAGGTCCGGACAACGCCGGGCGTTTCAGCTAACATGTAGTCATAGTATTAAACGAAATAGAAAATAAAAGATAGCAACTCTTTATTTGGAGTCAGTTTGACGTTACCATTGACAGTACTTTGTAGAAAGTGGTGTCGTATATAGTATTTCTATTTATAAGCATTTTTCCGAATTTATCTTTTTTAAGTGAAATGTCGTAAATTATATTAGATGTTTTAACTTGAAATACATTTAAATAATGATGCGGCGATTTTTGAAACATCACGGTCAATAAAGTGATCGTCGAATTCGACGGGTTCTAGCTAGTCTATATATTAATTTGAAACATGTTTTTGTCTGTCTCCACTATATTGAGAGAACTACTTGGTGTAAAAATTTGGTTGAGGTGTCTAAAAAAAGGTCTTGGTCTGTAGATGTGCTATGAAAAGAGAAAAATTAAAAAAAAGTCGAACGGTTTCCCGCCCGGGGGGGAAACGGGTTAAAAACACATTTACGAGCTTAACTAAGCTCCAAATTACTTCACGGTGGAGAAATTGTATATATGGGGACTAGAGTCGAATACTAAAAAATAACTTTCTGCGAATTTGGAATTTTCGATTTTAAACGGGGAAAAAAGGGGGAAAGTAGATTTGGAGGGGGGGGGGGAAAGAGGGAAATTAGTCTGAGAGGGAAATCCATTCTAGACCCACACATGTTGCACCTCATTTTAAAGGTCTTGAAATTTCATGTCGATTGGGGAAGTTTGTATACAATATAGTGCGCCTCTGGTGGTGAAAACTGGAACTAGGTGATTTTGTACTAGACCCTATCATGTTATCTCTTATTTTAAAGGTCTTAGTATTTCCTGACCGTTGGTGATGTTCGTACAGAACACACTGCGCACCCTGGCGGTGGAAAGTGCAACTAAAGGATTTTGCAGTTGACACCACCATGTGACAAATTATTTGAAAGGTCTTGCAAACCCAAGGCGAATGGTGATAGAGGTCTTGAAATTTCATGTTGATTGGGAATGTTCGTATACAATATACTGCACCCCCTGGTGATTAAAAATGGAACTAGGTGATTTTGCAGTCGACCCTATCATGTTACACCTTTTTTTTAAAGGTCTTTGTATTTAGTGACTGTTGGTATTGTTCGTATAGAACACGCTATGCTCCCTGGCGGTGGAAAGTGCAACTAAAGGATTTTGCAGTTGACACCACCAGTTACACCTTATTTGAAAAGTCTTGGAAATTCAAGGCGATTGGTGATGTTCGTATACAACATACTGCACCCCCTGGTGGAGCAAAGTGGATTTTGCAACGCGTGCGTAGCATTCATGCCTGCTATACAGTGCAGCAGCCACATGCAGAGGTAACACGAGTCAGAGGTTCGCTCGGTTCAAGGTTCATTTTTGAGAATTTTTTCATGTTATTAGCGGCATGTATATACGCTGCCGCAGGCACCGGGTCACGAGCCCGAGTTTCGTTCTGTTTGAGTTTTTTTATTTTATTTATTTATTTATTTTTTTTTTTTTACAGATGATTTTTTTTTTCTTTTTGTGATACTTTCATTTAAAAATAGAAATTCAAACAAAATCGAGTTAAAGATGTAAAACCATACAAATTTAAGTTTCATTTAAGGTTATTATCATGGGCCCGGGCATTGCCGGGCGGGTTCGTTTGGTTTCTGGTTATTTTTTTGGAATTTTTTAATGTTATTAGTGACCCGCGTATGCGCTGCCGCAGGCACCGGGGTCACAAGGCATAGTTTCGTTTGGTTCGAGGTAATTTTTTTTTGTTACAGCTGATTATTTTTTTCGTGATGCTTTCATTTAAAAACAAAAATTCAAACTTAATCGAGTTAAAGGTATAAAATCACACAAATTTCAGGTGCATTTAAGGTATCATGGGCCCGGGCAACACCTGGCGGGTTCGTTCGGTTCCAGGCTAATTTTTGGGAATATTTTTATGTTATTAGTGGCTGGCGTATTCGCTGTCGCAGGCACCGGGGTCACAAGGCAGAGTTTCGTTCGGTTCGAGGTAATTTTGTTTTTTTACTGCTGATTATTTTTTTCGTGATGCTTTCATTTAAAAACAGAAATTCAAACTAAATCGAGTTAAAGGTATAAAATCATACAAATTTAAGGTTCATTTAAGGTATCATGGGCCCGGGCAACACCGGGCGGGTTCGTTCGGTTCCAGGTTAATTTTTGGGAATATTTTTATGTCATTAGCGGCCGGCGTATGCGCTGCCGAAGGCACCAGGGTCACAAGGCAGAGTTTCGTTCGGTTCGAGGTAATTCTTTTGTTACAGCTGATTATTTTTTCACGATGCTTTTATTTAAAAATAGAAATTCGAACAAAATCGAGTTAAAGATGTAAAACCATACAAATTTAAGGTTCATTTAAGATTATTACCATGGGCCCGGAAAACGCCGGACGGGTCAGCTAACATGTAGTCTTAGTATTAAACGAAATAGAAAATGAAAGATAGGAACTGTTTATTTGGAGTCAGTTTGACGTCACATTGACTGTACTTTGTAGAAAGTGATGTCATATATAGTATTTCTATTTATAAGCATTTTTCTGACTTTCTTTTTTTTTAAGTGAAATGTCGTAAATTATATTAGATGTTTTGACTTGAAATACATTTAAATAATGATGCGACGTTTTTTGAAACATTACGGTCAATAAAATGATCGTCGAATTCGACGGGTTCCAGCTAGTTATTATTATTTTAAATAACTCATGGAAATTTCAAACCTTTGATTTTAATACGTTTTACATTACATTTACTTATTATATTTACAAATTAGATACCTTAGTAAGTTACATGTTATACTCTAATATACGAAGCTGAGCAAATTTTATTTAACAAAATACATGCATTTAAATGTATTTATTCACATTAAATTAAATTTTTAAAAGAAATGACATTATCACACATTTAAATTATTGAGATAATAGAATGCGTAATTAATAGCTTCAGATGAATTAGAAAATATTCTACCATTACAGCATGCGATGTAATTTTACATTAAAAGTACAGTAATACCTAATACTTATAAAATCAATAACAGATTTCTCTGCAGTTTAATTTTTCAATTTCTGTTAAATTGTTTCCATGTGAATAAATTGCACATGAATATAGATGAGCTTATTTTTGCATTTAGATATAAATATAGAAACAAAAATCTCAATTACTCATGTTTATCTCATATACTTTGTATGCAGTCAATGAAAATATTTATTTCTTTTTTATGTACAGACAGCAAACATTAATTTTATACATCAATTTATACATATATATATATATATATATATATATATATATATATTGTTGCGTACTGGGGGGTTCGTGCGTTGTCCGAGAATGAAAAGTGAATCTTGCAGAGGCTGGAAACTTCATTTACAGAAAATTCTAGATGAATACAGCTCTATAAACCAAGTAGGAACTTCACTTTCACCAGTAAACACAGATTAGATAGCAGCTGTCAACAGCAAATTCACAGTACAAACTGTATCAGAGCATTAATACACCACAAAGTTGTAATTCAAAGAGGCTGAGAGCTCTTTCAGTAGCAATGAAAGCATTTGGCGAAATTCAACTGAGACTGACTTAATTGGCGAAAGGCAACTCCTTAAATACCCACGTAGAAAAATGTAGAAAATTCAAGGAACTCTTCAGCCATTGAAGTTACAGCTTCCATATTTGGTACATCGATGATAAGGATTTTCTCAACTAGGTCGAAAAAAAACCCGCCAAAAAACAAAAAAGCCGCCAAATCTATTACTGGTCTTCATGAGGCTTTTTTTAATAGGTTTTTATCGGGGTTTTAAGCTATTTTAATGCGAAAACAAAGTAGAAATGCTAAAAAATTAGTATTTTATCACCTAACTAAGCCTCTTTGGATGAATTTGTATAAAAAGAGCTACGAATTATTTACAAATTCGTAACAATATAAGTATTGTTACGAATACGAACGCATACGAACACACACACACACACACATATATATATATATATCCTAATAAACCACATAGGCTGTAGCTAAAGAACGTAATATGTATATGTATCAGTAAAAAATACTTTTTGTATACGTAAACCAATTTTAAAATGTGACCACAAGAATAATAAAAAGGAAAAAAAATATATATATATAAGTGGAACTCTAAATTACTACTATCTAAAATAAGTTTATATAATATGTTTACGATCAGTTTCTTTTATTTATAAATATCAGATAAATATTTCATCAAGTTTATTGAAAGACTTTCTAGATTTCTCGGAGAAAATATCTGAGAATGAAATGCGAAAACTGGACTTTTACAACCACAAATGTTATTCCGCATTTCATTATGTCAGTTATATATCCATAAATGCGATTCACTGACGCCGAGTAAAGAAATGTTATTTGACATCTAAGCGTAAACGAAATGAAATCATAAAACTGCATCTGGGAATCAAAATTTTACTTCTGCTGTCATATAATGTGATAAGAAGAAAATGCATACGAGTAGTAAAGAAAAAGTATAAGAGAGTATTTCTAAGAAACATGATGTTTTTATTTTTTGCATGTTTTTGCTTTAATATGTATTTGAAAGTTTGTGTCTGAAGAGTTGATACATTTATTGTCAAAGAGATATCGATTATCATATAAAATGTATAAATTAAATTATGATAATTGTAGATTTATTTATTTATTTATTAATTTTATTTTATTTTTATTTTATTTTTATTTTATTACTATTATTATTATTTTATTTATTTATTTATTTATTTATTTTTGTAACCACACAGTATTAGCAACAATTCAATTTCTTTCATTCATACGAGAAGTATAATGCTATAAATTTCGAAATTGTTTCTTTCTACGCTACAAATCCAACCTGCGTCGATTTAAAACATGTATAAGTGGGTTTTAAACTATAACATTTTACTGATCCATAATTAACTATAACGATATTATGTTGACTTATAAAGACTAAAACACACAGATAGCGAGAGGAATAATTACATTTTTTGAGAATACACAGACATTATACCTTTCAAATTCTAGATCTTCTTTACTCCTAAAATAAGTTATTCCTAATGCAAGAAATGTCTTTGAAAATTAGTTACATGCATGAGTATGCAAATACTTCATATATAACAAGTATATGTAAAACTAGTATGTTGTGGCCACCACAAGACTTTCTTCTATATTTTCCTATATACATATTCAATCAGTAACAATATTAAAAAAAAAAAAAAAAAAAAAACGATTTTTTTCTAATTTTTTTTTTTTGTTAAAAGCAATACATATTACACATATTACATATTATGCGTAAAGTAAATAGTACTGGTAATACAATATTGTTACTGGTTGAATATGTATTACTTTTAACAAAAAAAAAAAATTAGAAAAAAAATCGTTTTTTTTTTTTTTTTTTTTTTTTTTTTTTTTTTAATATTGTTACTGATTGAATATGTATATAGGAAAATATAGAAGAAAGTCTTGTGGTGGCCACAACATACTAGCGCATAGTAAATGCGCATAATGATCGCATTTTATGTAAACTTTTAACATGGCAGCATAGGACAAAATTTCGTATAAATGTACATAATGAGCGTTATTTTAAACTTGTGATTGTAAAATTAATATGAATTATTGATAATAGTAGTAGTTAACTACGAAAAAAATTTTGTGCATGTGGGGGCACCGGTTCCCTCCCTGGGGGGGAAGTACCCCCCCGGGGGGGGGGTAAATTTTCAAGATGGGTATCTTTCGAAAGATCTCGTCAATACCTTTAAAACGAATGGTTGAACTATAAATCTGTGACAATTTGAAACAAAGTTATCGATTTTTTTTACTTTTAACAAAAAAAAAAACTTAGAAAAAAAATCGTATTTTTTTTTTTTTTTTTTTTTTTTTTAACGAAACTTAACCAAACTTGGTATTTAGTTGGTCCCCGACATAAACTGGTCCTGATTACATTTAGGTATCAATAGCTCAACAGGTGGCGCTGTGATCGCATTTTTTCTAAATTTTTAACATGGCAATATAGGACAAAATTTCGTATAAATGTACATAATGAGCGTTATTTTAAACTTGTGATTGTAAAATTAATATCAATTATTGATAATAGTAGTAGTTAACTACGAAAAAAATTTTGTGCATATGGGGGCACCGGTTCCCTCCCTGGGGGGGAAGTACCCCCCCGGGGGGGGGTAAATTTTCAAGATGGGTATCTTTCGAAAGATCTCGTCAATAGCTTTAAAACGAATGGTTGAACTATAAATCTGTGATAATTTAAAAGAAAGTTATCGATTTTTTTTACTTTTAACAAAAAAAAAAAAAAACTTAGAAAAAAAATAGTATTTTTTTTTTTTTTTTTTTTTTTTTTTTAATATTGTTACTGGTTGAATATGTATTACTTTTAACAAAAAAAAAAAAAATTAGAAAAAAATCGTTTTTTTTTTTTTTTTTTTTTTTTTTTTTTTTAATATTGTTACTGATTGAATATGTATATAGGAAAATATAGAAGAAAGTCTTGTGGTGGCCACAACATACTAGTTTTACATATACTTGTTATATATGAAGTATTTGCATACTCATGCATGTAACTAATTTTCAAAGACATTTCTTGCATTAGGAATAACTTATTTTAGGAGTAAAGAAGATTTAGAATTTGAAAGGTATAATGTCTGTGTATTCTCAAAAAATGTAATTATTCCTCTCGCTATCTGTGTGTTTTAGTCTTTATAAGTCAACATAATATCGTTATAGTTAATTATGGATCAGTAAAATGTTATAGTTTAAAACCCACTTATACATGTTTTAAATCGACGCAGGTTGGATTTGTAGCGTGGAAAGAAACAATTTCGAAATTTATAGCATTATACTTCTCGTATGAATGAAATAAATTGAATTGTTGCTAATACTGTGTGGTTACAAAAATAAATAAATAAATAAATAAATAAAATAATAATAATAGTAATAAAATAAAAATAAAATAAAAATAAAATAAAATTAATAAATAAATAAATAAATCTACAATTATCATAATTTAATTTATACATTTTATATGATAATCGATATCTCTTTGACAATAAATGTATCAACTCTTCAGACACAAACTTTCAAATACATATTAAAGCAAAAACATGCAAAAAATAAAAACATCATGTTTCTTAGAAATACTCTCTTATACTTTTTCTTTACTACTCGTATGCATTTTCTTCTTATCACATTATATGACAGCAGAAGTAAAATTTTGATTCCCAGATGCAGTTTTATGATTTCATTTCGTTTACGCTTAGATGTCAAATAACATTTCTTTACTCGGCGTCAGTGAATCGCATTTATGGATATATAACTGACATAATGAAATGCGGAATAACATTTGTGGTTGTAAAAGTCCAGTTTTCGCATTTCATTCTCAGATATTTTCTCCGAGAAATCTAGAAAGTCTTTCAATAAACTTGATGAAATATTTATCTGATATTTATAAATAAAGGAAACTGATCGTAAACACATTATATAAACTTATTTTAGATAGTAGTAATTTAGAGTTCCACTTATATATATATTTTTTTTTTCCTTTTTATTATTCTTGTGGTCACATTTTAAAATTGGTTTACGTATACAAAAAGTATTTTTTACTGATACATATACATATTACGTTCTTTAGCTACAGCCTATGTGGTTTATTAGGATATATATATATATATGTGTGTGTGTGTGTGTGTGTGTGTGTGTGTGTGTGAGTGTGTGTATGTCGATATATAAAGATAGAGCGACAGAACTTTAAAATTAAGACAAGTCTGGTGTACAGATGCATTTTCCAAATTTTAGGGAAAATTGGAAAACCAGGACGTCGGAAACCGGAAGTGGGACCGGAAGTCTATATCTCAAAAACGTCTCTAATGATTTTCTTGAAATTTGCTATATAAACATTCTGTGAGATAACCTTTTGATTGATATAGTTGTTTAGTTCAATAAAATTGATAGGAGTCCCGTATAAACAATTCAATTTCAGGTCTCGCAAGCGCGTTACTTTAAAAACGGGTACGTATTTCTTTTTTTTATTCAAACTCGCCAGATTAACTCCCTTTTAAATATCCATTTTTATGTTTTTTTTTTTTTTTTTTTTTTTTTTTTACAGTCAATACGAAGTTTTGGTAAACGTTGTTGTCTCAAAAACCGTTCTAACGATTTTCTTGAAATTCATTACATAAATCCATTTTAGATATCCTTTCTCATGTAGTATGCGGTTATTACAGGAAAATTAAAAGTCATCCTGCTTAGGAAAGTCCGTTTTATTAGATGAGTGCAAAAGTTCTACCCGTTTTTATTCCCCATAAAGAACAGCTAATAAACGCAAAAGGAACAGCACCTATTATTGTGCATAATCCCTATTGCTATCTATGACCTCTTGCCATCTTTATGGCAGGAGATTAATCCCACGACGGTAAACTTTCGGCGGCTTCGAGTAAAAAAACGTCTTGCATGGTAGTTTTCACAGCATCAAGATCTTCAAAGTTTTTGTGACTGAAGGAATTATTCAACACACGAAATAGGTTATAGTTAGTTGGTGTCCAGTCAGGACAATAAGAAGGGTGGTCTAAAACGTCCCAACCAAAGCATAGTAAATTTTACCGAGTGATGACAGCAGCATGTGGTCTGGCGCTATCTTGATGTAGGATAACGCTGCGATGATTTGTGAGACCTGGCCGCTTTGCTACCAAATTTGAATACAACCTGTGGAACTATAGATAGTATAAGGCAGCATTGATGGTGTGGTTTAGTGTCAGGACCTCAAAGTAAATTATTCCCTGCATATTTCCCCATACACTCAATGACACCTTCTTGTGAGGAAGTTCAGCTTTCGAAGTTGATGCAGGCGCATCAGGAGGACGACACACAGTCCCACGACACTTTACGTTACGGTACATAACCCACTTCTCATCTCCTGTCACAATTTGTGTCAAAAATGGGTCATTTTTGTACCGGAAGAGCAAGAAAACACAGGTGGTGATTCGGTCATCCCGTTGATTAGCTGCCAGGTTATGTAAAACCCAACGATCCAATTTTCTCGTAAAACTCAAATTAACCAGCAGTCTCTCAACCGTTGTCCGGTGTACGTTGAAGGACTTCGTTAATTCTTGCACGGTTGGGTTCAGGTTGTTCCTTATGGCTTGGTCAATATCGTCGTCTCTAACGTGTGATGGCCGTCCACTCCTAGCCTGATCTTGGCAGCTTCTGTCTCCTTCCCTAAATTTACGAAACCTTCGACGACATGTGCTTTCGTCGATTGTATCCTCCCCATAACATTGCGACATGTGTTTTCGTCAATTGCATCCACACCATAATATTGCGACATGCTGAGGCTGCCGTATGCATTTTGTCAAACTCACATAACAAACAATGTCTTATATGCTCCTTCTCGCTTTCCATGTTACAACCTCTGATATTTTTTTGAGAGGAATTACCTTGTGTAACACGATTTATATGTGAGGCATCCACACGTTTCATTGGTCGACGATTTTCGTCATTACAGTGCCATGTGTGACATCAATTCCATTACAAATATGCATATCCGAAAACGGGTCCCTTTGCACTTATCCAATAGGTCTCGAACATTCAAAAAATAACTCTTCCATTTTTATTATTATTATTATTATTATTTAGCTCGCTATGCGAACTTTGTTTTATATATCTTTACACGTTCATGAAATTTCTCTTACCGGAAAATATTTTAGGTTTGTGCTTCGTTAAGTCAATTTTATGTCTTCTGATCACGTCTAAAAAAAATACAAATAATCAGTGTAATAGTGGGTAATTTGAGTCGTGCACTGTTAAAAAAAAAGTTCTCTTTGCTGCGAGAAAACTTCTGTAATGTCAAAAAAATACGTTTTGTCAACGTAATGTTTCCGTAATTTATGACTATTTTCTATAATTACAGAAAGTTTCTGGCAGCAATGGAGCCTTTTTTTTTTCTTTTGCCATTTTTGCAAAGCAATTCGTATGTATTTTAAACTGCAAGAGACACTGAAAAAATTTTCAATCTTTATTTTTCAAACTTCATTATAAATAGCAAAATTGTATGTTTTTTAAAAGAAAAATGCAATTCACAAGAAGCGAATATTTTTAGAATTTTTGAGCATTATTCTTCACCAATTTAATTATGCTACTTTATTTCTATGCATCATTAAAATGTTAAATTTTAGCTCGAAAATGTTGCTTTCAGCAAAATATGTGAAAGTAATCACATCTGTCTTGCTGAAAAATTAAACTATTATTTTCAATAGCGTATATTATGTTAACAGTAAGTAAAAACATAAATGTTAAATATAATTCTAGCAATTCTTATATACTGTACTTGTATGAAATATAAACTCAAACTTGTATGAAATATAAACTAAATTTATAGTACAATCATATATTATCATTCTATATAACAACTCCCTTAAAGCATTTATTTTGTGTATAAGGGGAAATAATGTAAAAAATAGATAAAAGATTATTTTTTGAATTATATTGTGAAGTATTTATGGGAGAGAGACGCGTTCTCTAATTCTAATTTAAATGTAGTATTCTGTAAAGAAGACTATATTGTGTAGTAAGATGCTTTCTTATAAATCGTGCTTAGCATTTTCTAGAATTTAATAACTAGTGTTTTTGTTAGAAGCATTCGAAATCGGAGAGTTTTTCCTTTAAATCTTTATTATATAATAGCAGGCAACGCCCGCTTCGCTGGTCCCTATTTTTAAATGAATCGCTATAATTACTGAATTATCAAAATTGCATTAATTTTTATCACGTGAAAAAAAACAGAAAAAAAATCTTATTAGGAAAAATGTCGCACCGGGTTCTCACTGCCTTCGGAAAAAATTCCCAAAATGCTCTAACTCTTATTTATATTATTTTTCCCCTTCGCCCCCCCCTCCCGTCTATCCTAATAATTTTAAAAATTCGAAAATATCCGCAATCGATTTGTAGGTATCGAAAACCTCTATATACCAATTTTGAATGCTGTAACTCTATTCTATTTTTTTTTTGCCCCTCCGCCACCCCTTCTCGGCCCTCCTAATAACTTTACACTTTCGAAAATATCCCCATTCGACTTGCTGGCCTCTAAAACCTATCTGTACCAATTTTGAACGGCCTAACTTTATTTCTATTTGTTTTTGCCCACACCTCCCCCTTCCCGCCCCTCCTAATAATTTTACAAATTCAAAAATATCCGCAATCGATTTGTAAGTATCGAAAACCTCAATATACCAATTTTGAACGATCTAACTCTATTTTTATTTTTTTGCCCCCCCCCCTCTCCCCTCCCCCTTCTCGCCCCTCCTAATAACTTTACACTTTCCAAAATATCCCCATTCGACTTGCAGGCCTTAAAAACCTATCTGTACCAATTTTGAACGGCCTAACTGCATTTCTATTTGTTTTTTCCCATACCCCCCCATACTGCCCACCCCTTCCCACCTCTTCTAATAATTTTACAAATTCGAAAATATCCGCAATCGATTTGTAAGTATCGAAAACCTCTATGTACCACTTTTGAACGATCTGACACTATTTTTATTTTTTTGCCCCCCCTCCCCCCCCTAAAAAAAAATCGGAAAAAATCAAAAAATGAGTTTTTGAAAATATTTTCAAGAAGACGCTTGGCGGTTTTTTTTTTTTTTTTTTTTTTTTACATCTTTGAGCTATTACTTTTACTCGAAAATCCGTATTTTTCTAAATTTGCCTCCTACAATCATTTATACCCCCTTCTCCCGTTAAAAATCCAAAATTCCAAAATCTCAGGTAACAATTTTTTCGTATTCAAGTCTAGTCTCCCCATCTGCAATTTCTTCACTGTGAAGTTATTTGGAGCCGAGTTATACTTATAAATGTGTTTTTACCTTATGCGCCTCCGAAAATCATTTATACCCCCTTCCCCCTTTAAAAATCCAAAATTCTAAACTCGCAGAAAATGATTTTTTTTTTCAAGTCTAGTTTCTCCCTCTGCAATTTCTTCACCGTGAAGCAATTTGGAGCCGAGTTGTGCTTATAGAGGTGGTTTTTGCCTTCTGCACCTTCGAAAATCATTTTCAGCCCCTCTCCCCCCTTAAAAATCCAAAATTCCAAAATCGCAGAAAATAATTTTTTTGTACTTAAGTCTAGTCTCCCCATCTGCAATTTTTTCATCGTGAAGTAATTTGGTGCCGAGTTATGCTTATAAAGGTGTTTTTGCCTCCTGCACCTCCGAAAATCATTTTCACCCCTTTTTCCCCTTAAAAATCCAAAAAATCAAAATCACAGAAAATGATTTTTTTGTATTCAAGTCTAGTCTTCCCATGTGCAATATCTTCCTCGTGAAGCAATTTGGAGCCGAGTTATGCTTATAAAGGTGTTTTTGTCTTCAGCAACTCCGATAATCATTTTCACCCCCTTCCCCCCAAAAAAATCAAAAATTCCAAAATCGCAGAAAATGATTTTTTCGTATTCAATCCTAGTCTCCCCATCTGCAATTTCTTCCCTGTGAAGTAATATGGTGCCGAGTTGTACTTATAAATGTGTTTTTGCCTTATGCGCCCCTGAAAATCTCATTTTTACCCCCTACCCCCCTTAAAAATCCAAAATTCCAAAATCGCAGAAAATGATTTTTTTGTATTCAAGTCTAGTCTCCCCATCTGCAATTTCTTCATCGTGAAGCAATTTGGAGCCGAGATATGCTTATAAAGGTGATTTTTGCCTTCTGCCCCCCCGTAGGGGAACGGGGGGGGTATTTCGCAAAATCCCGTCTTAGTGAGCGTCAGGGTCCTAAAATCAACCTGCTCACCAAAAATTGTGACTCTATCTCCCATAGGATCGCCACAACCGTGTTGAGTCAGTGAATCAGTGAATCAGTCAGTTTACTCTTTTATATATATATATAGATTACACACACACACACACATATATATACAATATAAAAAGAAAGAAGTTTAAATCAATATATATATATATAATCTTTTTTTTCCGTTTAAAAGATAAAATACGGGTTATTCATCTTTTAATTCAATTTTACGATTTATTGCTTATTATTTTTTAATTCTAAAATCCTAAACGGAATGAAAGATCAGTGTTGTTAATAAGACTATATTGTGTAATAAGATGCTTTCTTATAAAGCGTGCTTAGCATTTTCTAGAATTAAATAAAAAAGTATTTTTGTTAGAAGTATTCAAAATCGGAGAGTTTTTCCTTTATATCTTTATTATATATACTCTATAACACAAAAAGTGACGCACCAACAAGGAAGTGGGGACAAAAACTGGTGGATGTGATGTACATGTGTAGAAAATCAATTGATTACAGTTTCAGAAAATTTGAATGATTTAATCAATAGAATGGGCCTCACAAAGTAAACAAGTCAATAACGCGTTGGTCCACTTCTGGCCTTTATGTACGCAGTTATTCGGCTTGTTATTAATTGATAGAGTTGGCAGATGTGCTCCTGTGAAGTATCGTGCCAAATTCTGTCCGATTGTTGCGTAAGATTGGTAAAATTCCGAGCTGGTTTTAGGACCCTTATCATGATGCTCCAAACGTCCTCTTTCGAAGAGAGATCCGGGATTGAGCTCAACCCCACTGAGCCGCCCATTAAGTGTATTTGAAGTCACTGAAGTAAGAGGTGCACGTAGGATCGACGATAATGATGAATTGGTGCTTGATTCCATCAAAACCTGTATTTATATCAATTTGTGTCCAGTTAGCATTACTCCTTCTTGGAGCGTCACTTTTTTTTACTTTCTTCTATATGTAATATAGAGAAAGTATTGGATTCGCGAAAATTTTCGACCTCCGTTTTTTGACGGATCTACACATTTTGGGGTTTCCTGAACACGAATTGATAGTTTTTAAAAATGTCTGTCTGTCTGTCTGTGTGTCTGTGGTTTAGTGTTTTCACCGTATCTCACGAACCAATGAATGAAATTCAACCAAACTTGGTATATAGCTGGACCCTTGCGGGGCATTGTGCTGATTAAATTTGGGGATCAAGAGCCCAGCAGGTGGCGCTGTGATCGCATTTTATGTAAATTTTTAACATGGCAGTATAGGACAAATTTTCGTATTTTTCACCGTATCTCACGAACCAATAAATGAAATTCAACCAAACTTGGTATATAGTTGGAACCTGACGGGGCATGGTGCTGATTAGATTTGGGGATCAATCGTTCAGCAGGTGGCACTGTGATCGCAAAATTTCGTATTTTTCACCGTATCTCACGAACTGATGAATGAAATTGAACCAAACTTGGTGTATAGTTGGACCTTGACATGGAAAGGGTCTTATTAGATTTTGGGATCAATAGCTCAACAGGTGGCGCTGTGATCGCATTTTATGCAAATTTTTAACATGGCAGCATAGGACAAAATTCCGTATACATGGGCATAATGAGAGTTATTTTAAACTTGTGATTGTAAAATTAATATGAATTATTGATAATAGTAGTAGTTAACTAGGAAAAAAATTTTGTGCATCGGTTCCCCCCCTGGGGGGGGAAGTACACCCCCCTCCCCGGGGAAGTAAATTTTCAAGATGGGTATCTTTCGAAAGGTCTCGTTGATAATAGTAATAGTTAACTGGAAAAATTTTTTTATGCATGTGGGGGCATCGGTTCCCCCCCAAAGGGGGGAAGTACTCCCCGGGGGGGGGGCAAAATTTCAAGATGGGTATCTTTCGAAAGGCCTCGTCAATACCTATAAAACGAATGGTTGAACCATAAATCTGTGATAATTTAAAACAAAGTTATCGATTTTTTTTACTTTTAACGAAAAAAAACCTAGAAATAAAATCGTATTATTTTTTTTTTTTAACGAAATTTTACCAAACTTGGTATTTAGTTGGTCCCCGACATAAACTGGTGCTGATTATATTTGGGGATCAATAGCTCAAAAGGTGGCGCTGTGATAACATTTTATCTAAATTTTTAACATGGCAGTATAGGACAAAAATTCGTATAAATGTGTATAATAAGAGTTATTTTACACTTGTGATTGTAAAATTAATATAATTATTGATAATAGTAGTACGTAACTAGGAAAAAAAATTGTGTACGGGGGGGCATCGCTTCTCCCCCTGGGGGGAAGTACCCCCCCGGGGGAGGGGGGTAAATTTTGAAGATGGGTATCATTCGAAAGATCTCGTCAATACCTTTAAAACGAATGGTTGAACTATAAATCTGTGATAATTTAAAACAAAGTTATCGATTTTATTTACTTTTAACAAAAAAAAAAAAAAAAAAAAAAAGAAAAAAAAATCGTTTTTTTTTTTTTTTTCTTTTTTTTTTTAATATATTGTTACTGATTGAATATGTATAGAAAAATATAGAAGAAAGTCTTGTGGTGGCCACAACATACTAGTTTGTTATAGAGTGTATTACATGTACATATACAATATAAAAAGAAGACGTTTAAATCATAATAGATATATTCTTTTTTTTCCTTCTATTTAAAAGATTTCAAAGACGGGATATTCATCTTTTAATTCAGTTTTAAGATTTATTGCTTATTATTTTTTAATTCTAAAATCCGAAACGAATGAAATATCAGTGTTGTTAATGTAGAGGAACAATGTACAACTTTTAAAATAAAAAAAAATTAGTGATGGAACTTTTAAAATTAACTAATTTAAAGAAATGTAAGTTTAAATAACTGACCACGCAGAATCACATGAGGCATATTCAATAAAATTTAGTTTGTTGTGATCATCACAAAACTTTCTTCTACATTTTTTTCGGTACGACCTCATGCAATTTAAATTATCTTTTAAAATTTTCACAGGCCAGAATTGTTTTCCATGGTGTATCAAGACAATTTTTATCTCAAAGATATATAATTATAATAGGAAAAAAAAAGCTGCACGTATGTCGCTTGCATACTACAAATGACAACATGTTGTAATTCAAAAAATGTTTACTGTAACATCTTTGGTTAACTTTAAAAAAAAAATTAATATATTGATTCTGACTCTTCTAAATGAATATATCGTTTATGTTAGCTGAAGAAATAACTATCTCATTAGTTATTGGTAATAAAATATCATCAAACCGATTAAAGATTTTTATTATTGGAATTATTTCTGTAATTTATTTCTGTAAAGTAGGAGACATTGCGCACATAGCCGACCGGTAGAAAGGAATAGAGTGGGCACGCGCAGACTCCAGGTAGTTGAACAACATTAGTAGTGGCGTACCGACTTCAATGTGCATGTGCGTTGCTTCTAAGATAAAAACATGATTATTGTGTCTTGTTTTCAAAAGTTATTGTTTGAAATTTACTAGGAATTTCTATGGAATGGTAGTATTCTATATAAATAAAGAGAAGTGTCTGTGTGTGTGTCTGTGTGTCTGCGCTCTGGTGCTCACACTACTGATCGCAGAGCTTCCAAATTTGGCATATAGGTACCTGGGACCCAGCATGTGTGCACCTCATCGAGAATTTTTCGAATTTCGAATTTGAATTTTTTAAATTAATGTTTTTCTGATTTTAAATATTGGCTTCTTTGTTTCATTTTTCATGGATTTATTATTTTGTTTCAATCGTCTGCGTATCTTAGCAACGGCTATTACGCAACTTATTTTTATTTAATACATTCATTTGAAGGCAAATATTTTTTTTTTTTTTTTTTTTAATTTGTTATATTTATTAAAAATAAAATCGTAATACAGTAGAAAAAATTAAGTATACTTAGTTTTAAATTTGAAAACGTTTATAGTAGGACAATTTCTTATTTTTAATTTTTTAATTAATTCCTTTAAAAGAAAAAAACTTTTATTTATCAATTATTTTTATTTACAGTATTTATCGGGAAAAATGGTAGTATATACATAGTAAAAAGGATGAAATTGATTAAAATTTATTTGTTTATATATATACTATATATTTATTTATTTTTAATCTACTTTTTATTTTATTTTATTTTATTACATTGGTCGGAATCAAATCGCAATATAGTGTAAATAGCATGGGCATACATGGTTAAAAACTAAAATATTTAATAGATGCTGAGATACAGTCATCTTTAGAATCGTAGTTCTTAAATAGTAGCAGATCCCCCTTGCAGTCGATAAATATCCAGATTGCAGTGCCCGGGAAATATGTTTCTGCAGGCTTTGGAAACCAAGACCTGATGCAGTGCGGGCGGGAACTGCCGTAGACAGCGGGTACCCGAAGCGAAATTTGAAGCAATTTCAGTTTTTTTTTTTTTTTTTTTTTTTTTTTAGTTTTTGGCTACAATGTGGTGTAAAAAAATAAATATTAATTCAATTCTTTGAAAAATTCATTTAAATATAGTGACCAGCGAAGCGGACGTAGCCTGCTAGTACAAAATATTTTTAACCCCTCCATCTCGCTTCCGTTAAAATGACGACTTGAGTTTTCAATCTGTATTTCTCATGCCCATAGTATTTCTGTGTTGGAGAGTTGAAAAGAAACGAACTAAAAAGGTTAAAAAACTAACCACTTCTGATACCAGATTTTTTTTTTTTTTACTTCTTATTTTACTCTCGAGATGGAAGTAACATACGATATAAATCGTAATTTGAGGTAGTAGGTTTATTTTAATCTGTTAGCATTATCCAATTTTAAATATTTGTAACACTTATTTTTTAATCTCAGCTCAGTTGGGCTTTTGAATACACGTGGCTTTGTGCTCTGCACTGTCAAAAAAAGAAAAAAAAAATATTTGCTGCAGTTTGCTGCCAGAAATTTTCTGTAATTCAGAAAAATACGTTCTGTCAACATAATGTTTCCGTTGATGGAACGTATTTTTCTGAATTACAGAAAATTTCTGGCAGAAAACTGCAGCAAACAGGACTTTTGTTTTGACAGTGTGTGGTAATTTTATTTTCTTTATTTTCTTTCTTTTTTTTAGTATTGTGCACAGATGCACTCAGAATTGACTTGAATTCCAATTTTAGTACAAATGCATCTGAGTATAAATGCATACGAAAATAAGTGATATTTATGAAAGTTCGCATAGCGAGTATGAGAACAGCGTATTATACATGATATGTTGTATTGTGCGTAAAATTCTTTACAGAAAATTCTGTTTTTATGTTTAAAATACATATATTTTATTTTTCTACTTAATGAAAAAAAAAAAAAAAAAAAAAAAAAAAAACTTTCAGTCATAATAACCCTGATTGTAAGTCTTTCAGGAAAATTAAATTTTATTAACTTCAAGCTAAAAAAAAAAAAAAAAAAAAAAATTAAATTAAAATTAAAAATCCAAAATTTAAAAATTTAAAATGAATACATATATTGTTCATGCACTTCATTTTATGTTTTTTTTTTTTTTTTTTTTCTGAAATAAAAGTTATATATAGGCACATTTTGTTTACCGGTTTATTGAAATACACTAGACCGTAAATAGGTTAATTAAACAATTAATCATGGACTAGTTTATGCATATTACTTGTAACAGGTAGTTGCACGAGGGCTGTACTATTTACAAAAATAAGTGCAATGATTGTGTACAATGGCATATTAGGTCAGCAAACAAGAAACCATTCAAACTGAAAAGGGACTGTCCTAATTTTACGTTAAACGTGTTTTCTAGCAACGAAAGAAATTTTTTTTTATTAAATTTGTCAGTTCTTTTTCAACTTATTTGATTTATTTTTGTTTATTAAATTGCAATATACGCTCCTAATACGAAAATAATTGTTTACAAAAACCTTACAACGATGTCATTGTAGGGTAAATACTATTGTTAGTAATTTAATTGTAGTTATAATTAAGCGGAATCTCTCCTACGCATTTGTTCAATCACTTCTACCCTATACAAAAAAATTGCGCAAAATTGCTCTCTTGTTTTTATCGCAGCTGTTGTTTTAATTTATAGCACAACAAAATGGTAATGGAAAATGAATTCATAATTACTTACCAATAATTTAGCAAAAAAGATAATATTTTGATTTTTTTTTTCTATCGTTTTTTTTTAATAGTGCGCAAAAGAATGATAGCTTTAACTTATAGTCCTCATTCCATTAATAAAATAAAATAAAATATTAATGTATTCCGTTGCAAATATTCATCGCGTCCTGAGAAAAATTAGGTATACATGATTCACACACACGGGTTATTATTATTTATTATTATTATTATGTGTTTAATTATGCATACGTATTAAAAAGGAATATTTTTGAGAAGTAAAAATAAACAGAAAGTAAATAAAATAAAAATAAATAATGAAAAAACGATTTTTCACATAATGCTTAAGAAAATGCAGCAAAATAGAAGATGTATGCTTAAATTTAACTGACGAGCTTTATTTATTTTAATCTTTTCATGCGCACATACATATACATACAATATGGCCCTCTTAAATAAAACAGATTTCAAAAGCGACCCATCAGGTGTTTTTAGTTAATCCTGCCTGTAGTACACAGCATCTTAGAAAAATAATTTTCCCAAAATATTTTTGTTATAAATGAAAAAAAAAAAAAAAAAAAAACAATAAATTTGTTTCAAATTATCATATACATATAATTCGGCACATTGTTTTAAATTTATTAAAACAAATATTCTCACATTAAATATCCACTCACACCAGGAGAGATTTTTCTATCAAACAAAATCCTCACAGAGGAGGAGTAATTTGTACTAGATACGTAAGAAAATTTATCCTGGTTGACTATTAGCACATTATGATGTTAAAAAAAAAAAATGAAAAAAAAAGAAAAATAGTTAAAAGAATCCTTGTCAAATTATACAAACGGATTGTTCTCTTTCGTTGCGATGTTAGCCCAGCTAAAAAAAAAAACCTGCAGGAAAAATATTTAAAACTAGTTGGCATAGGTGGACTCTGCTCAGTTCCTCATCATATTTATGTTCTCAGAAATTTCTAGTGCGAGACATATTATAATCATGTTAAAAGAAATGAATTTGACCAAAGCTTGATACAGTGACAGAATGAAATCCCCGCCTAATAGGCTATCAACCGTTCACTTCGACATATTTATCTTATTCTAATCTATTAATATATTTTATCGGGGTCAATTCCGTTGTTTAGTTTTCATGCTACTATTTCCAATGCAATAATCCTCAAAATTCATATTTATATGAAAAATTTACAATTTCGCTATGATGATAAAATCGTAAATTACGAATAATTTACGAAATTTTCCTATAAGAATATTTGTATTCAATCATGTTCAAACAAATATCATAAACATAATTTTGAAGTTGTCTAATGTATTTATGATCCTCAAAATGGAAGTTTATGCTCAATTTTGCCTTATTCTGACATGTTAAGTAAATCGTAAATTCGAAATAACTTACGAATTTTTTTAATTGGAAAAATCATAGTCTATGATTTTCATGCCAGTATCCTAAATAATATTTCGAAAGCGGTTTGACATATTTACGATGAAAATATCCCTCATGATTGACGTTTATGTGAAATTTTGCTCTATTCAGCCATGTTAAAAAATTCGTAAATTTCTAATAACTTACGAAATCTTTATATTGGAAAATTCATAGTCATTACTATTCATGCCAGTGTCCTAAATAATATTTCAAAAGTAGTGTGACATCTTTACGATGAGAATATCTCTAAAAATTGACGTTTATGTGAAATTTTGCCCTATACTGCCATGTTAAGAAATTCGTAAATTTCCAATAACTTGCGAAATTTTCAAAGTAGCTTATTTATAGTTACTGATGTTCATTCCGGCATCAAAACAGATATTTTAAAACTGGTCTGACATTTTACAGTAAAAAGTTTCCATTAAATGCACGTTTAAGCGAATTTTTGTCCTATTCTCCCATGTTAAGAAAATCGTAAATTTCTAATAACTTACGAAGTTTTTAAGTTCGAACGTTGCAAATTTATAGGGTTCTTGCCAGTATCGAAAGTAATATTTGAAAACTGATCTGACCTCTCTGCGATAATTTGCTCGTGAGATATCGTGTGAACAGACTAACAAACTAACGGACTAACACACTGACACACTAACGGACTGACACACTGACACACTAACAGACACCCTACAGACAGACACCATAGAAATTTTGTAATTTTCGGATTCCTCACACCTAAAAACGTGTAGAAAAGTCAAAAAACCGAGATCGAAAATTTTCAAGATTACCTAAGTTCCCCATACCTATAGTATGATGGGGAACTAAAAATGCCGATAATCTGAAGTTATTTGGAGCAAGAATAATAATATCACAGAATAACTTCAGTTTGGAAGCAAAACATTTGCAGATAATCCCCCCCCCTTTAAACTTTTTATTGTTCCAAATACCTTCACATTTTCTGCAGTTTTGTGCGGTGGCTTTTCTTCTTTTTTACAGATTTTTTTTTTTTTTTTTTTTTTTTTTTTTTTACGTTAGACAATTTATATTTAACAATTGTTTAACAACATATGTTTAACAATTTATGTTAAAGTGTTATTTATAACAAATGTACCTCGAAGTAGTTTTGGAGAAAATAATTGTCATAAACAGACCGACGGATATTTTTGTAAAATGTTTTCTGATAATACTTTATTTTTTCAAAAATAATACAGGGAAAGTCAAAATGAATATAGCGATTACAAACGGCTATAACTATTTAATGGAAAAGAATTTATCGATAAATTTAACACAGAATGTAGATGGAACTTCAAAATTTTGTATACATACGTCATAGATGTTCTATTTGACTTCCCTTGGTCACTCGGAAAACATCTAGTCGGTAGCCCATTTCACGCCATACATTCTGAAGAATTTGTTCAGTCACCGACGCAAGTGCATTACAAATTCGTACTTTGAGTTCTTAAATAGTTTTGGGCATGGGAAGCACATATACCCTGTCTTTCACATAAACTCATAGATAAAATTCGCAAGGTCTCAAAGTACGCATTTGTAATGCGCGTGCGTCGGTGACTGCAGACGTGCTTCAGAATATATGGCGTGAAATGGACAACTGTCTAAATGTTGTCTGTGTGACCAAAGGAAGCCACATAGAACATCTATGACGTATGTATACAAAATTTTGGAGTTCTGTCTACATTCTGTGTTAATCTTATCGATATATTCTTTTCCATTAAATAGTTATAGCATTTTGTGATCGCTATATTCATTTTGACTTACCCTGTATAATAAAAAGAGTACATTCTGTGCATTAGTTAATGCTAGGTTAAATATTTTTATAAATTTAATTAGTTAAAGAAACTATCTATGAAAAAATAAAATTTTGAATGTGAGGTGTGATTTTAGTAAATATATAAGAGTTTTACCATAACATCTACCTGAAAATTTCCTTACATTTAATTACTGCGTTAATAGTTAATTTATTACCAAAATTATTGTTGAAATTCAGCAATGGCCAAATAGTTTAAACAGCATTTTTGTCCATAAAAAAACAATGTTTAAACAACAAGCGAAATTCAGTTTTGTCCCTCATTTTGAAAACATCAAAAGTAGGGTCACTAAAACTTTGATATATCGGCAACAAACAAATCGAAATATCATGAAACTTTAACGTGTATCTTTTCAAAGTTAGGTTTACTTTACCCACACAGAAATATTTCATTTGCGACGCTACCTGGGGATTAGTCCTGGGACTTATTGAACGATGTGTTATATATATATATATATATATATATATATATATATATATATATATATATATATATATATATATATATATATATGTGTGTGTGTGTGTGTGTGTGTGTTGGCAAGGGGTGCGAATCGGGGACTTGCGTGTGTATACACACCTTCAAACTCGGGACACACACGCAAATGGGGACGTCCTCAGTTGCCAAAATTTAAGATTCGCATCTTATACTATTTAATAATGGATTTTTTGTATCTGGACATTAACAGAATAAAAAATTTAGGAAGTCTTCATTTGGAGGTATTTTAAAGCAAAGTGTGTATCTAGATTGTGTGTCGGAGAAGGAAGGTAGAAACATGTGTGTATGATAGAAAGTCCTAGGTCCTCGTTTGGTCGGTAAAAATACATATCAGGCGATTGATGAATGAACAGATGAGAAACCTGTTTATGAAGGAGGGGCAAATAATTACTATTTACTACGTTGTAGTAAACTGTACTTTTTTTCCCACGTAAATAGTAAAGTAGTTTTTTAAACCTACTTAGTTTGGGGCTATTATGCTTTCTTTAAAAAGGTAATCTCAACATAAAAGGAATAATAGAATTTGCCTAAAAATGATTTTATAAATGCATTTATTATACTTAGTTTAGCATTTAATTTTTACATGCAAAGTTTAACTTTGTTTATTAAAGAATGTAGTCTGGTTAGATGAATTTGTTAATACTTATTTAATATTTATATTATCCGTAGTGCTGACATATGATTTTTTCATGATACTTACTGTACACATTTTGTAGGTTTTATGTGCAATAGTTATTTAACAGCTAGATTTAATACCTTTTAAATATTTTTAATCAATAATTATTACAATATTTTATTTTAGGAAGAAAATTATCAACTGTATTTAATAATTAATTTATATGAATAAATAATGTTTATTAGACGTAATTATTTATAACCATTTTATGAAGTGATATTAGTGTTTTGTTATGTTAAAAAAAAAGAGAGAGAGAGAGAGAGAAAGGAAAAAAGAAAAAGAAAAAAAATTGCAGCATCTCTTACGGCGAAAAATTCTTGTTATGAAAGGATTTATGTTAGACTAGAATATATTGTGCATTTAAATGGTTGAATGGTTTTGATGCTATTTTAACGTGCTTCACAGCGGCCCTAGAGGTCAAAATGTGAATTTATAATGGACTATAAATTTATGGGTGCCTTAGGTATTTTACAACTATTATAACTATATTAAATAAATTATGATGCATATACTCTGTAATTTTCTTTATACTTACCTGTGAAAATGGAATATTTTGTAAAATTTTCATCATTAAAATAAAAAGAAAGGGAAAAAAAAAAAAAAAAAAAAGGCATTTGTTTGAATTTATTTTTATACTATATATCGAAATGAAATTTTAGCAATAATAAATAATTTACGTTTATATATATAATAATTTACGTTTATATAATATTTTTCTAAGTACGGTATTTTTGTATATTGTTTTCGAACTTTGTTTCCTAGGGTTGGTGAAAACTTACGTCATAAAAAAAAAGGGGGGGGGGGATCTTTTTTTTTTTTTTTTTTTTTTTTTTTTTTCTTTTGAGGGGGAAAGGTTTTTTACTTTTAGATGTTATGCAGAACGGAAATTTTAGCGATGTTAAATTATTTAATATTTTACTATAATGATTTTAATTAAGTTATGTAAGTGACCCGGGAGCTGAATGCAATACATCAGATTGGAAAGATTAGCAAGTAGAAACATGAATGGTGGGTTTTTTCAAGATACGTGAACACTCTGGTAATGTCTGTCAAAGAAAGAAAATACCACGGACATTTATGAACAGGAGTTTGTCATTAGAGTCAGTATTTTTTACGGTACACCAAAAGCCTGAAAATGTTTGTCAATATTGCAGTTCATTAAAGCAATACACTCGATTAGTGGTTATGGCACTACAAAACTCTCGAGTAAGAGACTTACACTGCCATAAGTTACATATGTAGCGAAACAGTTGTTTACTAAAAGCGGCTAGTGTGTAATAAAGTAAAATCAATTATTTGATACCATAAAAAGGATTTAGTGTCTAATATCCAGAATAATATATATATATTTTTTTTACACCTGAAATGTCAAAAATAAATAATTTTACGGACGCATAAAGGGCAGCTCAGTTATTTATATAGCATTGCATAATTGTGCAGATAACTACATATTTTAACTGTAAAACTATTTATTTTATCTAGCTTTGAGAAAAAACGAAATTGGTAAATTAAAAATATGGTGACATGCATAAAATTAATACACGGATTATATTCTGATAAATACAGCATAAAAGAAAAATCATACACGCCGCCCTTTTAGGACCTAATACACAGCGGCAAGTTAAGACCTTTTACACACAGGCAAATGAGGACGTGATACACACCGGCAAATCAAGACCTTTTACACACAGGCAATTGAAGACGTGATACACACCGGCAAATCAAGACCTTTTACACACAGGCAAATGAAGACGTGATACACACCGGCAAATCAAGACCTGTTACACACAGGCAAATGAAGACCTTTTATACACAGGCAAATGCAGACGTGATACACACCGGCAAATCAAGACCTTTTACACACAGGCAAATGAAGACGAGATACACACCGGCAAATTAAGATCCATTACACACCCCCAAGTAAGGACATAATACACACATGCAAACAAGGACATAAATGAAGACAAATGAAGACAATACCGCCAAATGAAGACTTATTATACATCGGCAACATAGGACGTAATGTACAACACACCGCACCTACAAGCCAGGACGTAGCGAATACAGAACTGTAGTAAGCAGGGGCTAAAAGCAAAGCTGGAGAGTATGATGAGGGCTTGGTCATCAAATTCGAAATAGTGGAACCAGAAATACTGATGACGTAGCAAGAAACACAGAAGTCCGAAAGACACTTAAGCAAATGACATTTATAAAAAAAAAAAAAAAAAAAAATGTGGTACTTGAATTTTTATAATTTTCGCACTTTCTGAAAGCAAAGTATTAACAAGCCATAGCTTATTTAAAAACAAAAGAATAAATAACATTTTTTGATTATCAATATTTTACTAAAGCGAACGAGATTTAATAAAATTTTGCCAAAACGATGCAGTACTCAAAAGTAAATTTTTTAACTGTTTAATAAATATAGGCTGAAATTAAATTTGTGGGAAACATTTTTTTCGCAATTTAAAACTAACAAATAATACCATATACATCTTTTTTTTTTTTTTTTTTTAATATAAAACACGAGTTTAAATTAAGAATAATGTATGTATATATTTCGAATAGTTGAAATTCATTTTGCAGTTTTATTTTATTAAACTACTTTGAAATTGAGAATGCATGGTGATGAATGTTATTGAAATTCAAATGAAGCAATTATGTGTTACATTATTTATTCCGTCGTTATATCATCATCAAACATCAATTTCAGCCTTTATCATCTACTGCAATATGAAGGCTTCTCTCAGGTGATTCCAAACTGCCCTATTTTCTGTAGTTCCTCTCCATTCTGCTAGTTCTAAACGAGCTCTCCAACGACACAGTGTCTCTTCCTCGGTCTTTTCTTATCTCTCGGCATCCAAAATAAAACTTTGGTGATCCATCTATCATCATTTCTTCTCGCAAGATACCCAACGTAGCTCCATTTTAACTTCTTGACTCTAGAAATATCATCAATAACTTTTGTTTGTTTCCTAATTCAAGTGTTTCTCTTTTTGTCTCTTCGGGTGAATCCTAACATGCATCTCTCTATGCTTCTCTGGTTTATTTGAAAGTTTTGTATAGCTTTACATGTTAAAGACCAAGTTTTTGAAGTATAAGTTAAAACAGGCAAATTGTACTGATCAAAAACTTTGCTTTTCTAACAAATTGGAAGGTCACTTTTTATAACATATATATATACATACATATATATTACATATAATAATAAGCAAGAGGCCTCCCAAACGGTGTGAGGTACGACCACTCCAAAAAAAAATCTGGAGCGTGATTTTATTTTGATAAAATAAACGTCGTGTTATACCAGGTTTTATTTAGTTAAAAGTAAACTGTTCCATCCATCGCTACAAATGTTGGCATACTTATCAATCCGACAAATATCTATTTAACGTCGCAGTAAGGTCTTTAGTTCTAAAGATATTAAATAAAACCCCATTTTAACTTTAAATTTTTTTAAAAAGAAAGAAACAATGTTGCCCCCAAAACAGTTTTTAATACTTTCCCGGTTTAAAAGGAAATAAATTCATTACCGGAGTCATAAAAAAATTCGAATAAAGCTAATGTCAAAATAGTTTTTTTTTTTTCTTTCCATTTATCTATATAATTAATAGGCATACATGTTGTTTCATCAATTTTTTAGGACCGCCGTCCTATATTTTCACGCAGGAAGAAAACATCATCATCATCATTTGCAGGACATCATATTGAATTTTGTTTATTATGAAATAATCTATTATAGAATCGAAGAAGTTATAAATTTCTAAGAAACTAGTTGGCATAGGTGGACTCTGCTCAGTTCCCCATCATATTTATGTTCTCATAAATTTCTAGTGCGAGATATGTTATAATCATGTAAAAAAAAAGAATTTGACCAAAGCTTCATACAGTGACAGAATGAAATCCCCGCCTAATAGGATATCCACCGTTCACTTCGATATATTTTACTTATTATAATCTATTAATTTATTTTATCAGGGTCAATTCCGTTGTTTAGTTTTCATGCTACTATTTCCAATGCAATAACCCTGAAAATTCATATTTATATAAAAAATTTACAATTTCGCTATGTTGGTAAAATCGTAAATTACGAATAATTTACGAAATTTTCCTATTAGAATATTTGTATTCAATCATGTTCAAACAAATATCATAAATGTAATTTTGAAGTTGTCTAATGTATTTATGATCCTCAAAATGAAAGTTTATGCTCAATTTTGCCTTATTCTGCCATGTTAAGTAATTCCAAATAACTTACGAATTTTTTACATTGGAAAAATCATACTCTATGATATTCATGCCAGTATCCTAAATAATATTTCGAAAGTGGTTTGACATATTTATGATGAAAATATCCCTCAAGATTGACGTATATGCGAAATTTTACTCTATTCTGCCATGTTAAGAAATTCGCAAATTTCCAATAACTTACGAAATTTTTATATTGGAAAATTCATACTCAAATTTTAAACGTGGAATTCTCAGATTTTTGTTAGATTTTGAGGGGGTAATAATATTTTTTTCAGCAAGACTTACATTTTTTCTATACTTCTAGAGCAATAGGAAATAGTTTGAAGAAAGAAAGTTCTGTATTATTGCCTTTCCCGTGGCCTAAAAGTTGAAAAAACTTTAACTTATCATAATAGAAAAGTGCATGGAAGTGGAAAGCAATTTTAAATAGTTTAAATGTATTCAAAATATCATCTATGCTGTATGAAATGGTATTGAAACTGAATATTAAAAAATAAAAAAAGTATATATATATATATACCAGAGAGAAAGTCTGACTGTTTCACCCTAAAAAGAGACCCCATAAAATATTAATTTAAAGAATAACTGGAAAAAAAAATTACTAAGATTCGAGCTGTCCTTATAATTGTGATTTTGCACTGAAAATCATTAAAGCGGAGCTAAAATAAACTTTTTTAAATCATAAAACTACACTGTTTTATTAAAATTATAACAAATTAATTTAATGTAATATCTGTTTTCGTCTGTTTCGTGAAATATAGCAACTAAATTACATCCAAAGTTAATTTGTAGAAAGAAAAATATTTATTTCTTTTTAAAAGAAATCATTGCGAACTTGTATTTCATACCTTAAAAGCAAAGAGGAAATGTTATCTTCAATTTCAAAATATACACGACTGTCGTGAGTTAGTTGTATTCATTTGAAAACTACTCTTTTAAGCCCAGCCCATACGTCAATCACACATATAAACATAGAGACTCACCTCTCTTTATTTGCACAGATATTCGTAACTCTACTCATTTAGAAGTTACTGTTACAATTTTCACCAATGCCTTTTTTTCTGGTTTCCATTGTTTTCGTTGGCATTTTTATCGAGCAAAAAAAAAGGGGGGGGGGGGATTTATAGAGTTCTTATATATTTAGTGGTTTGTGGAAGGAGAAGAGGACAAAATAAAAATAAAAAAGTATTTTATTTTTCAATTTCAAGAAGATTATATATTATTATTTCATAATAATTAAAGAAAAATACCTTAGATATGTAAAGAAGGGCTTTTTTGGCAGTGGAAGACACACACACAAAGATTTTTATATAACTTTTCACTGATTTCAATGAAACTTCTTATTTTATATAACTTATTAAGGAAAAACACAGTAATTTGGAATTTTTGTAAATCTACGGGAGGGGGTGGGACAAACGAAAATTTTATTTCTCTTCAGTTTCATTTTACGAAAAATTATCATCAATTATTCCCAGAAAAATATCTTCAATTGTTACTAATTAAGAAATAAATGCAATGTAGTTTTGATATAGCTGGGGGAACTGGAGATCAGAAGTAAAACAATATGGTTTTTATATCAGTTTTTGCTGATTTCAAACAAATTTTGTTAACTAATATTTAAAAATACTCGCAATATAAACGATTTACTTATAACAAATATTACGTTTCAAATAAAAGAATAAATAATAGAGATAAAAATAAAAAATAATAAAAAAAAAAACGCCCAAGTAAGGAAAAAAGAAATTACAAAAATTCTTTATTAATTTTGTAGGATATTATTTTTTTAAAATACACATAATATAAAAAAATAGTATATTGTGTGCGTAACAAAACTTTCTTCTGTATCATTCTTAAGATTGCCACGTACCAACAAACATGCATAAAAAATAAAGGTTTTTTTTTTACAATAAAAATTGCACGTATGCAATTTGGTGGAATTTCAATCATATGCAAAGCCACAGAAAGTCATTTATAGCAGCGCCACCCGTAAACTCATACACACCCAAATTTGGTGAGTTTTCTTTTTACAATGGTGATCTCACATATTAAATTTTGTGCACTTATAAACTATAGAAGCAGACATATTTCTAGTACACGGAATTTCAGTTAATTGAATCAGCATGTTATTTCATAATAATAATATCCCTTTCAAAATCAAATATCAATTTTTCGAAGCTATGCACAATCAAAAGCTTAGCTATAGCCTTCCAAAAATGTGAGAAATCGTAGCATTACAACGGCACATGTTAGACGATTTTCACAGAAAACCAACTGACATCAGTATATGTCAATGTACATTATAAAATTTTACATATTAGATTTTGAGCCAGAGCTGAAAAAAAAAAAAAAATATATATATATATATATCACACACACTTAGCAATTCAAAAATTATGGGAGAACTTCAAAAAATTTCATTTTAAAAATGACACAAAATTATTCTAAAAAATCAATTAATAATTAAATGTTAATTAATATTTAATGATTATTCGTATTAACTATAAAATAGTAGCAATTATGAACATTTATAAAACTCTAATTTTCGTTTTAAATGGGTGATATATATTTTTTATTTTTATTATTATTATTATTATTATTTATTTATTTATTTATTTTTTTATTTTTTTTTTTTGGGGGGGGGATTATAGGAAAATTTTGTAATAACTAATGGGGGGGGGGGGTTGACTCCCCTCAGCGACCGCCCCACCCTCCCTTTCCTACGCTTATGTTTTGTAGATACAGTTCAATCGTTACAATCATTAAAAACTATCGTTAAAAAGAAGTTTAATTTTCAGAAATGATTAAATGTTATTATTATTATTATTATTATTATTACATGCAATTAAAACTACATTTTCCTAGTTTTCAAATCTACCTTTGCTGAAATTGTACATCTTTCAATGAAATACTTGATTGATGTTTCCTATAAGTACTTTTGAAAATATTTTTAAAATTATGGATAAAATAATTTAGAGATTTCTATTTTCATTCAAAAATTTTGATAAAATAATATTCTGAAATTTTCAGTTTTAATTTTCTGAAATTTTCAGTTTTAATTTTCTGAAATTTTCTTAATGATTTCGAATTGAATTATGCATAAATATTGAATTTTTGAAAAAATATTGCATTTAAAACTGTTTTTTTCCTCGAAAATATCTAGGATTTGTAGAAAATTTTAGCACAAGATAGAATTCGATAAATATTTAACAAACAGTTTGAGCAAACATTCTAATTAAGCAATTTATTAAACTGCTCAGGAAATTTTGTTTTTCCCACTCAAATTCGAAAAATATTTATTAATTATGTAATTATAAATGTACAATATCAACAACCTTTTCTTTAGAACAAAATTAATGCTATATGCCGACATTAACATACAAGTAAACAATACATTTGCTTTAATTTTTTTTTAAATTATTTTAACTAAAATGCACAGCCAACGGGGCTCAGGAACCCAAGGCTATCGCATGGAAACCCAAGACTTATTCCTTGCGCACAAAATTTCTGAGGGGCACAAAATTATATTAACGGTAAAAATTGCCCAGTTTTTTCTTCTTCTTTAAAATCAACTGTTTTTTTTTTTTTTTTTTTTTTTTTTTTTAATGAATAACATTTTATATTAAAATCTATCTTGTTATTATGTATTTTTATATTAAAACTCTCAACAATTTATATTATAGTTTATTATTGAATTAAAGATGAAATTTGTTACATAGCTAAACTTGAAAAATAAGAAACAGATAGGAATTAGCTATTATAAGAAATATGTCCTGCGGTGTGTATGGAATGTTAGAGGGGAAGTTACATCTGTATAAAATATATATCACAATCTTCATCATTGATTTATAATTTGTATTTTAATTTCTCTCATATTTCATTTCATTTTATTTAATTATTTTCAATACTTTGAGATACTTCAGAAAAAAGAAAAATATTCATACTATTCCTTAAACACTTAAATCTTAGACAATTATTATTACTATCATTATTATTATTTTGTGCTATATAGGAAATTTGTATTCTTACAACAAATTAAACTTACAAACAATGTAACTTACATATTAAGTAGCTTAGTTACTTAATGTATAATAATTCGTCATTAAAATGATCAAAACCAGGAAGAAAAATAAGAACTATTCAACAAACAATCACATATGGAATTTTTTTAAAACATAGAGAGATGATAGCACTTAGAGCAATATGAATGAAAACTTAATAAATGTTTCATATAACATTTCATATTCATTTCAAATTCATTATACAGAGCAAATGTAAGAGCGAACTAAACTAGTTTTATGGTCGCTCAAAAAATTATTTCACTGTAATGTTGAATAAATTCATTAACAATCTTAATAAAATACTGTTACGATGATGTTAATTTAAAATTATGTTGTTTACTAATTAAAAAAACGGTAATTACAATACTTAAGAAAATATAAACGAATTTTTGAATCATATTTGATTTAATGCAATTAATAATAGATTTTTATGTATTACATAAATGAATTCATAATTACTAGCGGACCCGTCCGGCTTCGCACGGATGAACAAATTTTAGCTAAAAATGGATTGATATAGAAAAAAATCAACAAATAGTATATTAGTTTATGTGTTTGTGAGGCAATATTAATAACTGTTTATAAAATTGTGACTTTTTTAGGCATATTCTAAAGAAAAGTTCCTAAAAAGAAGGAATTTCGAAATGTAGAAAAATTTAAATTATATGAATTAAAAATTAATGTGTAGGTAAATAGATAAGATACAGCATTGCTAAAGGAACGACATTTTACTGACATTTCCATGACGACATTTTACTTATTTATATGTTAATTCTTATGTTTATTTCTATTGCTATTTATAACTTTTTTTTCCCCATTTTCGCGATGTACTAAGATGAATATCTCTATTGCGTAAGTAAAGCCATTGGCGCGGAATGTTTGAGCTATTTCAGTGCTAAATTTCAAATTTCGAAAAGGTACTATATTAATAGAAGAAATAATTTGCCTGTCTGTGTTTGACGTACAGTACAAACTATGGATCCCGGAAAAAAGGGCACCGGAAAAAAGGGCACTTTTCAATTCGCAAATCGCAAAATAATAAATATCAAATAATGATATATAAAAATGGCTTTCAAATTACACATTTAGAAATTCCAATTGATTTGGTACAACATTAATATAGTACATACCTCGGGGAAGATGGGGGGAGGGGGAGGGGGAGCAGGAGCAGATCGAAAGAAAACAATTGTTTTTACATAAACTCTTACCGATTTTAATGAAACTTTGTATAATCACGTACAATTTGTGAAAAAATTATTGTAAGTGTCAGGCAAACTTTAGGGGAGGGGGGTTAAAGAGGGGGGTGCAGAGGAAAATAAAATTATCTTTTATATCACAGTTTTACCTACTTTAATGATAATTCTATAACTATCACTAACATTTTATGAAGATCACAGTGAGTGTATTATATACCTGGGGGGGGGGGAGCAAGGGGGGCAGATAAAAATAAAATATATTCTTCTTTAAATTACTCTATTATTGATTAAATTTTTTTTTGTACAATCACCTATAATTTATTAAAAATTCACAGTAAGTGTCAGACATACTTAGTGTGTGTGTGTGTGGGGGGGGGGGGTTAAACAAGGGGGGGAGAGGAAAATAAAGTGATTCTTTATATCATCATTTTAGCGATTTTAATGATATATTCTATAACTACCACTTAATTTTCATGAAGATTACAATGATTGCATTATATACCTGGGGGGGGGGAATGGGGAACCGATGGAAATAAAATATATTCTTCTTTAAACTACACTAGTAGTGTAAAAAGGGTGATTCTGCGCCACGGTGGTGGCGTAGTGGCGTATTGTGGCGTAGGGTGGAGGCGCGCCTCCACCATGACACCACTACGCCACCACCCTGGCTCAGAATACACACCTTTTTACACTACTTAGTCATCATCTTGGACGAAGGGTGTGTTGCCACCGGAAGAATAGAAACTGTGTGTTGCCACCGAAAGACTAGAAACTTTGGGTATCATCTTGGATGAGAAGTTCGGTGGTGCCATCTATCGGGGAGAAGGGGAATTTTGAGGACTTAGATTTATTTTCATAAATTTCGGACTTAGTATTTTTTTCACAATTTCGGAGACTTAGCATTTTCGCAATGGACAGGGAAGTTGATTGACTGAAACAAAGGTAGATGAGTATTATATAGTTAGAAACATTTAATGAATGGTATAGACTTTAATATTTAGGTGTTAACACCGGAAGAATAGAAACTTTTGAAGAGTTGTCATTCGGGGATTATAAATTGATTACAGAATTAAATAGAAATTTTCCTATGTATTTCAGGGAATTTGACAAAATGAAACAAAGGTTGATGAGTACTATATAATTAAAAACAGGGTATAGACATTAAAATTTAGGTGTTGCCACCGGAAGAATAGAAACTTTTAGAGAAATGACATTTGAGGATTATAAATTGATTACAGAATTAAATAGAAATTTTTCTATGTATTTCGGGGAATTTGACAAAATGAAACAAAGGTTGATGAGTACTATATAATTAAAAACAGGGTATAGACATTAAAATTTAGGTGTTGGCATTGTAAGAGTATAAATAATTTCCGGTGGGACTTAGCATTTTTGACTGAATGAAACAATGAATGACTGAAGTTAATTAACATCAGTAACAATTTATGAGTATTTTAGAAACTTAGCATTTCTAGAGATTAAAAATATATTGCGTTAAGATAATAAATAAGGAATTTAAATAGGAGTTCATACTTTTAGTGTTGTCATTGTAAATTTATATTTGGAAATTTTTACAGAATTTATAGAAACAAGATGATTCTAATACTGCATTCTAATTGGTTAATGAGTACACTTAGTATTTTAGAGCTTGAAATTTAGAAATTTTTGCAGATTTAACTAGAAATTTTCGTATTTTGAGGATAAGTGTCATCAGTGTATTAACACACAGATTTAAAAACAAAACAATAATAAACAATAATAAAACACATATTTTTCAATAATGAATGTCATACAATTATATGTATAATTAATTATTTTAAAACAAAAACGATACGCATAAATTTAAAAACAATAATAAATAATTTAAAACACATATTTTTTAATAATGAATATCATGTAATTATATGTATAATTAGTTATTTTAAAACAAAAACGACATTATAAGCAATAAAGATGTTTAAACTAAACTTTATACACATCATGACTTTATGTTAACACTAAATAAGTTTCACTTTTAAAATTTCTTTAAGCTCTAACTTATAAATACTATTAATACAATCGTTAAAATTGAACGCTGAAACAAAGGTAGATGAATTTAACGAATGGTATAGACCTTGATCTTAATATCTGCGCATTACCATTCGAAGATTATAAATTTATTACAGAATAAATAGAAATTCGCCTATGTATTTCATGGAATTTGACAAAATAAAACAAAGGGTTGGTGAGTATTATATAATTAAAAACATTGAATGTGAATGGTATAGACTTTGATATTAAAATTTGGGTGTTACCATTGGAAGAGTATAAATAATTTATATGTTATAAATTAAACTGAATACAATAAAAATTATTTAAATTAAACTAAATATAATAAAAATTATATAAATTAAACTTTATATTCTCACTAAATAAGATTCACACTTATTTAAACTCTAACATACATTCGTTAAAAATTGAACACTTTAAAAAATTACTATCATATAAATTTAAAAAAAATTACTATCATATAATAATATTAATTTAAAAAATGCATACAAAGATATATAGTAAAGTTATAAATTTTAAAAAAATACTATCATATAATAATATTAATTAAAAAAAATTACTATTATATAATAATATAAATTAAAAAAATTACTTTCATATAATAATATTAATTAAAAAAATGCATACAAAGATATACAGTAAAGTTATAAAATAAATAAATAAATAAAAAATAAATAAAAATAAAAATGACTATCCTATAATAATATTAATTTAAAAATACATGCAATGTTTAAAATCAACAATTAAATTTTATACACATTGTAATTAACTAAACTTTATGCTGTTACTATTAAATAAATTTCTCCTAACACGAAAACTTTACATAAATTTTATAAGCAAAAAAGCTATAAGTACATGAATATGTTATTTAAATTAAACATTATATTGATACTACACAAATATTATTTAACATTTATTCGAGTTTAACGCTGTAATATAATTTAAACTATCTTAGTTGATTTAAATGAAACAGGTAAGTACTTTTAAACTTGAAATAATAAAAATAAGTTCTTTTTATAAAATAATTGATATAAACTATAATAATAAAAAGGATTAGTTATATTTAAAAACTATCAGTTACTAAAAGTTATTTTGTATTAAACATTTCTATTTAAAATTTCGAAAAAATTGCATAAAAATTCAATGTATCATTTTAAATGAAAATAAACAGTTTCCTTAAAAAACAGATAATGCGGAATATTCTATGAGTCATCACCTGCAACGGAAAACCCCTATAGCTGATGAATCAAGTGTTATATACGCTGGCGAGCCATGCATATTAGTAATCAACACTATCTCATATAAAGATTCAGTTAAAATCATTAAAACAAGTTAGCGAATAATTAGGAATTTGCAATATTTTATTTTATTTATTTATTTATTTTTTTCACAAAGCATATCATACAATGAGTTTAAACGATTATTACCTACGTATCACTTAAACGGTATTGAAATAAATAAATATAAAAGTAAGTTATAGTTAAAAAATAAAAATTCGTTTGTGAAAGGAGTTTTATATATTGCAAAAATTAGTTTTACTCAAATAATTTCTAAACATACACAAGTTAAATGGAAACTTTTCTAGGTTTCATTTAAGCAATAATTTTCCATATGTGAAAGTAGTTTTATTTATGCAAAATTTAGTTTTATACAAACAAAAATATTTATAGTGTAACAATAAAAAAAAGTTTATAGTATAACAATAAAAAATTCCTTATAAGTAAATACCAATAAAAAATATTTTTTTTAAATTAATTTCTCTCTCTTCAATAAAACAATAAAAATTTCTTTTATAATGTTTGTAAAGTTTTAATAAAATTTATATTATAAACAAATTTACTAGAGTATACATATTAAGATATTACGTATAGAGTAGAGATACATATTAAGTTAAATAAATTATCAAATAGTAATAATAAATTATAAAACTTACTTAAAATTGAAGAAATTTCCCTTAGCGAAATGCAACCTTCAGTCTTGCACACAAATGCGAGAAACTGTTTATCGCTACACGTTGACTCACGTACAGATAAGAAGAGTGATGATTCATACCTATCTTAGTAGAATGTTGTTAAAGTTCTGTGTTTTTACAATAATATAAAATAGTTTATAGAGATCATTTATTTAATATCAGTTGTAAACTACATTTAAATAATGCAATAAGAGTTGAATTCCGCAATTAACCTATTAAAATATTGAAATATTTTTTAATTTTTTTTTATTTAATTTTACTTTTTTAATTATGCTAAGAAAATAATATGATCAAAACAGAATTATTTTACGATAAGACATCCTTTTTCATTCAATAAAATGTAACTATAATTTTTAATGAAAGGTTTTAAAATCACTTAATAGGATAAAATTAAAAACATAAATGTTATTGTTTTAGTAATTATTTTCTCTAGTTATTGAACTAAGTAATAAACTATCTATAAATAATCAGATAGCAAGAGAGGTTTTTGTATAATAACTATATATTATTTTAATATATCAATACATCGCAAGGTAAAATTTTTAACTTATTTATACGGATTGAAGTAATAAAAATTACTCATTTGCATATCCGCTAAATTTTATAAGTTGGATATATGATTTAAAAATACTAAACAATAATCCTTATGAGAGAATTGAGGTGACACTTTCACAGAAAGAAATTATCCTTTACAATAAGATTTGCTCAGAATGTCTAAGTGAAAATAACTTACCGTGAATCATACTAGAATCATGCAGGTGTAGTCGAATTTATTGTTTTTAGTTAATGAAACTTCTAATGAAACAATTATTTTTACTAGCATATAAATGTACATTTTTATATTATTCCTGTATATATAAAATTTTAAATAATTCATTAAGTGTTAAACTTTGCATTTAATCGATTAAATAAAGTTTTAGTAAAATATAAGAGTAATTTTTTAATGAATGGTTTTGAAATCACTTTAACTTTATAAGAAAAAAATAAAAAGAGGTTTTAAAATTACTTAATAGGATAAAATTAAAAATCTTATTGTTTTTAGCAATTATTTTATCTAGTTATAAACTATATATTATTTTATATACGCCTTATACTTAAGTCAGTTTTAGAGAAAAACCAAGAAAAAAATCCCAAAGGGTAGGCTGATGAGTTGGATTATTCTATATACTTAAAGAATCCAGGTACGGAAAAACCGAAATACATTATGCGGAAAAACATGCGAGATTTTCGGCTAAAACTCCAAAGCAGTGGACGGTAAGCATAACACACCTTAAAACAACCTACTCTCACGACGGCCAAACTAAGAATGAAGGGAAACGTTGAGTTGTAACACCTTATCTACTAGAGATAAGGGGGAATTCCCGAAAAGATGACTCACCCCTCGTTCGTTCATGTACAACATCTTCCGAGAAAGTTCGTGAAGGATCGGTGACGAGTTTGAATAATTTGCGTAACCGCTAAATTGTATAAGTGTGAATCTTTTAATGTGAGTATTATAGTAATGATAAATTTATTTCATAATCGATAACTCATTTATACATAATCAGGTTCACACATTATATAAAACAATACTATATTTAAAAGTTTTACTATACAATAGACATTCCCATATGGATATTCATAAGGCTTAAGACCAATTAATAAAACGAGGGTCCTATAAGCGAAATGCATGAGAGTCTTTCTAAGGAATCCTAATCTGTATTGAAGTCAGTTTTAGTGAAAACCAAGAAAAACTACAAACGGGTAGATTGATGAAATGGATTCAAACCCAACACTTCCCCTTTTACTATAGAATCGTTAACAAATCGTAAGATTGATGACTCATACTAGAGTCATACAGCTGTATTGAAACTTACTGTTTTCAGTTAATGAAACTTCGAATGAGACAATTATTTTTACCACCACGTAAATGAAAATTTTTATATTAATCCTATATGGATAAAACTTTAAATAATTCATTACAAGTGTAAACTCATACCATTAAATATTTAACTGTTGGCCGTATAAGTTTATTGGTCTGTGTGGGAGTCATTCTATATTTAAGTGAGTTTTGAAGACATCCTCGGAAAACTCCAAACAGATAGGTTGATAAGCTGGAATCGAACCTGGTATTAAACACAGAATCGTTTGATCTCCCAAAATCCTTGTAACAACATGTTTATGAACTTTATAAGAAAATGCATTATACGGTTTGAGCTTAGTAGATTTTGCATGCGTTAACTATGTAACAGCGAATTAAACATCTATAGTTGTAATTTTTTTCACTATATATTATTTAACTATATTTATACACCATGCATTGTATAATATTTCCCGTGGTAAAAGTTTAAACTGAGTAATTATTCATCAACATAAGTGTTAACTTGAATACAAAAGACAGTATATGAATAAACGGTTAGTAATGTGAAAATGCTGATTTGTAAAACATTTTGAAAGAAGTAACTCATAAATTTATTTGATATCTTTATACTTATGCATACACACGCTTAAGTGACTTATATAAAACAACACTATGATTAAAAGTTTTACTAATTTTTCATTTGTTAACGATTCTATAGTAAAAGGGGAAGTGTTGGGTTTGAATCCATTTCATCAATCTACCCGTTTGTAGTTTTTCTTGGTTTTCACTAAAACCGACTTCAATACAGATTAGGATTCCTTAGAAAGACTATCATGCATTTCGCTTATAGGACCCTCGTTTTATTAATTGGTCTTAAGCCTTATGAATATCCATATGGGAATGTCTATTGTATAGTAAAACTTTTAAATATAGTATTGTTTTATATAATGTGTGAACCTGATTATGTATAAATGAGTTATCGATTATGAAATAAATTTATCATTACTATAATACTCACATTAAAAGATTCACACTTATACAATTTAGCGGTTACGCAAATTATTCAAACTCGTCACCGATCCTTCACGAACTTTCTCGGAAGATGTTGTACATGAACGAACGAGGGGTGAGTCATCTTTTCGGAAATTCCCCCTTATCTCTAGTAGATAAGGTGTTACAACTCAACGTTTCCCTTCATTCTTAGTTTGGCAGTCGTGTGAGTAGGTTGTTTTAAGGTGTGTTATGTTTACCGTCCACTGCTTTGGAGTTTTAGCCGAAAATCTCGCATGTTTTTCCGCATAATGTATTTCGGTTTTTCCGTACCTGGATTCTTTAAGTATATAGAATAATCCAACTCATCAGCCTACCCTTTGGGATTTTTTTCTTGGTTTTTCTCTAAAACTGACTTAAGTATAAGGCGTATATAAAATAATATATAGTTTATAACTAGATAAAATAATTGCTAAAAACAATAAGATTTTTAATTTTATCCTATTAAGTAATTTTAAAACCTCTTTTTATTTTTTTCTTATAAAGTTAAAGTGATTTCAAAACCATTCATTAAAAAATTACTCTTATATTTTACTAAAACTTTATTTAATCGATTAAATGCAAAGTTTAACACTTAATGAACTATTTAAAATTTTATATATAGAGGAATAATATAAAAATGTACATTTATATGCTAGTAAAAATAATTGTTTCATTAGAAGTTTCATTAACTAAAAACAATAAATTCGACTACAACTGCATGATTCTAGTATGATTCACGGTAAGTTATTTTCACTTAGACATTCTGAGCAAATCTTATTGTAAAGGATAATTTCTTTCTGTGAAAGTGTCACCTCAATTCTCTCATAAGGATTATTGTTTAGTATTTTTAAATCATATATCCAACTTATAAAATTTAGCGGATATGCAAATGAGTAATTTTTATTACTTCAATCCGTATAAATAAGTTAAAAATTTTACCTTGCGATGTATTGATATATTAAAATAATATATAGTTATTATACAAAAACCTCTCTTGCTATCTGATTATTTATAGATAGTTTATTACTTAGTTCAATAACTAGAGAAAATAATTACTAAAACAATAACATTTATGTTTTTAATTTTATCCTATTAAGTGATTTTAAAACCTTTCATTAAAAATTATAGTTACATTTTATTGAATGAAAAAGGATGTCTTATCGTAAAATAATTCTGTTTTGATCATATTATTTTCTTAGCATAATTAAAAAAGTAAAATTAAATAAAAAAAATTAAAAATATTTCAATATTTTAATAGGTTAATTGCGGAATTCAACTCTTATTGCATTATTTAAATGTAGTTTACAACTGATATTAAATAAATGATCTCTATAAACTATTTTATATTATTGTAAAAACACAGAACTTTAACAACATTCTACTAAGATAGGTATGAATCATCACTCTTCTTATCTGTACGTGAGTCAACGTGTAGCGATAAACAGTTTCTCGCATTTGTGTGCAAGACTGAAGGTTGCATTTCGCTAAGGGAAATTTCTTCAATTTTAAGTAAGTTTTATAATTTATTATTACTATTTGATAATTTATTTAACTTAATATGTATCTCTACTCTATACGTAATATCTTAATATGTATACTCTAGTAAATTTGTTTATAATAGAAATTTTATTAAAACTTTACAAACATTATAAAAGAAATTTTTATTGTTTTATTGAAGAGAGAGAAATTAATTTAAAAAAAATATTTTTTATTGGTATTTACTTATAAGGAATTTTTTATTGTTATACTATAAACTTTTTTTATTGTTACACTATAAATATTTTTGTTTGTATAAAACTAAATTTTGCATAAATAAAACTACTTTCACATATGGAAAATTATTGCTTAAATGAAACCTAGAAAAGTTTCCATTTAACTTGTGTATGTTTAGAAATTATTTGAGTAAAACTAATTTTTGCAATATATAAAACTCCTTTCACAAACGAATTTTTATTTTTTAACTATAACTTACTTTTATATTTATTTATTTCAATACCGTTTAAGTGATACGTAGGTAATAATCGTTTAAACTCATTGCATGATATGCTTTGTGAAAAAAATAAATAAATAAATAAAATAAAATATTGCAAATTCCTAATTATTCGCTACATTTTTTTAATGATTTTAACTGAATCTTTATATGAGATAGTGTTGATTACTAATATGCATGGCTCGCCAGCGTATATAACACATAATTCATCAGCTATAGGGGTTTTCCGTTGCAGGTGATGACTCATAGAATATTCCGCATTATCTGTTTTTTAAGGAAACTGTTTATTTTCATTTAAATTGATACATTGAATTTTTATGCAATTTTTTCGAAATTTTAAATAGAAATGTTTAATACAAAATAACTTTTAGTAACTGATAGTTTTTAAATATAACTAATCCTTTTTATTATTATAGTTTATATCAATTATTTTATAAAAAGAACTTATTTTTATTATTTCAAGTTAAAAAGTACTTACCTGTTTCATTTAAATCAACTAAGATAGTTTAAATTATATTACAGCGTTAAACTCGAATAAATGTTAAATAATATTTGTGTAGTATCAATATAATGTTTAATTTAAATAACATATTCATGTACTTATAGCTTTTTTGCTTATAAAATTTATGTAAAGTTTTCGTGTTAGGAGAAATTTATTTAATAGTAACAGCATAAAGTTTAGTTAATTACAATGTGTATAAAATTTAATTGTTGATTTTAAACATTGCATGTATTTTTAAATTAATATTATTATAGGATAGTCATTTTTATTTTTATTTATTTTTTATTTATTTATTTATTTTATAACTTTACTGTATATCTTTGTATGCATTTTTTTAATTAATATTATTATATGAAAGTAATTTTTTTAATTTATATTATTATATAATAGTAATTTTTTTTAATTAATATTATTATATGATAGTATTTTTTTAAAATTTATAACTTTACTATATATCTTTGTATGCATTTTTTAAATTAATATTATTATATGATAGTAATTTTTTTTAAATTTATATGATAGTAATTTTTTAAAGTGTTCAATTTTTAACGAATGTATGTTAGAGTTTAAATAAGTGTGAATCTTATTTAGTGAGAATATAAAGTTTAATTTATATAATTTTTATTATATTTAGTTTAATTTAAATAATTTTTATTGTATTCAGTTTAATTTATAACATATAAATTATTTATACTCTTCCAATGGTAACACCCAAATTTTAATATCAAAGTCTATACCATTCACATTCAATGTTTTTAATTATATAATACTCACCAACCCTTTGTTTTATTTTGTCAAATTCCATGAAATACATAGGCGAATTTCTATTTATTCTGTAATAAATTTATAATCTTCGAATGGTAATGCGCAGATATTAAGATCAAGGTCTATACCATTCGTTAAATTCATCTACCTTTGTTTCAGCGTTCAATTTTAACGATTGTATTAATAGTATTTATAAGTTAGAGCTTAAAGAAATTTTAAAAGTGAAACTTATTTAGTGTTAACATAAAGTCATGATGTGTATAAAGTTTAGTTTAAACAACTTTATTGCTTATAATGTCGTTTTTGTTTTAAAATAACTAATTATACATATAATTACATGATATTCATTATTAAAAAATATGTGTTTTAAATTATTTATTATTGTTTTTAAATTTATGCGTATCGTTTTTGTTTTAAAATAATTAATTATACATATAATTGTATGACATTCATTATTGAAAAATATGTGTTTTATTATTGTTTATTATTGTTTTGTTTTTAAATCTGTGTGTTAATACACTGATGACACTTATTTCAAAATACGAAAATTTCTAGTTAAATCTGCAAAAATTTCTAAATTTCAAGCTCTAAAATACTAAGTATACTCATTAACCAATTAGAATGCAGTATTAGAATCATCTTGTTTCTATAAATTCTGTAAAAATTCCCAAATATAAATTTACAATGACAACACTAAAAGTATGAACTCCTATTTAAATTCCTTATTTATTATCTTAACGCAATATATTTTTAATCTCTAAAAATGCTAAGTTTCTAAAATACTCATAAATTGTTACTGATGTTAATTAACTTCAGTCATTCATTGTTTCATTCAGTCAAAAATGCTAAGTCCCACCGGAAATTATTTATACTCTTACAATGCCAACACCTAAATTTTAATGTCTATACCCTGTTTTTAATTATATAGTACTCATCAACCTTTGTTTCATTTTGTCAAATTCCCCGAAATACATAGAAAAATTTCTATTTAATTCTGTAATCAATTTATAATCCTCAAATGTCATTTCTCCAAAAGTTTCTATTCTTCCGGTGGCAACACCTAAATTTTAATGTCTATACCCTGTTTTTAATTATATAGTACTCATCAACCTTTGTTTCATTTTGTCAAATTCCCTGAAATACATAGGAAAATTTCTATTTAATTCTGTAATCAATTTATAATCCCCGAATGACAACTCTTCAAAAGTTTCTATTCTTCCGGTGTTAACACCTAAATATTAAAGTCTATACCATTCATTAAATGTTTCTAACTATATAATACTCATCTACCTTTGTTTCAGTCAATCAACTTCCCTGTCCATTGCGAAAATGCTAAGTCTCCGAAATTGTGAAAAAAATACTAAGTCCGAAATTTATGAAAATAAATCTAAGTCCTCAAAATTCCCCTTCTCCCCGATAGATGGCACCACCGAACTTCTCATCCAAGATGATACCCAAAGTTTCTAGTCTTCCGGTGGCAACACACAGTTTCTATTCTTCCGGTGGCAACACACCCTTCGTCCAAAGTGATGACTAAGTAGTGTAAAAAGGTGTGTATTCTGAGCCAGGGTGGTGGCGTAGTGGTGTCAGGGTGGAGGCGCGCCTCCACCCTACGCAACAATACGCCACTACGCCACCACCGTGGCGCAGAATCACCCTTTTTACACTACTTACACTATTATCGATTTAAACAAAAACTTTGTATAGTAGAATACAATTTGTGAAAAAAATCACAGTAAGGTCAGACATACTTGGGGGGGGGTTAAAGAGAGGGGGGACAGAGGAAAATAAAATATATTTTTATATCACCATTTTACCGATTTTAATGACATATTGTATAACTATCACTTACTGGTATCACTAAAATGGTAATATAAAAATTCAATTTATTTTCCTCTGCCCCCTCCTACCCCCCCTCCCTCCAAGTATGTTTGACACTTATTGCAATTTTTTCATAAACTATGCGTGATTATACAAAAAATTTTTAATCGATAATAGGATAGTTTAAAGAAGAAAATATTTTATTTTCATCTGCTCCCCCCTTGCCCCCCCCTCCCAGATATATAATACACTCACTGTTATCTTCATAAAAGTTAAGTGATAGTTATAAATTGTATCATTAATTCGGTAAAATGGTGATATAAAAAAAATCATTTTGTTTTCTCCTTCCCCCCCCTCCCCGAAAAAAAAAAATGTGCCTGACACTTACTGTAATTTTTTCACAAATTATACGTGATTATACGGTTTTTTGAATCGATAAAAGGGTAGTTTAAAGAAGAATGAAATCTATTTCCATATCCCCCCTTGCCCTCCCCCCCCACAGTATATAATGCACTCATTGTGATCTTCATAAAAAGTAAGTGATAATTATAAAATATATCATTAAATCGGTAAAACGGTGCTATAAAAGATAATTTTATTTTCCTCTGCCCCCCCCCCTCTTTACCCCCCCCAAGTTTGCCTGCCACTTACTGTCATTTTTTTCACAAATTGCACGTGATTATATAAAGTTTCATTAAAATCTGTAAGAGTTTTTGTAAAAACAATTATTTTCTTTCGATCTGCTCGTGCCCCCCTCCCCCCTCTTCCCCGACATATATACTAAATGAATGTTGTACCAAATCAATTGAAATTTCTAAAAATGTAGTTTGAAAGTCATTTTTTAAATTCATTATTTGATATTTATTATTTTGCGATTTGCGAATTGGAAAAGTGCCCTTTTTTCCGGTGCCCTTTTTTCCGGGTGCCCTTTTTTCCAGTGCCCTTTTTTCCGGTGCCCTTTCTTTCGTGCCCTTTTTTCCGGTGCCCTTTTTTCCGGGATCCACAAACTATGGCACGTTTAGTTTAGAAATTCTCTTCTATAAAAAGAAATTCGTGCATATTTGCAACATATATTTTCGATATTCCTATTAGAACTTTTAAAAAATTACATTTCATGCAATTTTTCTCCTTTTTTTTTCTTAAATATTATTTATTTAAATTAAATTTTCAAGCTGATGATAATAAAATTGAATGTTGACGATTTTTACTTAATGTTTATTTATTTATTCATTTATTTTTTACATAAAAAGAAATATTTCTTTACTCATGCGAATAAAAAGTATTGAAAAATGAAACTTATAACATGATTTATTTTTTATTTATTTTTTATTATTTTTTTAAATATAAAACTAACGTCGTAATAGTTTTAATTATTACTAGTTAATACCCGTCAAAATTTGACGAATGATGTGCAACTAAAATCTTTTCACGGCATAAAGTTAAAAACACCCTTGTTTGAATATTTCGCATTGCCCTTAATCGGTTTAAAACCCTTTGCTTTAACCAATTCTCTTTTGGTTTGAGGGAGGAGGGATAAATTTCATGAAATTTCAATATACAAAATTTAAGTATACTTCATATATTAAAAATGAAATCCCAAGGTTTGCCATGACAATAAGTGTAAAAATCGGAGATAACAAAATTATTAATATTACCAACTATTTTTAAAGGAATTTATATGGTTAAAATTCCTCTATGCATTAAAATTCAATGAAAATGTCTTGAAGGAAGTATAATATTTAAAATTTTGTTTTTCTAATGTTTAATTTAGGTTTTCTTTCACATCTTTTAAACTTATAATCTTATGGTGCTGATATAAAAATTACACTTTAAAGTTTAAGAATAAGTATCGTAAATTTTAACTTTCTAAAAGTTACAATAAGAATTTTAAAATCAATATTTAAATAATGCTATTAAATATAACCTATTAAATATTTTAGCTTTCTCCTTCAAATAATTTATTTAGTTATGTTAAAGAAATTATAACACCAGCTTAAAGCGGCAGGCACACTTGCGATTTATTTTTTAATCACTCTTTCTCTTTGTATTTTTCCCCTTTTCAGTTAACTTTTCAAGGTAACTATTCTTTACAGGCAATATACGTTTAAATGAATAGTAAACATGTGTTTGTAAACATCTGGTTTTACCATAAAGTAGAAAGCGAAGTCCTGTCGCCAATTTCAGAAGGATAGGAGGACTTTCAATGTTGTTAACGATAGGGAATCACAATGAGGATTATTTAAAGAATTCTAATTGGCTTTTTTCTGTTTGGCTAGGAATAATGGAAATGTCAGACTAAACAGATTAATTTAGAAAATATCGACTTTCAGATTTTCTTTTATAGTTTAGAATCAGTCATACAATCAGTAGGTTATTTAACAGTGCTTAACATCCTAAATATCGTGCTAATTTATTCTTACATGCTTTAAAAAGATGGATAAATTTCTTTCTTTCTTTCTTTTTTTTTTTTTTTAAATAAGATTATCAACATCACCGAATAAAAATAATTCTTATTCAAAGCCAAATGAATCGAATATTCAACCTGAAACAGGGTTCAAAAAAGGATCCTCCAGAAGGAAATTTCAAAGTAAAAGGGAAAATACATTTTCTTGGATTTCTTACAATGAAATTAGGATAAAGTGTTTTGTCAAGTATTTAAAGATACAGCTGAAAGCAATTTATAGCCATTCATTAAAATTTTCAATAACTAGATTTTACAGAGCGGATTTTCACAGTGGCACAAAGCAATTTGGCTTTTTAAAATTCACCGAGAAGCGCCGGGTTCGATCCCAGATAGCACTCACCGATCTAGTCATTTGGAGTTTTCCATGGTTTTCTCTAAAACACGTATACATACGAGCTTAGACTACGTAGAAAGATCCCCTTTTTACTTTCGAAACAGTTGTAGGTGTCTGAAAAGGGAGAAGGGCGCCGCAGTCGCTACATTGCAGTAATTCGCCAATATTAGAAATTTCAAAAATCATTTGCATAAATAAATATGCTGTTGTAAGTGTCTGAGACCGGGAAAATTGCCATTTGAACCGTACGTGAATTTGTTATGGTCAGATTTTTTTTTTTTTTTTTTTTTCTTTTTTAAGTCGTAAATACGGTCAGAATTTTCAAGGGTACTTTGTAGTTTGTACGGTAAGCAAAAAGGCTGTTGTAAGTGTCTGAAGCAGGACGAAGGCGCCGCAGCCCCTCACAGAGCGAGAATTTGCTACTGTCATACTTTTTAATGCAACATTTTTTCTTAGCCGGTGAATCAGCTGGTCGACAGAGAAGGCCAGTGTTACATGAATCTTAGCGTTTTTCACAGATAACATTATTAACAAAATTATGATCCACCTCTTTCAGGTGCAAATCAGCACATAGAAAAGAAATCTCATATGCCGCCATATTTTTAAAAACATTGGTGGGGAGAGGACTGTACATCCCCCGCTCAAGCTTTGTTCCTGAGCAGAGCACCGACAGCATTTTTTTAAAGTCGACGCCCCTGCTTCACATTCTTTACTGTGCCAGGCAACATCATACGTGATTTATGTAATCTTTCATTTTTTCGATCGCCTTCGTCTATGAGTAGGGCCGGTGACAAGAATTACGGGCCCCTGGGCAAATGAAAGTATGCCCCCCCCCCACACACACATAATCACTTCTTAAATTGCAATCGAAAAATGGTTTAAATTTTTGGGTACTGTGGTATTTCAAATAGCTCCAATGAAATACAGTGATACAATAGGTAGTACATTATCGAACTATACATTTATGTAATGAAATTTGATTAAATAAGAAGTCTGACAAAAACATACAATTGCTTTGCTTTTCATTCTCAATATAATTAATTTACAAAAGAAGACTTGTGATCAATCAGTGATTGATATATGTACTATCTATTGCACTTTAAAGTTAAATATAAAATTTTAAAATAAAGATATCATGATTCAAATATAAATGTAATATATTTGAAAAAATGAAATTTAATCTAAAAATTTCTTTTAAAAATTCTGCTTTTCTTTTTGACAACCTTGAATTTTATTTATTTAATAAGTTATCCCCTGAAAATCTGTTTGGTCTATAATTCAATATTTAAAAAATTAACTTTTGAATGAAGTGAACATTAATAATTACCGAGCAAGCTGAGTAGATTCATAAAAGTATATACTATTGGCAGCAAAATTATTCGAGCGCTAGCAACAATTCCTATATGAAAAAAGTACGCTTAATACTGTTTTATTAAATAAATCCTTGTTGAATTATGTTCTTAGACTGCCTAAAAACATGACTCGACAAGGATTTATTTAATAAAGCAGTACTAAGTGTACTTTTTATATAAGAATTATTGCTAGCGCTCGAATAATTTTGCTGCCGACAGTAATAGGCTGAAAGTTTTCTGATAATTTCTTTTCTGCCATTTTTTTTTTTTTAATACTTTATTTTCTGTGATTAACAAGATTTAAAATAGTAATTTTTTAAACAAACAAAAGTAAAGGCATAATGACTTGGGCTATTATTATAAGTTTTTTTTATTATTATTAAATATACATATTAAAAATTAGAAAAAAAGAAAAAGAAGTATATATATATATATATATAATTATGTTTTTTGTATTTCTTAAGCAGTGAGTAGTTCTTTTAAGTAAGTAAATTTTGATCCCAGAAAGATGATTTACAGTCACCTGTAAAAAGAATTTGGTGCCAGGACCCTCGTAGAAATTTTTAAAGTTTATTAATAATCAATATTGCCTCGGAAATATTGCATCATTGCTCCACCCCAATGATTCATCCAACAGCTACTTCATGGTTGAATGAGATTGGCCGTTATACCCGAAAGCGGGCATCTGCTGCTTGCGTGACCCCAATCCAAACAGCTGTTGCCATCGTACTCTTTTTGAAAGGGTTCATTGTGTTGTGCCAATGAGTCATCACGGGGATTCAATGCACCTGGTCCCTTTTGAAAGGCCCCATTCATCCAAAGACATCATGGTTGAATGAGGTTGGTCGTTATACTTGAAAGCACCTCCCCCCTCGTGCACCTGGCCATTGAACAATGCTTCATTGTCTGCCCCCAATGAGTCATCACGGGGACCCTTTTGAAAGGCCCCATTCATCCATATACATAATATATATTAATAATAATTATAAATAATTTTTTGATGGATAAAAAGTTGATCTCAAATAAAATCCCCAGTGAAGATAAAATAATAATAATAATAATAATAAATAAATAATTTTTTCTGAATAAAAAGTTGATCTCAAATAAAATCCCCAGTGAAGATATAATAATAATAATAATAATAATAATAATAATAAATAAATAATTTTTTATTAATATCTGGATAAAAAGTTGATCTCAAATAAAATCCCCAGTCAATCATTTTTTTCTGAATAAAACGTTGTCCACTCGCTCCCATTGGTTCCTCCCGACACGCGGAGGCGGGGCCTCGCGAACGTCTAGAGCGGCTTTCCGTTTACCGAGTCAGTCGAGATGGAGTGCTCCATCTGTTACGAGTCTCTCTCTTCTTGGAATGGGTTTACCCTTCGCTGCGGACACATGTTCGACACGACGTGTGTCCGGCGCCTACTCCATCATGCGCGGAGCTATTCGGAAGCCCAGTGCCCCCTCTGCCGGTTCGAATTCTACTATGCAGGACTGGAGGGGCAGTTGAACATTCCTGAACAAATACAGTTGTCGTCGGACACCTCCCGCTCCAGCAGTCCGGATTTGCCGAGCGTGGAGGAACTGCTGCGCTCCAGCGAAGGGTCCTCTGCCGCTCCCTCTGCTGTTTCCTCTGCCGCTCCCTCTGCCGCTTCCTCTGCTGTTTCCACCGCCTCTTCCTCTGCTGGCCCCCAGTTTATTTCTCTACGGGAACTTCGGGCTACGCGCTTTGAGCCCGAATTTTGGAACTGTTTACGAGCCGCGGCCGCCCTCTCATCCACCGCCTCTGCCACCGCCTCATCAGTCTCTGCAACCGCCACCTCCTCATCAGTCTCTGCCACCGCCACCACCTCTGGTCCCTCATCATCCACCGCCTCTGTCACCGCCACCGCCTCTGGTCCCTCCTCATCAGTCTCTGCCACCGCCTCCTCATCAGCCGCTACCGTCACCAGCTCCTCAGTTCCCGCAGCCATTTCACCTAGTCCTTCCTCTGCGGCCGCCTCACCAGTCCCCGGCCCCTCCAGGAGAAGAAGAGGAAGAAAATCCGTAAGTTCCCTGAAATTTCCATTAGTTAAAAAATTATCTTTAAAACTTAAAAAAAAATTACGAAAGTCATTTAAAAAATTCAACCAATCAGCTAAACATATCAAAGACTTAAAAAATTTAAATTACTCCATAGATTTTAATTTTAAATTAAATAGATTGCATACACAATATTTACAATTGAAAAAAGAACACACACTCTTTATGAGAGAAGTAATGAAAGCCCTCCCCTCTTCTTCTTCTCCTGTTGTATAAAAAATGTTGTATATAAAAAATGTTGTATATAAAAAATGTTGTATATAAAAAATGTAAATAATTGTATATAAATAAAAATATTTTATTGTTATTACAGTTTGTTTGTTTTTTTTTTTAAAGTTGTTTGTTTTTTTAAAGTAAAAAAATGGGACTGGACAAGGTATTGTGGGGGTAACCCCCACAATACCTTGTCCAGTCCCATTTTTTTACATTCAATTACTTACCAATATTGGATATTCAAAATAAAAAACATATTCCTTAAAGTTTATCGGATATAATCAAGAGTGAATTAAATTAAGACAACTAATATATAAATGTTACTGAATCTTAGGGTGATCTGTGTTACACTTTTATTTTATTTTATATATGTCACTTAGTATCGAATAGCTATATAATAATAATAATAACAATAATTAATATATATATATATATATATATATATATATATATATATATATATATATATATATATATATAATTTATATATAATATAAATAATTTCAAAACTTTTGTGAGCAAAATGAAATGGTAATATTTTCAATATAGTATCAGAAAATGAAAACACCTCACAGAAATTATACTCACCTTTAATCCAACAAAATATAAATGATGTGATACCACCATTTTGGATTCTCAGTATATAATCGATAGAATTCAAATAAAATGGTATCAGAAAATGAAAACAATTACTTCAAATCTTAAAAGGAAAGAGTCGGTGACTGAGAGAGAATAAAAAAATCTTTCACCGACGCTGACAAACTATTCAACAATTTTTTTTTTCAATTTCAAATTTTTTTTGAATGTGTTGGTCAACCTTGAAAGCTTTGGTGAGTTGATAAAAAAATTTTCTTTCGCTAGGTCTCCGAATAAAATTTTTTTGAAATTGAAAAAAAAATTTTTTTTGAATGCTTTGTCATCAATCTTGAAAGCTTCGGCGAGTCAGTCATGACAACGCATTCAAAATTTTTTTTTTTCCAATTTCAAAAAATTTTTATCCGAGCTTTCAAGATTGACCACAACGCATTCAAAATTTTTTTTTCAATTTCAAAAAAATTTTATCCGACTCACCAAAGCTTTCAAGATTGACCACAACGCATTCAAAATTTTTTTTTCAATTTCAAAAAAATTTTATCCGACTCGCCAAAGCTTTCAAGATTGACCACAACACATTCCGACTCACCAAAGCTTTCAAGATTGACCACAAGGCATTCAAAACAATTTTTTTCCCAACAATTTTATTCGGAGATCTAGCAAGAGAAAAGTTTTTCACCGACTTGCCAAAGCTTAAAAAAAAAAAAAAAAAAAAAAAAAAAAAAAAAAAAAAAATTTTTTTTTTTTTTTTTTTTTTTTTAAGTAGGTTAAAAAAAAAAAAAAAAAAAAAAAAAAAAAAAAAAAAATTTTTTTTTTTTTTTTTTTTTTTTTAAGTAGGTTAAAAAAAAAAAAAAAAAAAAAAAAAAAAAAAAAAAAAAATTTTTTTTTTTTTTTTTTTTTTTTTTTTAACCTACTTTAAAAAAAAAAAAAAAAAAAAAAAATTTTTTTTTTTTTTTTTTTTTTTTTTTTTTTTTTTTTTAAACCAGGTCAAAAAAAAAAAAAAAAAAAAAAAAAAAAAAAAAAAAAATTTTTTTTTTTTTTTTTTTTTTTTTTTTTTTTTTTTAAAGTTTTGGCGAGTCGGTGAAAAACTTTTCTCTTGCCGGATAAAATTGTTGGAAAAAAAAACTTTTTGAATGCCTTGTGGTCAATCTTGAAAGCTCGGATAAATTTTTTTTTGCAATTGAAAAAAAAAATTTTTGAATACGTTGTGGTCAATCTTGAAAGCTCGGATAAAATTTTTTTGAAATTGAAAAAAAAAATTTTAGATTGGCATTGGTTATGGTATCATGGAATGGACTATACAAACACGTCAACCCACAAAAACTATTCCCATGAAGCACATCGATCCAAGTCAAGCATTTACCCGATATACGACCCTCTAAAAATTTTCGACCGTCCCACGGACTGGTGGGAATTTTCGATGTTCTCTAAGACAAATTATTATCTATTTCATCCTGTCGTGCGTGTTTGAATTGTGCAAAACCACTAAAGGAAAATGAAAGTTAAAAAATTTTTTAAACACAATTGTGGTATGCGGCGCGGCCCCGGGCCATCGGCCCGAGGCCTCCCTCCACCACCCGCCACATACACGTGACACCCTTCAACACTCGGCCCCGGGCCATCGGCCCGAGGCCTCCCTCCACCACCCGCCACATACACGTGACACCCTTCATTTTCAGTGGGACCCGGGGCGCCCCCACACAGGGGGGCGTCGCCTCAAACCCTTATTTGAGTGTCACACCATTGTTTTTTAAAACCATTTTTAAAAGACACACACCATTGTTTTTTAACACCATTGTCACACCATTGTTTTTAAAACCATTGTTTTTAAAACACACCATTGTCACCCCATTGTCACACCATTGTTTTTAAAACCATTGTTTTTAAAACACACCATTGTTTTTAAAACCACACATTTGTTTTTGAAAACCACACATTTGTTTTTAAAATCATTTGACACTATTGTTTTTAAAACCACACATTTGTCATTTTGAAAACCACACATTTGTTTTTAAAACCATTTCACACTATTGTTTTTTAAAACCACACATTTGTCATTTTGAAAACCACACATTTGTCATTTTGAAAACCACACATTTGTTTTTAAAACCATTTCACACTATTGTTTTTTAAAACCACACATTTGTTTTTAAAACCATTTCACACTATTGTTTTTTAAAACCACACATTTGTCATTTTGAAAACCACACATTTGTTTTTAAAACCATTTCACACTATTGTTTTTTAAAACCACACATTTGTCATTTTGAAAACCACACATTTGTTTTTAAAATCATTTGACACTATTGTTTTTAAAACCACACATTTGTTTTGAAAAGCACACAATCATTTGTTTTGAAAACCATTTGTCCATACAGTTATGCACAACAACAATGAATGGACTTACCTTTTCTCCTTCTATGATCGCTTCTTGCGCCGCGCTCTCTCTCCCCCCAGGGTCGGCCTCTTAGGTACTGCACGAGACTGCCACTTAGGTAGGAGCCAACGATGGGCTTCAGTGAAAGGGACTGCTCGCACAGAGTGAAAGGGCGTTCCCCCGGGGGCCTCTAAAAACTAAAACACTAAAAACTAAACACTCGCGCTTAACTAAACACTAAACACTAAAAACTAATCTTACATCACTAAGAGGGTGTTTGTGTTGGTGTGAATAAATGAGACAGAGACACTTTTTCACTTTTTAATGTCCAAACAAAAAAACAAAAAATAGAGGTGTCAGATGGCAGCCTGATCCTCGGCTCCACCGCCCGATGTACTTACTCACTAGATGTACTATCACTAAACACTAAACCTAACCTAACACTGGCAGGTCGCGCTCTCTCGCACCCCGGGATCAGCCTCTTAGGTACTGCACGAGACTGCCGCTTAGGTAGGAGCCAACGATGGGCTTCAGTGAAAGGGACTGCTCGCACAGAGTGAAAGGGCGTTCCCCCGGGGCCACTAAAACACTAATACTAAAACTAATGTGGGGTGTTTGTGTTGGTGTGAATAAATGAGACAGAGACACTTTTTCAATCTTTAATGTCCAAACAAAAAAAGAAAAAAGAAGTGTTAGATGGCAGCTGCGGGTCTACGGGCATAACAACGTAGACCATCCATGTCGACAGCTCCACCGCCCGGTGTATCTTACACACTAAAAAACTAACCTAAAGCTGGCAGAAGGGTCCGAGTGGAGTGTGTGTGAATGTGGGGAGGGGGGAGGGGGGGACTTTCGGGAGGGGGAGGGGGGGGGAAGCAGAGTACATGTTCCCAAACGTAGCCACTAGAAATGACCACCAGGAAGCCTTCCACGACTCTGCAGTCCCCGGGGGGGCTGTGTAGGTGGATGCCTCGGGGGGCAGAGCACGTGTTCCCAGAAGTAGCCACTAGAAATGACCACCGAGAATCCTTCCTCGACTCTGCCGCCTCCGACATGCACATTGGGACCCTCTCCGCCAAGTGCTGAAGTGCGGGTCGCTGATATAGACAAAAAAAAAAAAAAAAAAAAAAAAAAAAAAAAAAAATTTTCGAAAAAAAAAAAAAAAAAAAAAAAAAAAAAAAAAAAAAAAAATTTCGAAAAAAAAAAAAAAAAAAAAAAAAAAAATTTTTTTTTTTTTTTTTTTTTTTTTTTACATATATATATATGTACACACTGTATGGACGGATAGAGACAGACCGTGAGAGGAATGGACATTTACAAGACATTTGGAACAGGTATTTCAAATCACATTTATTTGAACAGGGAGCTGTGAGCATCGGAGGTATGAGAAAAAATTTTAATATAGTTATAAAACATTAATACACTTTTCAAACTGACATTTTAAGGATTTTTTTAAATGGTTCGCCCATTTGGTGGGGTGTGGTGTGAACCCTTTCAAACTATAGTTGTTATTCAAAGGGTAACAAATGTTTTGTTTATTCAGTTGAAAGCTTTCAAACTCATTATTGAAAACATAATATATTTTAAGGACATCATTTTATCCTTTCAAACTATCATTTTAAGATAAACACATATAATTTTTTAAAATGGCCTTTCAAACTATAGTTTCAAATTTTTCAAAATCATATCCAACTATAGTTAAAACATAATCCCTTTCAACCATTATTCACAACCTTTTAAGGATGGTGTACAACATAATGCAAATGAGAATAGACCCATTTTGAAAAATTCATCAAGAACATATTTGATTTAAATCTTTCTGATCCCACAGTTAAACCATACATTTCAAACTTTTGTGTTATTACAATAAGTATATAACAATTGTTTTCAAAAATGCCAGGGAAATTGAAAAATCCCATATTATTATTTTACAGTTTTCAAAAAGTTTAATCAAACAATTTACTTGTAATCGCCCCCAGTTGGGGTTTTGTTTATTCAGTTGAAAGCGGTCAAACTATAAAAACATTATATATTTTAAGGACCAATCCTTTCAAACTATAGTCATATAATTTTTTAAAATGGATGGGGAGCACATAATAAGAACATAAAATTGACCAATATTTTTTAAACCTTTCAAACTATAGTTTAAACATAATCCCTTTCAACCATTATTCACATTTTAAGGATGGTGTACAACATAATACAAATGAGAATAGACCCATTTTGAAAAATTCATCAAGAACATATTTGATTTAAATCTTTCTGGTCCCACAGTTGAACCATACATTTCAAACTTTTGTGTTATTACAATAAGTATATAACAATTATTTTCAAAAATGCCAGCCCATATTATTATTTTACAGTTTCCAAAAGTTTAATCAAACAATTTAACTTGTAATCGGGGGTTTTGTTTATTCAGTTGAAAGCGGTCAAACTATAAAAACACCTTTCAAACTATAGTCATATAATTTTTTAAAATGGATGGGGAGCACATAATAAGAACATAAAATTGACCAATATTTTTTTAAACCTTTCAAACTATAGTTTAAACATAATCCCTTTCAACCATTATTCACAACCTTTTTAAAATGGTGTACAACATAATACAAATGAGAATAGACCCATTTTGAAAAATTCATCAAGAACATATTTGATTTAAATCTTTCTGGTCCCATAGTTGAACCATACATTTCAAACTTTTGTGTTATTACAATAAGTATATAACAATTATTTTCAAAAATGCCAGCCCATATTATTATTTTACAGTTTCCAAAAGTTTAATCAAACAATTTAACTTGTAATCGGGGATTTTGTTTATTCAGTTGAAAGCGGTCAAACTATAAAAACACCTTTCAAACTAGAGTCATATAATTTTTTAAAATGGATGGGGAGCACATAATAAGAACATAAAATTGACCAATATTTTTTAAACCACTATAGTTTAAACATTTTCTTATTAAAAACATTTTAAAGACCCTAAAAACATTCACCACATAAAGACAAAAAGACACTTACCTTCAATGGCTGCCGGGAGCGCAATGAACGGTCGACAGGGAACGCCAAGCCAGCCTCACGAGGTCGGTGACGTCACGAGCGATGCGATTGGCCAGGCGCGCCCTGCAAAGTAGGTCATCCGTTTAGAGAAATCGTTTTGCAAAGCAATCCTGTTCAACGTCTTTGGAAAGTAGGTCAGCCACTGCTAGTGAGAGAAGGCCTTGCAAAACCCATCACCTGGCCTGGCCTTGCAATGTAGGTCATCCATTGTTCCCATCCACGCCTGACCTGAATCGTTTGAAATAAAATGATGTTGAGCCTTTGCAAAGCAATCCTGTTCAACGAACCGGGTCTTTGGAAAGTAGATCAGCCACTGCTAGTGAGAGAAGGCCTTGCAAAACCCATCACCTGGCCTGGCCTGAATCTTTGCAATGTAGGTCATCCATTGTAAACGCATCGACGCCTGACCTGAATCGCTGTCGTTTGAAATAAAATGATGTTGAGCCTTTGCAAAGCAATCCTGTTCAACGGCCTGGAAAGTAGGTCAGCTACTCTTAGTTAGAGAAGGCCTTGCAAAACCCATTACCTGGCCTGGCCTGAATGTTTGCAATGTAGGTCATCCATTGTAAACGCATCGACGAACACCTGGCCTGACCTGAATGTAGGTCATCCATTGTGTCCCCATCAACGAACACCTGGCCTGACCCTTTGGCCTGACCCATCTTTGTAATGTAGGTCATCCATCTGTTTCAGTTCCCTTGTGTGAAACATATATGCAGTGGAGCAAAATGTAATCATAGGATTAATATTAAAAGAATAGAATACAAAGTATACGAGATGTTTACAGAGAAAGTTTTATGTAGATTTTTATTAAGTCTTGTCCAATCTAAGCGACGAGGTTTTTGGACGGTTTGGGGTCCCAGTGTTTACGATTTTTGGCTCATATCTCCCCTCCTAATGGGCCGATCTTCATAATCTGGACACCGTTGGATAGATCTCGAGTCACCCCACCCTGTAGGCTCCCTCACTTTGTTCACCGCCAGAGGGCGCCTTTCCTATTCCAATTTTTCACTATCTTTCTAAATTACCCTAGGATTTTCGCGTTTGTTCTTACCTTTTCTGTATTTTCACTCAACTAGAGTAACGCCATAGCATTTTTTCATTTTTGGCTCTTTTGGCGACCAGTGGAGCCAATTTTAATAGTGAACATGACCCATTTTAACTTACTGGTGGGTCTAATCCCAATTTTTACTTGCTTTTTACGCCTAGGACTTCTTTTTCACGCATTCTTCAAGTTCTATTCAGAATTTTATTGGTACCAAAATTTGGCGCCGTTTTATTGACAACTTTGAGTTTTTATGGTTTTTCGCTTATATCTCGGGCCCTAATAGGCCGATCCTCATAATCTTGATACCGTTGGAGAGATCTCGAGTCGGCCCACCCTGTAGGCTCCCTCACTTTTTTCACCGCCAGAGGGCGCTTTTCCTATTTCAATTTTTCACTATCTTTCTAAATGACCCTAGGATTTTCGCGTTTGTTCTTACCTTTTCTGTATTTTCACTCAACTAGAGTAACGCCATAGCATTTTTTCATTTTTGGCTCTTTTGGTGACCAGTGGAGCCAATTTTAATAGTGAACATGACCCATTTTAACTTACTGGTGGGCCTAATCCCAATTTTTACTTGCTTTTTACGCCTAGGACTTCTTTTTCACGCATTCTTCAAGTTCTATTCAGAATTTTATTTGTACCAAAATTTGGCGCCGTTTTATTGACAACTTTGAGTTTTTATGGTTTTTCGCTTATATCTCGGGTCCTAATAGGCCGATCTTCATAATCTGGATACCGTTGGAGAGATCTCGAGTCGCCCCACCCTGTAGGCTCCCTCACTTTTTTCACCGCTAGAGGGCGCCTTTCCTATTCCAATTTTTCCTTATCTTTCAAAATTATCCTACCACTTTCGCGTTGGTTGTTACTTTTTCTGTATTTTCATTCAACTAGAGTAACGCAATAGCATTTTTTCATTTTTGGCAGTTTTGGCGCCCACTGAAGCCAATTTTAATAGTGACATTTTAACTTACTGGTGGGTCTAATCTCAATTTTTATTTGCTTTGTATGTCTAGGACTTCTTTTTCACGCATTCTTCAAGTTCTATTCAGAATTTTATTGGTACCAAAATTTGGCGCCGTTTTATTGACAACTTCCAGTTTTTATAGTTTTTCGCTTATATCTCGGGGTCTAATGGGCGGATCTTCATAATCTGGATACCGTTGGAGAGATCTCGAGTCGGCCCACCCTGTAGGCTCCCTCACTTTTTTCACCGCTAGAGGGCGCCTTTCCTATTCCAATTTTTCCCTATCTTTCAAAATTATCCTAGCATTTTCGCGTTGGTTGTTACTTTTTCTGTATTTTCATTCAACTAGAGTAACGCAATAGCATTTTTTCATTTTTGGCAGTTTTGGCGCCCACTGAAGCCAATTTTAATAGTGACATTTTAACTTACTGGTGGGTCTAATCTCAATTTTTATTTGCTTTGTATGTCTAGGACTTCTTTTTCACGCATTCTTCAAGTTCTATTCAGAATTTTATTGGTACCAAAATTTGGCGCCACAACTTCCAGTTTTTATAGTTTTTCGCTTATATCTCGGGGTCTAATGGGCGGATCTTCATAATCTGGATACCGTTGGAGAGATCTCGAGTCGGCCCACCCTGTAGGCTCCCTCACTTTTTTCACCGCTAGAGGGCGCCTTTCCTATTCCAATTTTTCCCTATCTTTCAAAATGACCCTACCACTTTCGCGTTGGTTGTTACTTTTTCTGTATTTTCATTCAACTAGAGTAACGCAATAGCATTTTTTCATTTTTGGCAGTTTTGGCGCCCACTGAAGCCAATTTTAATAGTGACATTTTAACTTACTGGTGGGTCTAATCTCAATTTTTATTTGCTTTGTACGTCTAGGTTCACGCATTCTTCAAGTTCTATTTAGAATTTTATTGGTACCAAAATTTGGCGCCACAACTTCCAGTTTTTATGGTTTTTCGCTTATATCTCGGGGTCTAATGGGCGGATCTTCATAATCTGGACACCGTTGGAGAGATCTCGAGTCGGCCCACCCTGTCACCGCCAGAGAGCCTATTCCAATTTTTCCCTATCTTTCTAAATGACCCTCGCGTTGATTGTCACTCAACTAGAGTAACGCAATAGCTGTACCAAAATTTGGCGCCACAGTTTAATGGTCATCCGTCAGAGTTGAATGAGATCTCAAGATTTAAAAAAAAAAAAAAAAAAAAAAAAAGTTTGGGATAAAAATAAAATATTCGACAATCATAATAAACAACAATAGAATATTTTTTAGGCTGTTGGATCACCTCCAACTACCCACTTATTTATTTTTCATCTACACAAGATTACAAAAGACTCACCCATGGATAGGTTTACACATGCTGAGGTCAAGAGGGGCTTCTTTCGACTGGACGCCGTGGCATATCGGCGGCGGCGGATAATGAGTATTCCAATGTTTCAGTTCCGTCAGGCTCTGGTAAAATTTGACCTGTTCTACTGAAGCCGGAGGGCTCACAACCCCTCCAGGGGTGGGGGTCACCGTGGTGGAGACGATCCATTCGTCCCACCACGTCGCCTTCTCTAAATCCTCGAAGGACACACTGTTCACAAAGTCCGCCAAGGGGTCGGGCATCACTAGGGGGGCAGGGGGTGGTGGCATCACAAAGGGGGAGAGGTCACTGGCAGGAGGCACAGGGTCACTGGCAGGAGGCAGCACAAAGGGGGAGAGGTCACTGGCAGGAGGCACCACAAAGGAAGACGGGTCACTTGTAGGAGGTAGCACAACAGGAGGTGGGACCACAAAGGGAGACGGGTCACTTGCAGGAGGCACAGTAGAAGGAGACGGTTCTGGACTGCTGATGTCCTCGTAGTCCGAAGCAGGCCTTCGGTCCTCGTCCGGCTGCGGGTCGTACACATAGGGAGTGGGCGGCGGACCCGAGGAGGTCGAAGGTTTGTCCGAAGAAGGTTGCGGGTCGTACACATAAGGAGTGGGCGGCGGAACGTAGGACCTTTTGCCCGATGATGTGTCCTCTTCGTCCGATTGCGGGTCGTACACGTAGGGTGTCTGCGGTGGATCGTAGCTGATCTTGGGCTTTTTGCGGGTCGAGTCGTCCTCCGACGTGCGACGGCGCTTTCGGGAAGCGGTGGCTTCTGTTTTTCGGGGATCCAGCCATCCTTGCTTCGTGAGCCACTCTTCGTCTTGGGCAGGCACGACCGTCACTCGGAACAGTGTTTTCTGGATGGTGTAGAGCACGTACTCGAGTCCGGAAGCACAGTAATAGGTTTGGTTCGGTTGCAGTCTCCGAGCACTGTAGTCGTACTCCCGCTTCGCATGAAAGTGTTTCTCTTGGATGCCGAGGGGAGTCTTGCTGCGCACGAAATGGAACATGATCGGCGCCACATGGGTCTGGAGAACGTGGCCCGTGGCCGGCTTGACGGTGCGGTGGCCAAAGGTGAAGGCACTCTTCACCAGAAAGGTCCGACCCATCACAAAGCCTGTGCGAACGTCCGTGTTGCGTTTCAGGGACTGGTCGGGCACCCGCTTCAACTTGTTGTCGGCATACGTCCAAGGCTTGACGCGGGCGCCTTGGTTGCAGAGGGCGCCTTTCACCGTGTCGGCGAAATGCTTCCGATAGTGCTGACTATACTTCTGAACATAATAATAGACTTTGTCGGCACTGGTCATGGCGATGATGAAGGGCGTCAAATCCGAGTCCTCGTGCAGATTGTTGTAGTTGGGAGTGGAGAGCGGCGTGAGAGCCGCCGACACCTCCGAAACCGTCTGCGGGAAGATATCCACGACTCTTTCCATGGTGAGAATGAGAGAGAAGGCTTTGTCGGAAGCGACTTTTGAAGACCAGTTGACCTCCTTTCCTGCCATTGGCTCTGACCTCCTTTCCTCCCATTGGGTGACCTTCTTTCCTCCCATTGGCTCAGTCCTTCCCAGCCATTGGCTGACCTCCTTTCCTGCCGTTGGCTCCACCCCCCCTGAAACTTACTCAGTTGAAACTTCTCTCACCATCAGATGCAGTCATGGCGCTCTCTTACACAGGTTATCCCCCGCTCGACTGCACTTTCCTGATGCTGCGCACGCGAGACGGTCGGCTGTTTCTGCGGGCCGCGGACGTCGCCCGAGCTTGCGCCCGCAGTCGGACGCTGCTGTACGTGGGGACGCTGGAGAAAGATTTCGTCAGCGTGCAGAGGGACAGCCCGACCCTCGAAAAGACGGTCTACGGATTCGCCACGCTATCCACGCGAGACGTGCTGGGATGGCAATGGCCCACGGGCCGAGGACGGGTGGAGCACGCACTGTGGTTCGACCTGGAACACGCCAGACTCTTTTTGCCGAGGGAGATCTCGGACGCCCTGTTTCCTGAGGAGGGTGCAAAAACATTTTGTGATTTGGATGAAAACATTTTGTGTGAATAAACATTTTAGATGTGACATTTTAGATGTGACATTTTGGATGTGTTCAAAAAAACATTTTAGATGTATGCAAAAAAAACATTTTGGATGTGTTAAAAAAACATTTTGGATGTATGCAAAAAAAAACATTTTAGACAAAAACATTTTGGATGTGTTAAAAAAACATTTTGGATGTCATTTTGGATGCTGTCAATAAATACTTTTTTCGACGAGTCCTGTGTTTATCTTTAAGGTCACAGAAAATTTTTTTAGAACCAGATCGCAATCATCATGAGGGTTGTTTTCGATACACTTTAAGGGTGAGTCCATCAAAAAATATTTTATATATATATATATATATATATATATATATATATATATATATATATATATATATATATATATATATATATATATATATATATATATATATATATAATTTGTAATTTATATATTTTAAAATTTCTTTAAACATATTCTTTAAAAATTTCTTTAAACATTTTATATTTTAAAATTTCTGTGTGAAGCCGATAATAACGATATTCCACATCAGACAGAAGATTTGAAGTAATTATGTGATTCATTGTTTTCATTTTCTGATACTGACATATTGAAAATATTAACACATTTTCTACTTTTTATCTATGATGGGTAAAAAAATAATACACTGGTTCACATTTAAAATGTTTTCTAATTTTATTTGACCTCCCACTCAGTTGGATGACTTATATTTTAGGATTTCTCTAAATGTTGAAGGTTTGGAGTATAATTTCTATGTGGATCAGATGTATTCAGGGCAATGTCCATTTGAGTTTTGAAGCAATCATGTGACTCATTGTTTTCATTTTCTAATATCGATTCGGTAATAGATAAAAAATAATAAATAAATAAATAAATAAATAAATAAATAAATAAATAAATAAATAATATAATAAGATAATAATAATAATAATATATATATAAACATTGAAGGTAATATTGTGGGATAATTTCTGTGTGGATTCCACATCAGATGTATTCAGGGCAATGTCCATTTGAGATTTGAAGCAATCATGTGACTCATTGTTTTCATTTTCTAATACCGATTCGGTGATAGATAATAAATAAATAAATAAATAAATAAATAAATAAATAAGGGATTTTGAGTATAATTTCTGTGTGGATTCCACATCAGATGTATTCAGGGCAATGTCCATTTGAGATTTGAAGCAATCATGTGACTCATTGTTTTCATTTTCTAATACCGATTCGGTAATAGATAATAAATAAATAAATAAATAAATAAATAAATAAGGGATTTTGAGTATAATTTCTGTGTGGATTCCACATCAGATGTATTCAGGGCAATGTCCATTTGAGATTTGAAGCAATCGTGTGACTCATTGTTTTCATTTTTTAATACCGATTCGGTAATAAATAAATAAATAAATAAATAAATAAATAAATAAATAAATAAATAAATAAATAAATAATATAATAAACATTGAAGGTAATATTATGGGATAATTTCTGTGTGGATTCAGGGTAATGTCCATTTGAAAAGAGATGACTCATTGGCCCTTTCAAAAGGGACCAGGTGCATGGAACCACCTGGCCATCACACGGGCATTGTTCAACGGCCCTTTCAAAAGGGCATTGAGTTTGTGCATTCAACCATGAAGCCTTTCATAAGCCTCTCTCCAAAGGAAACCAGGTCGATGAGGCATTGAGTTTGTGCATTCAATCATGATAAATGGGTCACCCCGGGATGACAAGGAAGCATTGTTCAAGGGAGGGATTGGGGTCACGCAAGCGGTCAACCATGAAGCCCTTTCAAAAGGAACTAGGTCCCCGTGATGACTCATTGGGGTCACGCAAGCAGCAGCTGTCGCTTTCCAGGCCAATCTCATTCAACCATGAAATGGGGTCACGCAAACAGCAACTGTCGCTTTGGATGAGGTGATGCAATATTTCCGAGACACACCGTAATATAGACTTTAAAAAATTCTACGAGAGTCCCGGCGCTAAATTCTTTTTACCGGCGACTGTATGATTTGTAGTACAACCAGTGCAAAATATGCCAGTACCCTGAAATTTGCAGTACCACGCGGGTTGTATCAAAAGGGTATTTGAGTGATAGATTCTATCCCGATCAGAAAAAAAAATCTGTCGCTGACCGGGTCCCTCCCACGGTGTCTGGCCCCGCTCGCACGGCAACCCGCTGACCTCGGTCACTCCCGGTCTGCTGGGAGACCGTGAGGCGGCGAAGCCCTGTTACTAAATAACATTTTTGTATCCACATAAAAAAATTTTTATTATAAATTTATCTCCGTCATCAGCAGGGTGTCATTAGAACATAATAATTCTTCATCTGCCCAGGTGACTGCAACTGATGTCCCTTATATGTAAAATCTAGGAGAGTTGTGAAAATTTTCCACAGTTTTTACAAAACTATTTTTGATCAATTTTAAAAGTCCTTTTATTTGTGAACAGGAGGCACCATCGTCGTAGGGGTAAATGGTTATTCATGCATTAAAAAAAAAAAAAAAAAAAAAAAAAAAAAAAAAAAAAAAAAAAAAAATTTTTTTTTTTTTTTTTTTTTTTTTTTTTTTTTTTTTTTTTTTTTAACGTCTTTGTGCTGGTATCGCGTCCATTTCTGGAAGCGGTTCTGAATCGGGTCGCAAAACAGGGGGTTCTTCTTCTTTTGTTTCTTCTTCTTGAATCATATTTTCTTTCTCCCCCCTCCTAGAATTTGTTAAATACATTCGATTGCAAAAATCTAGATAAAAACCGGTGGGGCTACATTTCATCTCCAACTGTGTTCCGGGAGGTAGTTTACGGGTTGTTAAGAAACAGTCAATAACACCTGACAGTTCGGCGTATCGTCTGTATCGATTCAATTCCCCTTCCAATTGTTCGAGAGACATGTCTCTCATTTTTTGATAGAAGGTTTCATTATCATCCAATATACTTAATTCTGTAACAACCTGTTTATTAACCATGACTACTTGTTTTATGAAAAGAAAAAAAAACACAATATTGTTTTTATATCATTTTATTTCACACTCAAAAAGTACATTTATCTTCTCGTCCTCTTCTGCTGAGCTCCCCACCAAATTATCCATGCTTCCCGAGTCACAACTGCTCTCGGATTCACTACTGCTCTCGGATTCACTACTGCTCTCGGATTCATTACTGCTCTCGGATTCACTACTGCTCTCCGCAAAATCGTCCATAGTTAACTTCAGCTCCTTTACCAGAAATTCAAATAGGCTGTCCCCAACGATTTCAAAAAGATTTTTCTCCACGAGTTTCATGCATTCGTATAGAAACTTTCCGGCATAGATCAGATAATGGACAGAGTCGTTTTTAGGGTCAATCTCTTTCAATCCAGAGAGGAGTTGTGATTCGACATCTTTCGTGTCCTGAATAGAATCGAGTTTCGGATAAGTTGGAAACTGTTGTACCATCCGATCTAGGATGTTCTTTTTGAGGACGTGCTCTTGGGTGCTCAGTTTCGAACTCCTCTTACGGTGATCCTTTAAGAAGAAACAACGCCTCTTCCCCTTACTGGCTAAGGCGAGAGAATCTTGCAAGAGAGAATGAACGACAAAGTTAAAGTTATCAGTAGCCATCTTACTCTGCCCGTTCATACAAAATTAACTCCTCTATATATATTTAAAAAAAAAAAAAAAAAAAAAAAAAAAAAAAAAAAAAAAAAAAATTTTTTTTTTTTTTTTTTTTTTTTTTTTTTTTTTTTTTTTAAGTCACACCCACTCAAAAAAAAAAAAAAAAAAAAAAAAAAAAAAAAAAAAAAAAATTTTTTTTTTTTTTTTTTTTTTTTTTTTTTTTTTTTTTTGAATGATTCATTTTGTATGGTTTCAAGTAAAGATGAACACGGAACGCTATAATCCCCATTTAGATAATCATACTCGAACCAACAAGCTACCTCCACTGACTTATGAAAATAAGGAAAATTATGCATCTAGTGACTTCCCTAGGGATGGTCACATTTTAAATAGCCCTCACGCCTCTTGGGGATCCAGGAATAACCGACTTTTCTTTGCAGAATTAAATAATAAGTCAAAAAAGAGATAGGGTGGGACGTTTGGAAAGCCGCACCAACCCCTCTACCGCAAAACGTGCCCCGCAAAACGTGCCGTGACACTCCAGAACTGGGTCCCGAACCTCGGGGACCGATGCCACTGTTTCATTTGGCTCTCAACCTGGGAATGGCTTCTTCGACCGTGGAGGGGGGGGGGGATTTTCAAAATACACTTTCAACTTTTTAAAGATGGTGAAAAAAAAATGAAACAAATAATAATATTTAAAACATTTTATTGTTACAATTATGATTACACTCTACCTACAATAGGCTTGGGACAGAGTTCTATGCACTTCACAACAAATAAAATGATGACAATCTTGAATTACAAGTACACTCCACCTACAATAGGCTTGGGACAGAGTTCTATGCTATTTGTGAGCACACTTCACAACAAATAAAATGATGACAATCTTGAATTACAAATACACTCCACCTACAATAGGCTTGGGACAGAGTTCTATGTTATTTGAGCACACTTCACAACAAATAAAATGATGACAATCTTGAATTACAAATACACTCTACCTACAATAGGTTTGGGACAGAATTCTATGCTATTTGAGCACAACAAATAAAATGATGACAATCTTAAATTACAAATACACTTCAATTCTACCTACAATAGGCTTTCGACACATGGGACAGAGTTCTATGTTATTTGAGCACACTTCACAACAAATAAAATGATGACAATCTTGAAAAACAATTTTTCTTTCTCTGTCAAAACAAATTATACAATCCTTGTTAGTCACAACACATGATTTGTTATCCATTTTAAAGGGTTTGCTAAAGGATCTTTCAAAACCACATTCTGAATCATGATGCTTTGGGTTATCCTTGGGATCCACTCTCACTGCGCACATATAACATATAATTTTGTTTTCTTCTTTACAAAAGAAAAATCCGTCATCGGCCAATTCTTCAGTTTTAACATTCGTATATCGCCAGGAGCGAAGTCTCTTCTTCCGATAGCAATATGAGGGAAATTTCGGTTTATAGTAGAAAGACATCTCTCGTGCAATGCTAGTGCATACCCAGCTGCAACTGGCTGGTGGAAACGGTCGCTGTGACTGGCTCGAAGGATGTCTGAAATACTTCCCTAAAAAAAAAAAAAAAAAAAAAAAAAAAAAAAAAAAAAAAAAATTTTTTTTTTTTTTTTTTTTTTTTTTTTTTTACAAATTTTTTACAACATATATTAACCAACCAAGAAATAATATAATTGCTACATGAATGATAGAAAAACGATAGAAAAACTCATCATTGGATGTGGGTGGAGAATTATAAATTATGATTGAAAACTCATTGTCAATTTTTCCATATTTCCCAAACGCATTTGTAATTAAATTCATATGATTAATCCATTTGAATATATTCCCTTCTTTAAAAAACTTTATTAATATATCCACCATGCAAATGTATATTTCTTTATCCTTTTCAGGATAGGTTTTCATGCAATGAGCCATCCATTTTCCTGTAAAAATGAGAGACTCTAAGACGATTTTGTGATAGGGTAACGACATGTCCCCAATTATCACTTTAGATCTTCGTTCTTTCGATCGTTCAGAAATGTTATTCAGTTGCTCCTGCAAAATTTTATAAATATCTCCATCCTCTACCTTCATTACAGTTGGATATTGTTTCAAAAATTGTTTTATCATCCCATGGATCGAATTGTACATAACTAATTCTCTTTCATTAAAATTTACAGTAAGATGGTCAATAAATTCAGGATGAAGATAATGAACAATAAAATTTAGAATTTTTTGGAATACCAATTCTACGTTTGCATCGAGATTAGAATAACTGGACAAATAGTCACCATGATAACAGCAGGGGAAATTGACAATTCCACCTTCCATGTTTTTTTGAATCTAAACTCAATAAAACTCAATTTATAATAAAAAAAAAAAAAAAAAAAAAAAAAAAAAAAAAAAAAAATTTTTTTTTTTTTTTTTTTTTTTTTTTTAATCAAAGGAATTATCATCTACAAACAACCACAACGAATTTGGCATCTGTGCAATGGAATACTGGATGATGGGTGAATGTATGATGCAAGAGAACAATACTGTTCCTTCCTTTTGTAAGTAATACTTTTTTCCCTCGATCGCTATCCAATAGGGGGTGCGATAAGCGCACGGTTTTAAATCACTTACTAACACCATCGGTTTATTAAATTTGCAAGAGTGTAACTCATATTGTCGTCTTAGAGTAAAGGTAGAAAATGTCGTTTGACAGAGAATACAAAAAAAACGACCATGATTACCCATGTGTTGGAATAATTCAGTCAAATTATCAACTGTTTCCAGACAATAGTCACAAGGAATGCTACTATCCTCCTCTTCCATGATTGGGGTATCCTGTGGCAACACCCATAAATAATTGATAAAAAAAAAAAAAAAAAAAAAAAAAAAAAAAAAAAAAAAAAAATTTTTTTTTTTTTTTTTTTTTTTTTTTTTTTTTTTTTTTTTGAACTATATATACTACCCAGTGGGCAGAGACATTCTCAGACATGGCTGTGTGTAGCGTCTGCTCCACGCCTGTGGAAGCATGGGACTCCTTCACTCTACTGAAGTGTCGACACAAGTTTCATCCCCAGTGTCTCTCGACCACGATCCAGGCGTGTCCAACGTGTCACTCGTTCGTGGAATACTCGGACCAAGAGCGTTTGCGCGAAACGTTGGATTGGAAAACTATTCGCAAGGAAACCGAAAAGACTTTTTTGGGTCGTGATCTGGAGTTGGTCAAACTTTACTCGCTCATGAACAGTTGGATGTACTTTTCTTCCCTCCGGGAACCCGACGATAGCTGGTACGGGAAAAGTGTACCGCCGTTCGAAGACGGCAACCTCCATCTGGCGGCCAAGTGTGTGCGCAAGTTTTCCGAAACTACCCACAAATGGTATCATATTAGTGTTTTATTCGAGCAGTATTTCAGTTTTCGTAACCTGATGTATCACACCAAAGGAGTGTACACGTTACCTTTCTGGTGCTGGTGTGACGGTGCCAAAGAGAAAAAATGGCACCGACACATGATTCTAGTGACTGCTTCCAGCGACTTTAAATTTGTGGGGATGAAAATACGTTCCCTCCACACGGCCCAGGACCTCATCGAGGCGATCGGCTCCGTCAGTCGACCCAGTACTTGCACCTTCAACACCCGACTGGGCAATTTCTATATCAATCGAACTCTTCGGCTGACTTTCCAGTGGATTCTATCCTTTGCTTACGAGGGTGGTTTTTTTCGGCAGGTCACCGATCACTATCATTATCATCTCAGTGTCCAAGAAAAATTTGTGCGGGCCCACCCACAAGACAAAGTGTGGTTAGTCCAGGGCACCCGCTTGACCGATACCCTGCCGATTGAGGAAGAGTTTGTGTTACCCATCGCCAAACCCTTCAAACTCGTCCCTCATCCGACACCCCATTTTCTCTATGCGGACACCCCACTCTATTTCGAAGAAGACAAGACTTTGCTCGCCCTCGAGCCGAAGGTGTGGAAGAGGCTTCAGGTGGAATCCGGTAATGTGATGCAACAGTTTTTAAAAACGTTGTGGATACGCCCGTTTTGTTGGGATGAAACCTTCGACCTCCTCCAAACGTACCAAGAACAGAATCAGGAATACCAGAAAAAATATGAGGACCTTATCCAGGAATTGAAACGTTTGATACCGTAAATGACTCTAGAATAATTTTTTAGATCAGTGTCTATATAATAATTATTGTAACTAGAATAATTTTTTATGTGATTGTGTTTTTAGATTTTTTTATTGTTTAGATCGTCATTATTGTAGACTATCATATTTTTTATTGTAAATAAAAATGATTGTGTTTTTAGATTTTTTTATTGTTTAGATCGTCATTATTGTAGACTATCATATTTTTTATTGTAAATAAAAATGATTGTGTTATATTTTAAATTTTTTTTTTTTTTTTTTTTTTTTTTTTTTTTTTTTTTTACAAAATAATGGCTACAATTTGTTCCCTCTTTCGGACTCGACTGAGGGCCGTGTACACCAAATTCAAATTGGATCGGATGCCTCCGAAATGAATGACCACTCGGTCTGTGTCAATGGTTTCGCCTTGAAATTTGTGAATGGTGGAGGCAAACCCCAACTCGAGGGGATACTGGTCTCGGGAATTTTTGCCCACTTTGACCACCCTCTGCTGAGGGTTCACACAGATCACGCGATTCTTGCGCACCTCTCGAAAGACGAGTTCGGTGCCATTGGGGACGGGCGAACAGTTATTCTCGGTCACCACCACGCGACAGCCCCCCTTCAACCTCAACGCCCCGTCGTTCAGGGTCACTTCGGGTCCCGGCACCATGTGGCGAAGGTACCACTCGTTCAGTTTGTGGACCCAATCGCGGGTCGCCGCCATGGCCCGCTGCGCCTGGGACAGGAGGGGACCGTCCAGGTCGTCCACGACCGGAAAGTGGTCGCAGACGAAAGCAAAGAAGGGCGTCTCCTCGCCGCGATCGACCAAGGCACAGAGCCGACGGATCAGGTCGTGGTACTCGGGCACGAACCGCTGGCTCTCGCTCAACGTGAGGTAGTGCACGGGCCAGGGCGGCCGCTCGAACGTCACGTCGAACAGGTTGAAGGGAGAGTGGACCGGACTCAGTTGGTAGGGGTCGCCCAGACACACCACCAGCAGGGGGTGGTCCGCGCGATCCAGGAAGTAGCGAATCACCCAGTAGAGGAACCAGGCGGGGATCATGGAGATTTCGTCGACGACCACGAGGTGGGGGTCGCGTTCACAATGCAATTCGTCGACGAGGGCCCGACTCTTCTGGATCGTGGCGAGGAGGTGCGTTTCGTCCTGGAGCTCCTGTTCGAGCGCCTGGTAGACGGGGTTGCGGTAATAGAGTTTCATCGCCGAATGGAGGGTCTGGCCACCGATCGCCTGAGCGCTCTTGGCCGTGAAGCTCATCTTCAGCAGGTCCACGTCCCGGACGTGCTCCAGGGTGGTGCGGACCACATAACTCTTGCCCGTGCCGGGTCCGCCCGACACGATCACCAGCCTCTTGGAGGGTCGCTCGCACCACTGCTGCACGAGCCGGACAAAAGCGCTCTGACCCAGAGTAAAGGAATGTTTGTCGAGCCCGGACAGATCCAGTTGAAGTGGGGAGGCTTCACGCTGCATGGCTGTCCCTTTTGTACCATGAAACCAATCACCCTCGTGATGACGACGGCCCAAAGCCGCTGCGAATACACGCTGCTGGGCTGCGAGCGCCTGCCCTCCTCGTACCTGGTCGATTTGTACGCGCTGTATGTGGGCAGGGCCACGCCTCAACCCCCTGCCGTCGTCTCGTCGATGGTCTCGCTGGTCGTCGAGAAGGTGGTGCCGCCCAGCCAGTGGCTCGACTGTATCCTGTGGTCGCGCTACCGACGCGAAGGCAAGACCGAGTGCTTGGAACTGTTTGTGCGACGCGGTGGCTCGCAATCCGAACACTTGTATGCGGTGGGAAAAAGTGGCACCCTCTTGATGGGCAAAGGAGAACCCCTCGAAATACACCGAGAGACGGTGCAGCTGCTGATGGGCGAGTCCAAGACGGGATGCTCGAATCCCAAAGTGATTTGGATCGATGAACCGAAATGCGAAACCCTTTAATTGAAAAAAAAAAAAAAAAAAAAAAAAAAAAAAAAAAAAAAAATTTTTTTTTTTTTTTTTTTTTTTTTTTTTTTTTTTTTTTTTAGGGACCCCCTTCTTCCACTTCTTTATCCCTGTTTACAGCAGCTTCTTCCCAATCAGGAATGTAACGTTTGCATAACTTACACCGAAAGATTTTATCCCGCTGCACCCTGTAGAAAAAATCGTCCACGTTAGCAAAATCTTCCTCGCACGTACAAATGTCAGGTTGTGCTTTTCCGGGTATACTTTTGATGCAGGACGACATGTGCCATCCGTGTTCTGTATTGTATACCAGTTTAATGTTCAGTTCGGGTCTTTGAAGGGTAGCCAGATGAAATTTGTACAATGTGTAGAGTTTCTTAAATCTTTCAAATTCCGGCTGCTGCGCCAAGACCTTATCGTTGGGTAGAATTTGTAATTTTTTGTAAAAAGTCAAATCATCATCGGAAAGAGAGAGCTGGATTAAATCTGCCATCCTTACTTTATTCTTATAGGAAAAAAAAATTTACATTGAAGGATTTTCATATTTAGATAATCTTCTTTTTAATTCAGCAATTTCGATTTCTCTCAAATGTTCGATTTTCTTCTGAAGTGTGTCAATTTTCTCTTCCGCCGTTTTCAATCTCTGTTTTAAAGGTTTTCATATTTAGATAATCGTCTTTTCAATTCAGCAATTTCGGTTTCTCTCAAATATTCAATTTTCTTCTGAAGTGTGTCATTTTTCTCTTCCGCCATTTTCAATCTCTGTTTCAATTCTCTGATTTCTTCTTCGCATCGCTTCTCATATTTATTTCTCAAATCCCTGTTTTCTTTTTCCAATTCTTCACACCGGTCCATGAACGGTTTCGCACAGTTCAAACAATCGCGTTGCCTGGGATACGTTTCCCACCAATCGTCGCCCACGACTCGATAAAACAACGCGTAATCCTCTATATCTTTTTTCAACTTCTTATAGTGTCGTTTTTCGATAAAATAAATCTTTTTTCCTTCGTTCAGATATAAATAGTGATTCGTGATCTCTTTGGAGACTTTAAATTGCTCCTTCACCGGTAACACTAGATTCATCGTTATCTCGGGTAAATTTTTGACTTGAATTTTCCATTTCGAACCGATCCTTTCAATCGGTACGCAGAGCAATTTTTTCGGATCGCAATGTTTATATTTCTGTCCGATCAACTGCATGATGCCGCCGTCCCACAGGGTCGCCAATACCAGTCTGTAATCGGCCGGTAAAGTTTCCGAGATGCAAAAATGATTTTTACTCCTTCTCTTTTTTTTGATTCTGTCGAGAAAGTCCACCTCCTCTTCGCCAAAGCTAAAATTGCAACCCGAATGGCGCTGACTCAGGTAACCCATCGCGTTCACCAAATGCAGTTCGCACTCGATCCGTTTGTATATCTTACATCTGAATCCGGGATAAGGTTTGGCGGCTCCTTTGGGTAGGACGACCTTTCGCCACATGCGTCTGAAGTCCTCCATGGACCGCGACACCACGATCAGGTGTCGGTGTTGTCTGAAGCAAGGCTCCGATTCTTTTCCGCCGTCGCACCAACAAGAGAAGGGCAGGGTGCCTCCGTCCAAAGAGGCCATCTCTCGAACAAAACTCTCATAGACCACGGCTCGCACCATCACGTGCAGCCACACGTAACCCCCTCTCACGTATTTCTGGACACAGGCGGCCGCCACGTTCAGAGTGTCGTCTTTGAAAGGCACCGATAAGCACTCATCGTTGAGGTCCAGAGGGGAAACGGGTTTGGTGTAGTATGTCTCGTCGGAGAAAATTTTGCGGTGACCGAAAAACTTGAGCTTCTCACACATGGGCGTGAAATTGAAAAATTGTAATTTCGTGATTTTTTTCGGAGAGCCACCCTGTGGTTGTTCAACTTTTCGTTTTAACGTCGTCGTCATGCGAATTTTGAATTTCCCATAACATTCCAAAAGATGCTTCGCTCCATCGTTTTTCCTCTCGAAGGTCACATCTCCCAAACACCAAACACAGCATCGTTTAAAATTCACTCCGTGCATTGTTTTGCAATGCTTTTCGTATTGATTCGAAGCGATCCGTATTCCACAATTCGAATACGGGCACGCAAACGAAAACACATTCCTCCTCACGGTATCGAAATAATACTTTAAATTTCTGTTCTGAACCATGATGAAAACGTATAAAAATCCAATGTTTTCTTCAACAAAGGTCCAAAACAATGATGAATAATAGAAAATATTTTAAGAATCACACAATTTTTTCAGATAGAAAAAGAATGCAACCGAAAACTCAATTATTGTGCTGTTAAATATTACTACTTTTTTAAATATATATAAAGGCAAGAATTTAGTTTTCTGAAAACAGCACAACTGTTTCTAAAAATACAATGTGAAAAAAATCTGAGTTTTAGAAATCAAGCAACTGATATATATCACAAAAAAAAAAAAAAAAAAAAAAAAAAAAAAAAAAAATTTTTTTTTTTTTTTTTTTTTTTTTTTTTTTTTTTTTTTTTTAAATAGGGTGTTATCGAATATATTTTGACCTATAATATTTCACTGTGGTCATGGTTCAGAACAGAGATTTAAAACATTATTCAAATATCATGAGTGGGAATGTGTTTTCATTTGCGTGTCCGTATTCGAACTGCGGAATACGTATCGTTTCGAATCAATACGAAAAACATTGCAATGCGGAACATGGAGTGAATTTTAAACGATGTTGTGTTTGGTGTTTAGGAAATGTGACCTTCGAAAGAAAAAACGATGGGGCGAAGCATCTATTGAAATGTTATCAGAAATTTAAAATTCGCACCACTTCTAAACGAAAAATTAAAAAACCGGTTGATCCTGATCCAACCCTCGATACTATGACATTTTTCGATTTCACGCCAATGTGCGAAAAGCGAAACTTTTTCGATCACGAACCCATTTTATCAAAGAAATGTTATGAACACATTTGGCCAATCGACTTAAAACCGCTTCCGGTAACCTTTGAAGATGACAGTCTAAATTTAGCGACTTCCTGCGTGCGAAAATATCTCGAAGCCGATGACACGCTCTGGATTCACGTCATGGTGCGAGCTTTCGTATTTGAGAATTTTTTAAAGATTATCGATTCTTACCATGGTCAAATAAAAACTCTTCCTTTTTCTTGCTGGTGTGACGGAGGAACCGAAGTGGAAACGCGTCATCGACAACACAGACACTTGATCGTCGTTTTCCCGACCCAGAAACTTTTCAACCATTACAAGCAGCAAAAAATTAAACCGAAGGACGACATACCTTACAGAAGTTTCAAGTGTGTAATACACAATCCCATCAAGTCAGCATTACATTTAGTCAATACTTTGGGTTACGTGAGCCAACGTATATCTAACTGTAATTTTACTATTGAAGACGGGATAAAAATACATGGAAAGGTTAATCATTTTTATATATTGGAAACCCTACCGAAAGATTACAGATTGGCATTGGTCCTACAATGGGATGGGGGTATCATGGAATGGATACATCAACTATACAAAAACGTCGGCCCACAAAAACTATTGCAGGTTCCCATGGAACACATCGATGGGAAATGGCGTATTCAAGTCAAACATTTACCCGATATACGGCTCGATTTGACACTTCCAGTTTCTAAAAATTTTCGACTGTCTAAGAAACCCACGGATTTATTCTTTCACCTCACTGGTGGCAAAAAGATATATTTTCGACGTTCTTATTATACTACTAACAAGACAAATTATTATCTATTTCATCATGTCGTGGGTGATGAATGGTGGACTCCGTGCTTTTTGCAACAATCATGTTTGAATTGTGCCAAACCCTTTATGGCAGTATGTGATGAATTACTAAAGGAAAATGAAAGTTTGAAAATGGAACTTGAGTTTGTTAAAAACCCATATTAAACCAAACCTTAAAAAAAAAAAAAAAAAAAAAAAAAAAAATTTTTTTTTTTTTTTTTTTTTTTTTTTTTTTTTTTTTAGAGTGAGTGCGGATATAACTTCCAACTCTATCATTTGGAGAGATTCATTCTAGAACGACGATGGTGCATTTTACCATTCATCTCCTTTTCAAAAATAAAAGGATTCCAAGCTGTATGAGTTTCACTTCAACAGAACCACCTTTTGAAACTCTTAAAGTGGATTGCTCGAAATGTTGTTTAAATGAATTCAAAAAAATAGTTGAACAATATTTTATATAACAAAAAAAAAATTTTTTTTTTTTTTTTTTTTTTTTTTTTTTTTTTTTTTTTTCCAAGTAAGTAGGGCTTAAAAAAAAAAAAAAAAAAAAAAAAAAAAAAATTTTTTTTTTTTTTTTTTTTTTTTTTTTTTTTTTTTTTCCAAGTAAGTAGGGCTTAAAAAAAAAAAAAAAAAAAAAAAAAATTTTTTTTTTTTTTTTTTTTTTTTTTTTTTTTTTTTTTTTTTTTTTACGGGGCGGGCAGGCAGGCAAAGTGGTACCCGGTCCCTTCGGTGGGCTGCTGGCCGCAAAAGATGGCGTCCATGGACGATTCGACGGTGACCCACTGCCCTCGCGTCGGTCCGGTGCTCAGCTGGGAGCAATTGCGTTTCAGCGCCTCGAAGCTCAGTTTTTCGAGGGGGGTGCGGTCTTCGTTTTTGGCCAAGCCGTCTCGGTTCATGGGGGAGAGGGTGCCCCGCCGAAACATGTATTTCAGGAGGACGACGATCGCTTTCTCGTAGGGCGAGTCTTCGTTCCGAAACAGTTGTCGCTTCACAATCTCGAGCAGCGTGTAAAAGCTACTCGAGACGCCGCACTTCTTGTAGACGTTGCGCACGTCCGAGAAACCCACGACGTACCGGAGGGGGATCTGTCTCAGCAGTTGATAGAGGTCTTTGAGGGATCGGTAGAGCACTTTCAAGGAACCGCGGTCCTCGACCACCAGGAACTGAAACGCGCTCAAGTAAGCGTAGCGGCCGTCGTGCGTCACACCCTTATTATAGAGGTCGCCCCGTTTCAAGAGACCGGCCGTCGGCAATTTGCCAAAGAGCTCGGCCAGGGGCAGGTCGTCGGAGAGGAAGACGGTGGCATAGCGGTGGCGGTTGGCCAATTCAAAGATTTGAATCTGGGTGGAGAAGAGGGCCAATTCCTCCACAATATCCTTTTCGCAGTTGAACGCGTAACACTGGGTTTCGGACAGCGACTGCAAGTGTTTGCTGTCCAGGGTGCCTTGGGTTTCGGATTTGGTGGCGCGACAGGTCAGTTGGATGCCGAAAGCGTCGCCGGGCGTGGGAAAGGTCATGTGTTTCACCACCGTCCACACAAATTCGGGGATGGCGTCGCCGTGTTCGTTGAAAAGGTTCAAATTCCGGACTCGGCGCAAGTGACCGTCCAACACGCGCAGGACCGACTCCAGGCTGTAGGGACGGATCCGTCGGAGGAGGGCAGCGTAGAGATCGGGTCGCTGCTCTTGAACCACTCGCAAGAGCTGGGCCGTGACAAAACTCATGATCAAGAATGTTGACGTTGAAAGAGTTGTCGATCCTCTACCACCGCGTTCAAATCCAGAAGGAAACCGACGCCACGTGTCTGTTGGTCTATTTGCTGATGACCACCCCGCTCAAGATGCGGGATCTTTTAGGGTGGTTCAACACCGATCGGAGGAGGAGGCGAGACTTTTTAGGCGAGGCCCTGCCCGACTATCAATCGATCCCGAAACTTTTTGTCAAAAAACACCAAACGTATTTGATTCGATGGAAAAAAGCGTGTAAAGCTTGGCTAGGCAAAGAGGGAACCTTTGAACAGTTGAGACGGGCCTGTCGAGTGGCACGAGCGAAAGGAGTGTCTTTTTCATTGTAAAAAAAAAAAAAAAAAAAAAAAAAAAAAAAAAATTTTTTTTTTTTTTTTTTTTTTTTTTTTTTTTAAGTGGGTATGACTTTAAAAAAAAAAAAAAAAAAAAAAAAAAAAAAAAAAATTTTTTTTTTTTTTTTTTTTTTTTTTTTTTTTTTTTTTAAGTAATGCGTTAACAAATGGCTCCAAATCGACTATGGAGAACCCAGGTGCATGGGATAAAAAAAATGTCGTCCGTATAGATTATATTTTGGAAAATGTTTTTGCATATTTATTGAAAAGGTATTATACATTGGATGCTGTTGATGCCTGGAGTCTAAGAGAAAAAGAGGTGTTGAACATTGTCACAAATAGCTTAGATGACTTGAGAGAGAGTTATGGGATACAAATAAAAAAAACTGTAATGCAAATTGATCGATACGACGAGGATACAGCAGGTACTCTTATAGCAGGATTAGCACATGAACTTTTTAGTGAAGGTAAAACTTGGAGCCGAATTGTAGCATTTTTCTGTTTTATCGGAGAATATACCACTGCAGGTATTCGTCACAATGCACCGAGAATATTTATAGATGTTATGTATGAAACTTTTTCACGAACAGTAAAAGAGGAATTAGAAGGATGGATAGAAGACCACCATGGTTGGGAAGGAATGGCAAATTGTGTGACTCAACGGACTACGTCTAGGACTGCCTGGTTTAGGACTTCTGCCTAATTTGAAAAAAAAAAAAAAAAAAAAAAAAAAAAAAAAAAAAAAAAAATTTTTTTTTTTTTTTTTTTTTTTTTTTTTTTTTTTTTTTTTTTTTAATGTATATATAGAGAGAGAGAGCGAGCGGAGAGATCATTTCAACCATGTCAGCGATCTGTTCTTGGTGTAATCAACCTTTGCAGGGAGATCCCTGCACCTTTCCCAACTGCGAGCATGCCTTTCACTCTCAGTGTTCTCCTTTCTCCCCTGCTCAGTGGTGTCCTCTGTGTCCCTCCGGCCGCATCCCGTTCGTCGTTCGCCAGATCATGACCAACACGTCCGATGTGGATTACATGGTGACCATGGACGTGGTCGAGGCTCAAGAGCAGCGCGTTTTGGCCAACACACCTCCCATCCCCATGAGTCGACTGCAAACTTTGCTTCTGGAAGATTGTCTTCCCGAGAAATGTGTCACGGTGCGATTTTTAGCCAAGCCTGAAGACGAGGTGGTGATCACGCTCTACCGAGCCAAGCCTGCCCGAGTGCTGGAATTTAAAAAGTACCGAGTCACCCGCATCCGGATCTACGATTTCATTCGACGAGAAGAAAAAGACACCCAACACTTTGTGTTCGGAGACCGATCCCTCGTCTGCAACGCCACCATCACACCCGAGAGCGTCGTCATCCGAGACTACTTCAAGCGGGAGCCCCTCACGGTGACGGCTCGCATCAAAGACCCAGACTATTTCAAATCTGTAACTATTTATTAAATAAAAAATTGACTATTTATTATTATTTGTGTGTTTTATTTTTCGAAAGAGGAAAAAACACCCTATCATGAGTACAGCGGCCGCCAGGATCCACCCGGTTGAAAAGAGGGTGGCACGCAGGAGCGGCGCTGAGGCAGGAGGGGGGACCACCGTTGTCACTTGGTTGGTTTTTCGGTCTCGATACGCATAGTTGTGGGGGAGGCTGTAAATGGGCAGCTCTCGGTGGGTCAAAAAATCTCGCTCTTCGTTTGCGTCTCGAATTAATTTACCCAGGATATCCGCGTCGGTGAGGTCGGAGGGGGTCTTGTCCGGATCGATGTGAGGCGCATCCTCTTTCTGCATCAAGATCACCTTGCCATCGTTCGTGACCGCATACCGATCGAGCATCGTGTCCGGCAGATAATATTCATTGTTGAAACAGTCTTTGGGATAGTAAAAATCGTAAGTCTCCCCCTCCTTCATCGCATACTGGTGGTTGAGAAGGATCTCGGTCCCGGAAGGGGTTCGGGGATAGATTTCGCCGGTCGCGTCCACCGCATAGCGATCCGGTAGGGTGTGGGGTTTTTCAAAGTCGGGCGGCGTGATATAAAACTCGGACCCCGCTTCGTCTCGGGGAAAGACGGTCTCGCCTTCTTTTGTCGTGGCATAATAATAGGATCCATCCGGCATTCGGGCAAACGCGCCCGGTGGATAATATTCGTCGTTTCGATGATTCACGGCATACTGCTCTTTCCCATCTCGCCGCCTCCCGATCCAATAGCGACCGTCCACCCCCCTCTCGTAGACCTCGTTACCTTGGGCATCTTTCCGATACTTGACGTTGCCCCGCTCGTCCAGAGGGTAGAGGATTCGGCCCCGTTTCGTGGTGAGCAGGGGAAACCCTTCGGGAACGTATTCGTTGCCAAAGAGATCCGTCGGATAGGCCTTGGATCCGTCCGGTAACGTACGATAATGGGTGGCAATTTCATAAGACATCCTTAAATAAAAAGAGTCATGTGGACCGTCTATACGCTCCTTTTCTTTACCCTCTATCTCGTGCAGTGTCATCTGGCCCGCAACCTGCTCTCCTATTATACGGCCAAGTCGTATCCCTTGAACTTTTTTCGCTGGAACCAAGATGTGGTTGGATTGGTTTGAGCGATTGATCTTCGGGGGAGGGGCCCTGGAGCCTCCTCCTCCCGAAGTGCTCCCTTTCATTCTTCGGATGGAAGCCGAACGGATTCCGTGGCTCGACTTGATGGAACACGGAGGACTGACCGCTTTCCCTCACCAAGTGTACGGCGACCTGAACCTGCTGATCGACTCTCTGAACGCGGAGCCCCGCCGTCCTTTCAAAACACGGGTCGTGTCCCGATTTTGGGACGAGCTGGAGCGGTGGCTGGCCCAACCGAAAGATCCCCCTTGCCCCCTTCTCCCCCCTCCGCCCACTCAAGACGACGCCATTTTAAAGGAGCTGCTGGAAGAGGGGGGGACGACCTACGCGTACCAGTCGGCCGCGTTCTGGGGGGAGGTGGCCCGGCGCTGCCTCAATCTCCGTCGACCGGTCCACCCTTCGCCTTTGCCCGAGATCTCGAGCGAGCAGAAGCAACGCGCCCTGCGCCTCTACGACATGACGTGCCAAGCGCGAGGTCACACGGTCGATCCGCTCCACATGTTTTTGGTGCCGCGGGCCGAGTATGTGAATGCGGCCCACTGGCTGACGGACCAGACCTTGAAGGCGTTTCTCCGCCAACAGCCCCTGCATCCTCTGAGCGTGTCGGTGAGGGCCTTGCTGCAACACACCCTCCACCAGGTGTTGCAGGGAGAGAAACCCGAGGAGCTGGAGGATCCTCAACTGGACGCCCTGTTGCATAACGTGCGCGTCATTCACGAGAGCGTGCAGCAAGTGCCCCACGACAACACGCCTCCGAAACTCATCGATGTGTTGCAGCGACTGTTGGCCCTCAGTCATCGAGACGGTCTGTGGGAAAAGGAGATCCCCTCCTCCCTGCCCACGACCCCCGAAAGTTCGCTGAGCCTCTTCTATCTCACCGAACAATTGCGTCGGACGGAACGCCTCCTCTGGATCCTGTTACATGATCCAGAATCTGCTTCAAAGCCACCCGAGCACACTTGCTCCCGGTATCTCTATGCCAGGGACAAGTGTCGGGGGCCGTGTTCCGGAGAGCGGGCACCCCCCACCTTTCCACGTTGAGCCGATGAGGGATGCCGGCGTCGATCAGCACTTGCGGTTGATAACTGTCTCCTTTGTAGCCAAACACGACCGTGTGGTCGGCGGACTGCTGAAGCGATCGGTAGCGTGCCTGCAAAAAAGCCAACACCTCGACGTAACGAGCGCCTTCGTCCACCGTGACCAGGACGTCCGGTCGAGCATGGGGATAGAGTCGACGCATATAGGCATAAGGGATCGGACTCTTGAGGAGGAAATGGCGCTCCAGACCCGTGACGTCGGCATAGGCGAGTTCCAAAGCGAGATAGCGGCGATCTAAAACCACTCCTTGCGTGTGAACGATTGCGTCCACCATAATAAAGATGAAAACGTTGGGATTCACAACTCTCTTGCTTGGTTTTGTTTTGGTGCTCTTGCTGATCAGCGGGGTGTTGATGGGTTGGTCTCTCTACCAAATGGCCAAGGCACCCACCACTACAACCGCTAATACATTTTGGACCGACAATAAAATGCGTCTGATGGCACCCACCGTGATGAACGTGTTGAGTATGTTGCTGTTGGGAATGTTGGTGGCGATGGGTTAGTAGAATAAAGTAGGCAATGATGAACTTAAAAATGATCTTGGCTGCCGCACTCCTCGTCCTGATTGTGATCGGACTGATGACGTACGGTTACGCTATCTACTCTCTGAATGCCGATGCACCCGCCGCAGCAGCAGACCGACGTGCAAATGGAGCGGCGTATGTGACAGAACATAAAATGAAATTCCTCGCACATTTGATTGTACAACTCTTACAATTTGCGGTGGCTGGACTGATTGCCTACAAGTCTTGAATTTATCAATAAAAAAAAAAAAAAAAAAAAAAAAAAAATTTTTTTTTTTTTTTTTTTTTTTTTTTTTTTTTTTTTTTTTTTTATAAATGAATAAAATTTGAAAAGTTGTTCTTCGATAACATGGCTTTCTTAAACACGATTGCTACTGCAATCCTCTCGTTTTTGTTTCGTCACTTTATGCCCAAGGTGAAATATGCAAAAGTGTTCAAGTCTGCTATGGATCCGAAACAGGACCAATCTTCGGGATTCGATTTGTATGCCCCTAAGAGAATCGTGTTGGAACCAGGCGAGAGAAGAGTGATCGAGACTGGAATTGCGTTTGAGTTTCCTCCCTACATGGGTATGTTTATCCGGGATACGCAGGTCATTGCAGGACTCAGCGTATATGGCGGTGTGATAAATCCAGGAGGCTCGGTAGGGGTGATAATCCAAAATGGTTCCTCAGAGGATTACACAATTGGGAAAGGAAGCCCCATCGCACAAGCTGTGTTTCATTTGACCGTTTATCCTGAAATGATGGAGACGACCGACTGGAAGGATGTCACACACAGTTAAAAAAAAAAAAAAAAAAAAAAAAAAAAAAAAAAATTTTTTTTTTTTTTTTTTTTTTTTTTTTTCAGAGATATAAAAAAAAAAAAAAAAAAAAAAAAAAAAAAAAAAAAAAATTTTTTTTTTTTTTTTTTTTTTTTTTTTTTCAGAGATATAAAAAAAAAAAAAAAAAAAAAAAAAAAAAAAAAATTTTTTTTTTTTTTTTTTTTTTTTTCAGAGATATAAAAAAAAAAAAAAAAAAAAAAAAAAAAAAAAAAAAAAATTTTTTTTTTTTTTTTTTTTTTTTTTTTTTTTTTTTACTGTACCTTTTCAAAATGTACATCCAGTAATCGGTAGTTGCAAGCCTGATTCAGTGTGGTCAAGTGTTCTGCCATTTTTCGCAAAACGCCTTCGGCGATCCAATCCAATTTTTTCTTCTCTGGTGACGTTAATATACTTAGATCGTCTTGTACATCTTCGTCCGACTGGAAACTTAATTGATGATAACTCCCATCTCCATATTTATCCATTAAAAATTTCAATGGGTCAAATTCTTCGGTACGTTTTTTAGTCACCACACGAGGTTTATCGACGTACGGAAAACGACGATTGGTAGCAGGATCAAATATTTTTCTTATATCACATATGCGACTATCACCATCAGTGACTATCGGAGGAGGCATTGTAAAACTGAAGGTCGAAGGACCACCATTTTCAGTCGGAGGTATTGTATAACTTAAGGTCCCAGAATTTGCAAGTGATGGTGGTGGGTCACTGGTGGTTGCAAGTCCATGGACAAAACCTGGAAGTCTCTCCATTCCTAAATATAATTTTCGAAAAATCATATCCAGGTCCATGCTCCTCTATTGCCTTTTTAATTTGGTCCCCTACTTTTGCAAGATACTCGTCAAATGAACCTAATGATATTCGTTTATAGAATGCTTCCAAATTATTTTTTTCATCTTGTTGAAGAGTTCTTAAATTACCCTGTTCGTCAAAAAGATCGTGCAGTATATCGTGTTTTAAACACTGTAAAGCGGTTGTTATGAAAATTATATTCTTATCCATAATCTTGATTCATGGAAATTTTAGAAATCATTTCGCGAAAAGCTGTCAGGCTCATCCAATCGGCCACTATCACGGATCCTTTCACATTCACCGTTCGATTTCAAGACGGACCCGTTTCCATAAAAGACAGTGTGGGTCTGCGCATGTGGGCGGCGATCATTCAACACTTGGAGTTTGAATGGATTGCGGGAAACACGGATCACTGTACTGTCGAACCGGTGAATTACTATGCCTTGCTAGGTTTCCGTCAAGGGGATGCGGTTCTCATTCGAAATGCAGACGGTGTCGATCAGTCTATTTTGTTTTCATAGTCCAAATCAATTCGTCCATCTGTCGAAATGCGAAACGAAACTTGATGTATTTGAAGACGGAAATGAATAAAAGAGCTGTGAATATAACGAGAGTGAGAACAATGAAATGTATGCGGTAGCAAGTGTTTGCTTTCGATTCCACCGTTAATATACCAATAGAGTACAACAACCCACCGGCCAACGTCAACAAAGCTAAGGGTTCCAATTGTCCAACTTTAACCATCATAAAGATTCTTTAGCCTTCCGAAGCTGGTAGTGTACTTGATTCCAAAATTCATCGTGCAGAACCAAAGAATTGTCGAGCTCTTCAGCAAAAGAGACATAATTTGGAAAAAGCTGAGCAAAGCTATGGATGCTGTGTTGCATGTTGGTCAACGAATGTTCTTGTAACCAACCGTGGATTGTCTTCCAGGTATGAGGCCAACTAGGAAACATTTTATTGATCTGTTGAGCGACCATTTTCATTTTATCGGTTCCGAGCATTTGATGTAAAAACTTTAAGACATTATCATAAACAACTTTGACAATTTGTTCAGAATTCATTTCTCCCCCCTTGACTTTGTTTCTTAAAAAAAAAAAAAAAAAAAAAAAAAAAAAAAAAAAAAAAAATTTTTTTTTTTTTTTTCTTTTTTTTTTTTTTTTTTTTTTTGTTCAAGTATTTAAATGTTCAAGTATTTAAAAAAAAAAAAAAAAAAAAAAAAAAAAAAAAAAAAATTTTTTTTTTTTTTTTTTTTTTTTTTTTTTTTTTTTTTTGTTCAAGTATTAAAAAAAAAAAAAAAAAAAAAAAAAAAAAAAAAAAAATTTTTTTTTTTTTTTTTTTTTTTTTTTTTTTTTTTTTAAATACTTGAACAAAAAAAAAAAAAAAAAAAAAAAAAAAAAATTTTTTTTTTTTTTTTTTTTTTTTTTTTTTTTTTTTTTAATACTTGAACAAAAAAAAAAAAAAAAAAAAAAAAAAAAAAAAAAAAAAAAAAAATTTTTTTTTTTTTTTTTTTTTTTTTTTTTTTTTTTTTTTTTAGATTATTATATTCTTAAAATTTTTTGAAAGTAGTAAATGTTTATCGTCCTTTTTAATTGTTTGTTGTTTTTCTAATAATTTATAAGCTTTATTTAAAGATACAAGTTGGCTTTGATAAATGAGTCTATCATCTGTCCATTTTTTTATTTTGGATGTTGATAGGTATGTTTGATCGAAAGAATCAAAATACCTACATCTGTGCAAATTTGTTACATTTTCTACGACAAAATAATATTGTGTATAATAATTCTCATCACATCCTATAAATTCAATTTTTATAAGAGGATATTTCTCTATATCTTCTTTGGTAAACTTGAAACGAAATCCAGTTTCTTCACGAAATTCTCTGTAAGCATTTAAAAAGCATTGTAACCGAGTTTTTGGTAATTTAGAACTCATTTGACCATGAGGAAAATCATACAAATCTTCAAATATTTTGTTATCTACAAAACGATAATAATCTAGTTGTTCTCGTTGAGTTAATTGCTGTAACCAGTCACATTCAATAATGTCTTTAAATTTGTAATAGATATTTTCATCATATTTTATACCATGTTTAAATAAGAAGATGTAAAATTTTTGGACGGAATAAGGTACTTTTCGTTTTATAAGCATCACTCTACCATCTTTAGTTTTAACAATTAAACCATACGAAATAGAAAATTTATTACGATGCCGCAGCATTTCCAATTCAACCCTATGCCTACTTGATCCTTAAGAAATGTTTTTTTAAATATATATATACTTAAAAAAAAAAAAAAAAAAAAAAGAGAGAGAGAGAGAGAGAGAGAGAGAGAGAGAGAGAAAGTTATATGATAATATTTATTTCATTGAATTACATCCATCATACATTTGATTGTACATAGCAGTTAACATTATTTACTTTCTCCCAGCTTACACTTCTTTTTCTTCCAACTTGAATAAAATTTACAATTTGTATTTTGTGGGACCGCCTCTTCTTCTTTAGTTTCGTACAAATCAAATACTTTCTGGGACTCATCATCAATGTTTTCATTGTCGTTGGGTACTAGATTGGCTAAACGATAACAGTTTTCAATGCAATGACGAAAGACTGACCGGAAGATTGACTGTATGATATCCATGAGAGTTTCTTGGGGCTTTGAGAAATAGTAAAGAAACCAATATATTAATTAAAAAAAAAAAAAAAAAAAAAAAAAAAAAAAAAAAAAAAAATTAAATTCTTATTGGTTTTCTCTTATGACTCGGATATATAAAGTATTTATTCCATGTTACATACTTTCGAAAATGTAAATCTTCCAAAAATTTCCCAGTCAGGTTACCTGACTCGGCCTGCACCATTTTCCAATCACAGTCTTTTAATTGAGCAAGTTTCTTATCAAACTTAAAGTAGAGTTTTTGACCATTGTTCCCATAGAGAAAACTATCTGTAACATAATTTACAGGTATATATTTTGCATCTACTCGAAGGATAAAATCCTCACGTAATTGTACAGAACGTGCAAGGTTGTATGTTTCCAACTGCCATCGATCGTTTACTTTTTGAGTAGAGAAATACTTTAAATTGTTGATGATGTAATCCGTTACACCTTCTTTGTAGACGAATGATAACATCCATTTGGAAAAAGGAGGCAGTAGTCGATTTATATAAAAGTTATTTCTTTCTTTGTGAAAAAAACACATAGATTCTTTCCTGCAGAGTGCGTAGATTGTTTCGAGAAGTTGGTAAGGATTATCTATTGGATGATATTGTGGATTGTCTTTGTGGAGGAATCTTGATTGAATCACATTTATAACAGATGTTACTAAAATCATATGTCTGTGCCATTGTCTATTCGGGCCACTGTCACACCAACACCAGCAAGGTAGTGTGAAGGCTTCGTTTCCTAAATTTTCCAAAACGTTTTCAAAATTTAAGAAATCACCATATGAAATTTTCACATGGAACCAGCGCATAGTTGTTTCTTTTAGCGCTGTAAATATTCGAATGGATAAAGCACCCATATTAACATTTGTGTCCTTAAACTCTAAACCAATACCTGCAGACCACCATTCATAGTTGGGTAGACAGAGACTTGCAAAATGACTTTGGAAATACGAATCCTCAGAATGTGCACGTCCAAAAAAATTTTTCTCGTTGTTTTCGCGGTAACTAGGCCAGTCGAAAAACTCCTGCAACTCTGCATAATCTGATTCGTTGATGTCAGTACGGCAAAGAGGACAAATCGTGTCATGAAACTCCACTACATTCCAAATGCACCGATCATGAAACGGATGACGACAAGCACTTAAAATAAATTTTTGATATTGGAGAATGGGTTCAAGACACACACTGCAATCCTCCATGACTGTGGGTGAACTGGGACTGACTGGTCGAAAGCAAAAGACTTCAACCCATTAAAAAAAAAAAAAAAAAAAAAAAAAAAAAAAAAATTTTTTTTTTTTTTTTTTTTTTTTTTTTTTTTTTTTTTTCGATCAGTCAGTTCCAGAGGGCTCATTAAAACTTTTTCTTACGTCATCTAGCAAACATTACAAAATTTTTTCGTCTTACCAATCTCGAATGTGGCATTTATTTTTCATGTCTGAAGTAAGTCTAATTATTGATTCATCTTCTGAGTCCTCCTCCTCCTCCTCTTCTTCTTCCGATTCCTCCACCATAACTCTTTTTCGACCCCTTTCCTTTGTCAAGTGGTCATTCATGGTAAATGTATATTTAAGACCCGGTATGACCAGCATCACGATGCGTCGTCCTGTTGTGTGCCAATGTAATAATTCGCCATGCATAAATCGCCTCCAAAGAAATGTATTTAAAATCATGTCGGTGGCATGGGTCGGGTTGGGCAAGTGCCAATAAGCCATATTCATCAACGTACATAATGTTTTCTTTTGACTCACAAAGAGTTGTTCGAAATTCACCCCTTGGCAATCCTCGACGTCCATCACCCAGTTGGAAGCCTCCGACGCGGCGACATCGGCCCTTCCGTAGGTATATTGGACATATTCCCCCCCTCTGTCTGGATATTTTTTCAAATATTTCACCGAAGGACAGTTGGACGATTTGTAGTCCTCGATATTTCTCAGCTTCCGGTAAATGGCATATTTTTTGGGATCTCGGCATCGATAATTCGCTTCCAAGAGTATCCTGACCCATTCGACCCATCCGTCACTGTCGGATCGGTAAAAGAGAGCTTTCCACACGCAATCGAGTACCTCTTTCAACATCCATTGAACCAATCCGTTTATTTTTTTCGCGAAGCCGACCATCACATAGTGGTCACCCGCCTCGTACGCATATCGTTTTTTGGACAGGACCACGAGTCGTTTCATCCGTTGTTCAAATTTCAGTTCGACATGAGGCAGGTGGAGAAAGGCGTTCACCTCGTCACAGTGATCCACCGGCCATTTGTGAACCATCAGGCTGTCGGTGTCCGCATAGCAAATCTGGTACCCTTTGCTTTTTAAATAGTGATAGGAACCCAGCAACTGGTATCTCGCTAACGTCACAATGGTGATGGCTAACGGGAGATAGGCGAGGCACGAATCCTTGTTGCCCATGATGCCGTACAGAGAATTGATTAAAATTTTGATGGCGAGCTGTACATTGTAATGATAGATATCTTTGGTTTTTTGGTACGCCTGCTGGTGATGTTTCCGCAACTGGATAAAGTGGGTGACGAGGGTCGGCAGAAAGGCTTTGGTATGGGGGTTGATCACAATCACGTACGGATCATTGGATTGGGGATCCGGATAGGCGAATTGGTCCAAAGGCCTTGTGCGAGACCTGTTGAAATCCAGGTGAGAATGCTCTCGATGGGGAATGGCCAGCAAAGCGTTGCGTTGAGGTAGAACCTCCCAATCTTCTCGTCTCATGATGGTGCAGGTGCCATAACACAAATTGCTACTCACCAAACAGCTCGGATACATACTACTGAAATCCATGACCACCACATCATTGTACACTTGTTCCGGTCGACAATAGTTTAAGGCCCCCTGATACTTTCCCTGTTTATTGAGGAGATGGTGATATTTCATCAAATCGACTTTGAAAAAATGATCGTTCAAAAAGAACCCCAATTTCGTACCGTACGATTTTAAAAGTTCGGCCAAATATTTTGAATTACCCACATGCAAAGCCTGTACCATATTTAAAGTGGTGAAATTGGCCCGGGACGCTAAGAAGGATAAGACCTCCTCTTTGATCAGCAGACGGTAGACCAATTCCGAATCTCTCAAACAATAGTCTAAATAAGTGATAAAACTTCCAAATTGCGATACGTCATCAATTTTGGCAGGTTGCAACATTTGAAAAGCGGGTTCGGCGAGATTCGTTTCAAACAACCACCGCGGTATAGGTCCATAGGTATACCAACTCCGGATACCAATGGATTTCACGGGGACTTTGGTCATGTCTTCCAACTTGTGACGCGCCACGTCGTCCAGTGTATAGCTCGGCAAATTATAGTCCGAAAAAATTTGGAAATAGGGATAGAGGTCTAGAGTAATTTTGCGATCATAATACACCACGATATCCGATCCCACATAGTTGGAGGAGTAAGTCAAAGCTAAGGAACCGAATCCTAAGAAGGTGAGTCGCGCTAACAGAAAGGGAAGATCGTAAAAGTTGATGTTGTAACCGGTCAAAATATGAACGTCTTTCAAGAGCTCGTGAAATTTCAATAACATTTCCCCTTCTGTTTTATAGCCATATTCATAGTCTTTCAAAGGTTGTTGAATGCCTTCGGGCAAAACATATAAGATCCATTTTTGAGTCCCGTAGCGTCGATTCCATTTGTAAAGACTCACCATCACCGTTCGGTCCGTAGGAAGATACCCTCGGGGCAAGGCATCCTCGACAAGAGGCACCGTTTCCAAATCAAAGGCTCCAATGGTCCAATCGGGTGGGTCGGTGCGCTCGGGCACCATGTGCAAGCAATCCAGTAAACTGTGAGAATCATTGTTGAGCTCGTACCACATGTAATAAAAAAAGAAGGTATTGTGTCGATTACAGAGGTCAATGTAGAGGCGCGTCAGCCACTCTTCCGGTTCGTAATAGCTAATTTTATATTTTTGGAAAAACCTACCAATGTTTTCGTGGGAAGCAGTCGTATAGACTTTATAAAAAGGTTTTCGACTATACTCTAATTTTCCCTTGGCCAACCTTTCGTCGAAATAGGGTAGTACTTTTTGGGTCTCCTCGGAAAGTTTGCGATAGACGACATTGTGACCTGGAAAAAAAATTTTTATATTTTGAACCACCTTATCAATGTCACTCGTACAGACTCCAATCCATTGCTCGTAATATTTTTCTATAATATGACGCTCCCCTTGCTCATTGAGAAATATCACGCGGATCAAATTAATACTTCTCTGTCTCTGAACACACTCCCAGTGGGTGGAAAAGTACATCATTGTGAGGAAAAATAATGTATTAATTTATTTAAAAAAAAAAAAAAAAAAAAAAAAAAAAAAAAAAAAAAAAAAAAAATTTTTTTTTTTTTTTTTTTTTTTTTTTTTTTTTCAATTTAACGATTTACTTTTCGTACTATTTTTAAACAATTTTTGCACTGTTTAAAACAGTTGGGCATTTCATCAATGGCTCTATCTTGTTTCAAATACACGATATAATCTGGATTTTTACAACAATTTTGTTCCCGTGTTTGTTGGAACCACTGTTGACATTGCTCTTGTGTAAACACTTCCCTCATCTTGAATAAACCAAAGAATGACCTCAGTCTTTCTATCCGGATTACTCCTGCTCTACTTTTGGTATTTTTACACGTCCACACCCGTACCCAAACCGGCGAGTGGAACCCCTTCTCCAGTTAAACCCTACGCTTTCACTTTCAATTCCCAAGGACCCCACCATTTTCAATTTTTAGTGAATTCGAAAGTGGCTTGGGAACACGCGATTCCCCAAGACTCTTACGTTTATGACTCGGGGAAAATTCAGAAAAAAGACGCCTGTTACGGCATCCAATTTGGGAGGTCGGTGGTCACTAAAGGTGAAACCCTTTACAACTACTTAAAAGAAAAACCAGAAATGAAGGATGTGTTGAAATTTCAGGAAACGAGTCCATATATGGTTCAAACGGGGGACCTCTTTTACTTCACCTGCAACAACAATGAGATACGAGACTTAAAAATGTGTCCGTCAGGACACGTTTTTTTCCAAGGAAGGTGTCGACCTATCAATGCCTGTACAGGAAAACCCAATAACACGAAACTACGCCACGCGGTCATTACCAAATACATCGTGTGTAAAAATCAAAAAGAGATTGTCAAAAATTGTCCCTTTCAAAACTTTTTTTATCACGATCGTTGTATGAATACAAAAGATTTAAATCATTATTGCAAATTTTATGCCGATACACCGTTCCTCCTCAATAGTGAAACGCGCGTGGAGTGCGTGGCCGGGAAACCCACTTACAGGACGTGTGCGCCGGGCACTCAATTTTTTGACAAGGATTACTGCGAACCCAATAGTTGCGTGGGGCAACCGGACGGCACTCTATTGCCCCTCCCTCGGCAGGACCTCGAACCCTTTCACTTTATACCCGGTTTCATGACGTGTCGCGGAGGCAAAATTGATCAAAAAACGGTCTGCCCCCAATCCTGGGACTACATGTTGACGCGGGGGGATAATCTGACCCACTTACCCATGGTGTTCGACGGGCAACAATGCTCCATTCCAACGTTTTGTGACAATGTCTTCTCGGACGATCCGGACGTCATGGTCCCTCTTCACGAGTTTACCAAGTCGGTTCAAAACTGGAACCTCTCCGAACGGTACGACCGAGCGGCGGGTTACGTGTGCGAGGGGGGGAAGCGAAAACGACGCCTGTTGGACCCCCACTTGCGGATAGGGAAACGATTCAAACCCGAACCGGCGTGCTCGGGTTCGGAAAAATGGCCCCTCTTCGAAGATCCGAGTCGCTATTACGACTGCGCCCTTCAGAGTGTCGCCTCTTGCCTCCCCACGGAATACTTTAACGGGTTGAAGTGTGCCCCCCGACCCGACAAGGCTTTCTCTTTCCACCAAATACCCCTGTTTGAATTTGATTCGTTGAACAGGGAGTCTTGGATCATTCCTTGGGACTATGATACGAGTCGACCCGAGATGATCTGCGAAGATCCCGAGTCGATTTATATCAAATCGTATAATATGTGTTCGCATCCCGACTGTGTCTCCATGGCATTTCTATACCTCATTCCTGATTTGTCTCTGTTATTACCGCAACAAGCCAAATGTAAATTCTACAGAGATGAATATAAACTGAAAAAAGAACCGGTCACCTTCGAATACAGTTTTTGGAACCAAAAGTTGTTTGACGAGGGAGTGGAGAGGGAAGAGGTGTGCACGCCCGGTCAATCTCTTCAGACGGGCAATTTTATTTGGGATCAAACGGTGTTTGCCACCTGTGACCTCAAACACCCATTTATTTTTTGTCCCTCGTCCCACAACTTGGGAATTATTCCGGTCCCGTCTCACGGCTATGCTTGCAAAGCACCTGACGAAATTACCGTCTATCATGACAGTGTAGACTGGACTCCGTTTACCACCAATGAAGTGCAGCGCATTCGACCCTATGTATGGGACGGTACGAAACAATATATTCGGAGAACGAAGAAGGACAAAGATGAAGAATTACCCGAAGAAGGCGTGGAAATTAAAAGAAATGAAAGGTTAACGCTGCTGATCTATCGACCGGTTTGGTTAGATTTGCGTTACAGGGTGACCTATCCACCCAACATCGCCTTCGAATACGATAACGCCCATCAACTTCACATAAAAACTTATTCTGAAGAGATGAGCTTTCTGATGAGGACAGCGGGCGCAACGAAGAGAGGTTTAACCTTTCCCCAATACAAAGCTATTCCCTATGTGGAATCGTTTGTAGATCACCACCTCTTGTATGGTTCATAGAAGAAAGGAATGGAGCGTTCTTTAGCCCACGGAGTATTATTTTATACGTCTTTGTATGCCAACGTTGTCTTATTAACCATTGGTATATCGACGGGTCGTTTAATATTTGTTTTATTGATACTCTTAACCATGGGTTTAACAGCTTACATGATGTATGTCATTTCTCATAATGAAGAACATTTGAAAAATGTGGGTGAGTGGGCCGAAACAATGTTCTCTACTTATTTGGACAAACTAAAGCAATTGTTTTAATCAACTCTTGCACCACACATTCCAAAGGTTGATTGGCATCCACTATATGAACGTTCGATCGACTCCTCACGGCAGCATATCGTTCATGCAATAACTGTAAATAGGCTAAGGATATCTTGGAATCAGTGGGGGATCGTTTATGGATTCTTTGGAAAGCGAGAATAGGATCAATTTCCAAATAAATGAAATAATCCACATCGTAGGCTAATTTTTCATGGATAGGGTCGTACAACTGCAATTCATCTTTTGTTAAAAGCAGAGGCACAAATATATTTCGAGATGTCCAAGGACATCGTTCAACGAGGACTAAATCATTTGGAAAATGTTGTCGTTGTTTAAATTGAGAAATTAATACTTGTAGTTGAAAAGGTAACGCGTACAGTTTTTCATTTCCGTATAACATAGGTAGTAAATACCATTCTGAAAGAGGTTCGGGAAAACAATGGTAATCTTTTGCCAACTTTTCCATCAATGTGGATTTCCCAGCCCCAATAAGGCCATCTATACAAATAATAAACATGCTCAAGAAGTATACTTGAGTTAAGTTTTAATTAAAAAAAAAAAAAAAAAAAAAAAAAAAAAAAATTTTTTTTTTTTTTTTTTTTTTTTTTTTTTTTTAACACACTCTTTTGTCAGGGCTTGAAAGCTTCGGTTGGAAAAAAAATTTTTTGAATGCTTTGTCCTGATTGGTCAATCTTGAAAGCAGATGCCAAATAAATTTTGAAATTGGAAAAAAAAATTTTTTTGAATGCTTTGTCCTGATTGGTCAATCTTGAAAGCAGATGCCCAAATAAATTTTTGAAATTGGAAAAAAAAAATTTTGAATGCTTTGTCCTGATTGGTCAATCTTGAAAGCACATGCCCAAATAAATTTTTGAAATTGGAAAAAAAAATTTTTTTGAATGCTTTGTCCTGATTGGTCAATCTTGAAAGCACATGCCCAAATAAATTTTTGAAATTGGAAAAAAAAATTTTTTTTGAATGCTTTGTCCTGATTGGTCAATCTTGAAAGCTTCGGCGAGTGTCCGAACAAAATTTTTTTTGGGGGGGAAATTTTTTTTGAATGCTTTGTCCTGATTGGTCAATCTTGAAAGCTTCGGCGAGTGTCCGAACAAAATTTTTTTTTGGGGGGGAAATTTTTTTTGAATGCTTTGTCCTGATTGGTCAATCTTGAAAGCTTCGGCGAGTGTCCGAACAAAATTTTTTTTGGGGGGGAAATTTTTTTTTGAATGCTTTGTCCTGATTGGTCAATCTTGAAAGCTTCGGCGAGTGTCCGAACAAAATTTTTTTTTGGGGGGAAAATTTTTTTTTGAATGCTTTGTCCTGATTGGTCAATCTTGAAAGCTTCGGCGAGTCGGTGAAAGATTTTTTCTTTTGCTCTCTCTCTCTCTCTCTCTATCTATCTATCTATCTATCTATCTATCTATCTCTCTCTCTCTCTCTCTCTCTCTCTATATATATATATATATATAATATATATATATATATATATATATATATATATATATATATATATATATATATAATATATATATATATATATATATATATATATATATATATATATATATATATATATATATAGATAGATAGATAGATAGATAGATAGATAGATAGATAGAGAGAGAGAGAGAGAGAGAGAGAGAGAGAGCAAAAGAAAAAATCTTTCACCGACTCGCCGAAGCTTTCAAGATTGACCAATCAGGACAAAGCATTCAAAAAAATTTCCCCCCCCCCCAAAAAAAAATTTTGTTCGGACACTCGCCGAAGCTTTCAAGATTGACCAATCAGGACAAAGCATTCAAAAAATTTTTTTTTCCCCAAAAAAAAAATTTTGTTCGGACACTCGCCGAAGCTTTCAAGATTGACCAATCAGGACAAAGCATTCAAAAAATTTTTTATTTCCAATTTCAAAAAATTATTCAGGCAAAAGAACCGACTCGCCGAAGCTTTCAAGGCCTCCCAAAAGAGTGTGTTGGGAGCTGTGATAAAAAAAAAAAAAAAAAAAAAAAAAAAAAAAAAAAAAAATTTTTTTTTTTTTTTTTTTTTTTTTTTTTTTTTTAAGTACGTTTAAAAAAAAAAAAAAAAAAAAAAAAAAAAAAAAAAAAAAAAAAAAAATTTTTTTTTTTTTTTTTTTTTTTTTTTTTTTTTTTTTTAATAATGCTTTCGGTAATTTATTTTTATTTTACTCAGACAATGGATTCCGTCAAGAAAACAGTTCATTTCTCTTCGACCACTTATTTTTATTTCAAACCAGAGAAAGTAATTCAAGAAATTGATCGAGAGGCAGCTGAGCGAATCAGAATGGAACAGTTAGTTTTACAACGCAAACCTGATACAGAGCTGGAGCAAGTCAAAAATATAATTCAATCGTGGAGAAACCACGCAATTGTTATTGTGTTTGGAAATCTCGGTCGACAGCCCTACCTCCTAAACTATTACTTAGATTTATGTTTCGGTGCTGAAGAAACGATCACTTTCCAATGCCGATGGCCTTTTCCTTATCCAACTGCGAAAATGGAAGATTCCGATTTTTTAATTTACATAGAACCGTATTTTGGATACACTGTCTATAAACCCGATTCAACCCGACATTTGGTGATTCTGACCAGCCATTTGAGTCTCAACTATGGTAGAGACACTCCCATCTATTATTTACATTTAGCGAGCGATAAACAGCCACTGCTCCCGAATCCCCATCTTTGCAACTATGAAGTGTTTAACCCTCCTGTTTTTCACGAGAAGATGTATGACCTACCGAAACAGGTCCTGTTAGATGTTACGCAGGCGCAACATGCTCACGAAGCGTACTTGAAAATTTTGACCGGCCGAGAACTGGTGGGTAAACGACCTTTCAAAATACACATGAATCCTGAGGATCGAGAAAATTTAAAACCGCATTTAGAGCGTACGGAACGTCGGATTCAAGGGGATGAATCTTGGATGATCCCTATTTACTGTAAAGGATTCGATTAATTCGGACAACCGAAGGGTGGATGATTGCTTTTACAATCGGTCAAATACTTTTCAAACCACCGAGCAAAATGTCCGTGAGCTAACCGCGACACGGTCGACTCATTTAAAAAGATGCCCGTACCCAACGGAACGGTATGTTGTTCCTCTTTCGGTACCAACCGCTGCAAAGCGACATGGGGTAACTCATCTCCCAAACAAAAGAAAACACCATTTCCGAAAAAATAAAAATGTTTGTTTTCATCTTCATAGACTATTAACTCACAGACTTTGGCCTCGGCAGCAAAAAAATTGGGGTCCACGACCGAGTGAATCCACTTGTGATGAGTCATCGATTCTTTTTTTTTTTTTTTTTTTTTTTTTTTTTTTTTTTTTTTAAATATAAAGTTTATGGAAGCCATCGAAAAAATTTTAGATACGGACGATCAGAACTTGGGTTCTTTTGGGTCTCTGGAAAAAGGCATCGGCTACACGACCCTTTTATGTATGACTTTACCCATCCTCTTTCTACCCGTTTTTCATGTGGTGGTCGGCAAAAGTATTTTTAAACTGTTAGTCCTACTCTTACTCTTTGTGACTTTTCTGGCTTTAATCATTCGATTTCGATTTTCTTGGATCATCTGGCTGCATCATCACTTGGAGCGAATCTATCATGCAAGAATACGAGTTTAGATTGGTGGTGAAAAGTGCCTCCCCCTTTCTCCCCTGGATGCAATCGCTCGATCGTCCCATCGAAAGCGAGGTCGTCCTCTACTTCCAACCCCACTTTCGATATCGGAACGGACACTTGGAAACCAAACACATCAAAAGGGTCTACGCCGTCTATCACGACGGATTCTGGTTCAAGTGGGTGCATTCCGTGGAAACACCGTATCGAGCCTGGAGTCGGCTCACCAGTCTCCTCTTTCTCCACGCCGTCGGCAATTTTCAAGACCCGTTGACCGTGGAAAACCGACACGTGATTCAATTGGACGCTCAGGCGAAACTCTACACGTTTCGACACTCGGTGCACGAGTACCGGTTGGTGTTTGAATGGGAACCGACGACGACCGGACGACTGGACCGTTACCGAAACATCTACCAACAGCTGAGAGAGTATGAGGCTCCGTCCTACCAGCTCAATGAAGCGTTATTCCGTAAACCGGTCACCAGTGTCCCAAGCATTCCGGAAGGCAGGCAGTACTTGTACGCTCACAAGTTGGACGGAACCTTTGGCCTTGTGTACAGTTACCGAGACAAAATCAAAGAGAAATGGGAAGATTACGAACGCGTGGTGAGGAGAGGCGTGAGTCTGGGAGATGGCCTCGTGTTTGCCGCCGAACGGATGGAAGACGGCCGAGTGTATTTGTTAGACGTGTATCATGTTCGAGGCCACGACACCGCGAAATGGTCGAGGAAAACAATCTTGACCCAATTTTTACCCCAATTACAGTTGGTGGAGGGCTATGCGGTTCAGACCTATGAGCGTTCGAAAAATCTGGTGCCTACCTCCTTGAAAACGGACGGCATCATCATACACGACGTCCAACAAGATGTCGTGTTGAAATACAAATTTGAAAATTCGATCGATTTGGTCTATTCGAAAGGATATTTTCAGTTACCCAACGGGCGAATCAAGACCGATCTGAACGGATTGGAAGAAGGGGCCGTCTATGAAATTTCAACCAAGGACGGGAGTGTGCTGCGGAAGAGAAAGGATCGTTTCAAAGGAAACACAGCGGCCCAATTGGCCACTCTGTTGGAACAGGGATGGCATGGACCACCCATTGAACCTCTACCCTAAAAAAAAAAAAAAAAAAAAAAAAAAAAAAAAAAAAAAATTTTTTTTTTTTTTTTTTTTTTTTTTTTTTTTTTTTTTTTTTGAGAGTGGGTGTGGCTTAATTAAAAAAAAAAAAAAAAAAAAAAAAAAAAAAAAAAAAAATCATCTTTTTTTTTTTTTTTTTTTTTTTTTTTTCAAGTATGTATAGCTTCCAACTCTATCATTTGGGTGGGAGATGCTTCTCGATTTCATTCTACAACGACGATGGTGCATTTTACTATTCATCTCCTTTTCAAAAATAAAAGGATTCCAAGCTGTATGAGTTTCACTTCAACAGAACCACCTTTTGAAACTCTTAAAGTGGATTGCTCGAAATGTTGTTTAAATGAATTCAAAAAAATAGTTGAACAATATTTTTGTGAAAATTGTACATTGGTGGCCGTTGATATACCAACATATGTTTTTTTGGAAAATTTTCACAATTCTGTTATTCTCCTAGATTTTGTATATAAGGGAGAAGATGTAACGTCAGTTGCAGCACATGTATTCAATACAAGATTTATACCTTGGCAGTCATCTAAAGATGACAATGTTGCTGCGGCACGTGATTTTTGTGTAAATTTAATTCCTGATGAAGATGAAGAATTACCATTATGTAAACGTTTTGTATTGATAGAGACAATATCCATTTCCAGTGATGAATATTTGGAATTAATACGTGGTGGAACAAAAAGGGATTATAATGATGTAATAATTTAAAAAAAAAAAAAAAAAAAAAAAATTTTTTTTTTTTTTTTTTTTTTTTTTTTTTTTTTAAACTATATATAGCTTCCAACTCTATCATTTGGGTGGGAGATGCTTCTCGATTTCATTCTACATGCTTTGGATGATGGGAGATATGGCTATCTCTTACAGTGGGTGGATAAAGAATCAGGAACCTTTAGAATTCGTTGGAAACACAAACGATCTGGTTATTGGGATACCAATGACACTATCATATTTCAAGACTGGGATCGAATGAAAGGACGCTATAAACCGGAAGAAAAAAACTATTTTACAACGGCTAAACTACGGTTTAAAGCTGCTTTAAGGAAAAGGTTCCAAGAGTTACCCTCCACCCTTTCAGATGAAAGATTATTTCGACATGTACCCAGAAGACCTAAAGTGGAAATGCAAGTCGCCAAAATATTAACTTCATTCCATGTACAAGATGTTAATAAATAATTGTTTTTATTGATTGAAGTGTTATTCAATTATAAAAATGTAAATACAACATGATAAAAAATAATACATTACTCCATACATGAATGTAGGAATGAAAAACGATGGCGAGGCTGATCCACACAAAGAACAAAATATATTTGTATCCCGACCATAGCTTTTTCTCCTCTTTCCACACAAACTGAACGGTCGGCTCTGGTAGGGGAGGAGGTTCCTCTGCCGGGTCTAAAGCCGCCAAATATTCCTCTACTTTTTCCACCATATACAGTAATATTTGAGTGGTGTCGGCCGATAAAATTTGATGTTCCCATATCAGTTCCGGGGTGAGTTCCGGACGCACCGAACTCTCTTTGAAATACTGGAGATCCAGTTCCTCATCCAATTTCTCGAGGGTTTTTTTATGAATCACTTTGTTGAAATCGTAAGGATCCAACATATCCAAAATGCCCGCCACTATATCATAGAGGGCCAGTACTCCCGTCGTCACACTCACCGATTTCCCCAATGATTTCAACGCCAAGCGACCACTTTGTTGGAGACTTTGACGGACCGAGTGTTTCAACACGTTTCGCACGGCCAGGTTGTCGAGAGACCTGTTTAAAAGATCCGGGGCTACTTTACTCAGCGTTCTTTCCACTCCCCATTCCGCCACATCTCTCCCGAAATCTTTGGCCAAGTCCAACACCAATTCCTCTCGGACTTTCTTATCCATCTCCCCCTCCTCCAAGGAGCGTCGGTTTCTCTTTTTGGGAACCGGGTACTGACTGTAAGCCGGCAAGGGAGGAGGTTGTTTTTGCCACGGTTTCTGGCCACTCGTCTTGATCGATCGAATGGTTGTGATGCCCAACAACCATTCGCCAAACGATTGGCCCCCAGACGGGACGCAATCGCCGTCCACCAGATCGAGTCCGTAGGCTTCGCAATAGCGCTGGTTCAATTTCAATCGACCCTCTTCCACATCGAGTCCTCCGTGGAACACGTGCCGGGAAGCGCGTTCAAAGAGTTTTTCAGGCATCCCTGCCAACGCTTTCTTGAGGGGGTTGGAGACGAGACAGCGACCCTGCTCCCAATCCGTATCGATTTCGTGGTCTTCGCAAGACTTTTGGCAAGCCAGTTGAAATTTTTGTCCGATGAGGACCCATTGGGGGTTGCTTCGACAGATTTCCCAGTTTTTTTGGAACGGATAGCAGGCAAACCTTTGACAGCCCGTTTCGTGAAACCCACTCCGCGTCACGACGAGGCAGTGAGCAGCGAGAGAGGGAGGCACGTAATAGTCTTCTCGCGTGGCCGGGCGCGTTTCCCAAAAAGCATGTTCGAAATAGTGAGGATAGAGTTTTTGGTACTCCTCGAACACGTACAGTTTGGTGAGTTCAGTGGCGTATCTCAACGCGTGCTCCATTCTGATCTTGGTTGTAGGAGCACGCTGTTGAGGGTGGGTCCTTGGTCGTAGGAGGAGAACACCTTCGGAGCCATCAGAAAGACCGGATCGTCGACGAGGGTGTAGCGCACGCAACACGCACCGTGCCGGGTTTTCAGGAACCAACAGTCGGTCTGGAGCTCCCTCCTGTAAGATCCCGGACCCAGTTGGTGTTGAAAGGTCCTCAGTCGATGGCGACACAGCCAAGCGACCACGACACACGTCTCTTCGTAGGTGCAGTCGGCAGGCAGAGCGTACACGGGAAACCCGACCACCAGATGATGGTCCTGCGTGGCGAGAATGGATCGGTGTCGAAGGGCGAGATGATCCGGGGTCGAACAGGCGCAGGTGTCGGTGCGATCAAAGAGGGCGTCGGCGGGGGAAGGAGACGGGGCGAACGCGACGAGCCCCAACTCGGCAGCCGTATCGAGAAAGTCTCTGGGCACGCTTTCGGGCACGTAGAGCGTGACGGGAACCATGGATAAAATTATAGAGAGGGAAGCGTTGCGTGATGAAGGAGCCTCGAAAACACCAAGGTTCGAGAGGGGGGAACAGTTTGAAGGAGACCGAACCCTGCAGTCGAAAATAAGTCGCAATGTAATAAATGAGAAGGGTACGGTTCCAAAGCAAAGCTGGATTCCGAACTTGAATACGAAAGGTAAACATGATGGAAAGAGAACCACCCTCATCCATTTATTAAAAAAAAAAGAAAAAAAAAAAAAAAAAAAAAAATTTTTTTTTTTTTTTTTTTTTTTTTTTTTTTTTTTTTTAATGATAATATATAAATAACATCACAACATAATTTTAAAATCATGATAATTTTTATTTCTTTCAAAAAATGACAAAAGAGGTTTTTAAAGTTCTACAGCCAAGATCCGTTCCATTTGACTCATGCGATTCAAGGCCATGGTAACGAGATACAAATCTCGATGCCCATCCAAGCTGACGACCATATTCGAACCTTCTGAATACATATAATGAAGGGGTCTGGCAAATCCCAAACTGATAGGAAATTGTTTAGTGCGCACAGACGGACACATTCTGACTTCGGCACCCGTTTCAGGATTTTTACACACAGCTTCATTTCTTTCGACATCGTAGTAAAGAAAAATTAAACGAGTGCCACAAATCGTCTCACAAAAGTTTGTAGTGACAACTACAATACAATTCGGCTTCAGAACCAGATTTTTAGCCAACCGGATTTCAGGGCCATCTATTTTATGTTTTAGGTAGAATTCGTTGAAACGTTTCATAGTCGCTGTTTTCAAGGCCACAGCTCCGTCCGCTTGCATTAAAAGAGTCTCGTCAATACGTTCCACTATCGGAATTTTTTTATCTTGTAAAAAGTCTATGAGAGAGGATTTCAAGATTCTTTGAATGTCTTGTCGATCCATTCTGTGCAATTTACAATATGTGAACGGAACTCATACTTAAAAAAAAAAAAAAAAAAAAAAAAAAAAAAAAAAAAAAAAAAAAAAAAAATTTTTTTTTTTTTTTTTTTTTTTTTTTAAATGAAATATAATTCTTCCTTTTCAACATTATCTTTGTCTATCATACAATAATTGACCTGTTTTATAGGTGCCCAAGTTAGTTCAGAAAGAGAGTCAATAATTTGTTTTTTGGGGCAGTTGTAACAGCCTCCCTCAATACATTCCACAATTAATGATAGATTGGGTATGAAGTTTGGTTTAACTTGATAATGGGGTCGTTCGGGAAACCCTACATCATGTAAAATACATGGTTTAAATTTATTGAATTTGTATGCTTTACCACGCCAATAGAGCCTTTCAGATAACCAATCCACCGCAATGTAAGTAAATTGGAATTTATAGAAGTCAATACTATGTAAATATCTTATCGGCAAATATTTCGAAAAAACATTTTTCAGCAGGCAATTCATTTTTTTCCATGTTATTTCTTTCCTTTTTCTTCTAGATATACATTTTTCATCTTTAGGATTTTCCTGTCCCAATGGCATACGTTCAATACCGTCATAATCAAAATAACGTATGGATAGAGTCTTGTGACACACGTTTGCCCATGCGTAACAAGGAAAACCATAAGGGTCCAGATACCAACCTTCTTTCAAAGTATGCATCAGTGTCAGAAAATCTTTATCACAAGCTTGCCACGTATATGGATCCCACAGCAAGTTATCCAATTCGGGTATTTTAGACAACTTGTCCACTTTATCAGTACAAGAAATGTTTTTAAAGATCCTTATTAAAATTTCATACGGCAAGTCTAAGAGTGGAAAAGAGTCACCCATCTCTATCGCATTACTAGCTATTGTAAATCACTATTCCCTTTAACCTTATTAAAAAAAAAAAAAAAAAAAAAAAAAAAAAAAAAAAAAAATTTTTTTTTTTTTTTTTTTTTTTTTTTTTTTTTTTTTTTCATCTTATAAAGATTTTTTATCACATCTTATAAAGATTTTCTTTATATCAAGTTTCTCACGATGAATACCTCTACATCACCTTATTTTGCTCCCAGAAACAATATTGAGGAGAGCATGCAGTTGTTGCGACTGGACAAAAGACCGTTGTTTGAATTTCTTTCGAGGAGAGTTCATCCAATTATACATCAGTCTGGGCAAATTATGTCTGGGTTGGGCGCAAATTATGTCATGGAAACTAGTAAGATGATTATGGATGGCAGTCGCCGAGAAATGGTTGTTGGCCGATTCATAAATGATAAAGGCCACGTGATGCAAAAAAGTGAAAACCTCAATACAGGAGAAAAAGATGAGACTCACCAATACATGAATTTGGATACTAAAAATGATGTAGAAATGTTTGACTTGACATGGAAAAATCTGACCTCTGCTGTACGATTCTAAAAAAAAAAAAAAAAAAAAAAAAAAAAAAAAAATTTTTTTTTTTTTTTTTTTTTTTTTTTTTTTTTTTTAAACACAGTGTTAAAAAAAAAAAAAAAAAAAAAAAAAAAAAAAAAAAAAAAATTTTTTTTTTTTTTTTTTTTTTTTTTTTTTTTTTTTTTTTTTAACACAGTGTTAATTTTTTTTTTTTTTTTTTTTTTTTTTTTTTTTTTTTTTTTTTTTTTCACGGCTTTAAGAGGGCTGGTACGACAGCCTCTTGGATCATTTCACCATGATGGAGACTTTGAACAGATCTCTCACTATTATTCAGTTCCGAGTCAAAGTTTTATATTTTGAAACGTTGTCTCGTCGTTTCAATAGCCGACTCCGATTTCTTTTAAATAAAAAGGGTGTCTTTCATTTAAACAACTGTTTACATTCTCAAAACGACGGTAGTTTTGAGGTTCCTGTAACCTGTTCCTGTTGTGAAATCCTGGATGCTCCGGAAAAGTTTCTAATGAACGAAATGCTTTCAAAAACTTGTAACCCATTGTATCCGGATGACGAAGAAGAGGGCCCTATTCGAAATGGATTTGAATTAGAGGCTTATCCCATGGAAAACCAACGCAATTTTTACCGTCGTTGTGTTCAAGACCGAGACAATGTGTTCAAGTGGTATGAGGCCTACCGAAAGATGCTCAATGTCCTTCAATTCCAGATCTATATTCGACAACAGGGGAAGGAGAAGGAGATTGACGTTATTTACCATCCTGCTTCGAAAGAGTGGCATTTGACAGATTGTGTCCGATGCGTTCGTCCCGACGAAGGTCCCCATACGTGCTTTTGTCAAAGGGCTCTGCTGACTCCTAGCAAGTACCTCAAAGAAGAGTATCATTTCGTAGAAAAAGATTTACCTGAAATACGTCCCATCCATTATGTAAATAAAGATGAATAAAATCTATAGTGTCCAACATTTGTTGTCTCATTTAAAAAATGCTCAAACGAAACTCAAATTTTTTCAGGACTTGCAGAATCGGAATGCTCTCGATGCTGCCGTCGGTTTACTTTATGTTCGAGGTGTTTTCCAAATTGTCTATATTTACTAAAGCATGTTCGTTCTCTTTCTGTTACTCTTAACATTGTATATCGGTTTAATTTTTTTATACACCACTCGCCAAGTCGAGGCGACTGAAATTACGCCTTGGCCTCTTTTAACGAAACACCCTCCAGACCTGGAGGAAAAGAGTCAGTGTCAAACCGATGCAGACTGCCCCTCCCCTTCCCACGTCTGTCTCTCCCACACCTGCATCCCGAAACTCTTGAGGGGTAACCAGTGCAACCCGGACACGGGACAGTGGATCTCCTACCAGTACCGGGGGGCCACCTTCGCCATTTGCGTGTGTCGAAATCCCCATCTCATCTCTCAAAAGGTATTTGGGGGAGACTGCGACACCAATGTGGGTTGTGGGGTGCACGGCCGCTACCTTCCGAGTCGAAACGTGTGCGAATGTGATCCGGGATACCGAGCTGTCGGTTTCACGTGTCAAAAATTACCCATTCTCGAAACGATGAACCTCTCGCCTTGCGCGGACGATGAGATCGAGGTGTCGCACCTTCAACCCGAGGACGGATTTCATCCGGATTACGTGAAACGCCTCGCCTCGGTCAAATGTGTGAAGCGGCCTTGTAGCTTTGACGCGTTGACGGGGCAACCTTTAAAACGGGCCAAGTACGAACCCCACTGGGGTTGCGTCTGTGATCCCCGATTCGGACTGTTCGGCGTCACCCTCCACCCCCAGTATTTGAGCACGGAAGGCTTCGACGCCTGCGTGAGCATCTTCACCCAAGAAGCCCGATTCCCGATGGAGGTGAAGTGGGTCACCTATTTCTACTTGGGTGAACGACCCCCCCTTTCCTTCATCCTGTTTGACACCCCTTCGAAAGACCTCCTCCTTCCCTTCTTTCAAGGAGGGAATGGGAAAGTGATGATCCGACAGGAACCGTGGACATTCGATTATGCTCAGTATCTCTTCCAGAGCGCTCACCCTCTACGGGTGAGACGAAGGTATATCTGGAACACTTGGCTCTACGACTCCAAATATAGAAACCACTTTAAACCCTCGGACTGTTCCGATATCCCGTCGTTTTGGCGGAATACACCTTACCGACCGGAAGACATTTACAACGTGCTGTACAAGAGTCCCGTATGTCGCGATACATCCGGAATGTATCAGGGCAAGTATATAGTGAACCCACAACATGTGACCTTGAGAAAGATTGAAGACGTAGACGCCCACAATGCATTTGTTTTACACTATGAATTGGAACACAATCGATGGACTTTAGATTTGGATTTTCCCTTTAAAATCCATTACTACCGAAGCATTAAAGTCCAAGCACCCTATTATCCGGTGACCCCCAAAGACTATGATCCCCATTTTATTTACAGAGGTCGATTCGATGTGAACTTTTAAGGAACAAGATGAAGCGTAAGCTGGAAGACGAGAATGAGGAAGAAATTTTGCAAGACTTACAAGCCAATCTATTGAAAGGAGACGAAGTGGAAAAACAACTTTTCGAGACTCAGAAACAATATTTCACAGTCTATATGGAAAAAACTGATGCACCAGATACCCATGGGAGAACAGTTGGTGGAGATTATTCAAAATAAAAATGGAGCCCATGGATTTGAGTATATGTTTACGGCGGCTAAAAGTGTGATTCAGTCTCGCATGCGAGTCAAACAAATTAATGCTTTTCATGCCGTATTCGACATGGTGTATAATCTCGTATTTCGTTACGTCCATGAGAAAATCGTCTCACCCACTTTGACCAAAGTGTTGTCGGATAAACAGTTAAATATAGCCTACGAAAAATATCAGTCGTGTTCGAAAACGGAAGAAGAGGGCTGTGTCGTCGAATTACAATGTTTACTGTACTGCATACAAGAAATGTTGGAAAATCAGGAAAGTGTAAAAATACCCAATCCTTTACATAGTCGTTTTACACAGCAAATGAAAGCCATGAGCGAGTATGTCATCACCTTACTGGTATCCATGTCCAAACCCGATCCAAAAGAAACAACAACACCCAATATACAATAATTTTTTTATTTTAACACAATTTAAAATAGCCCTGTTCAAAACAGGTAATACAATCTGGATAGAATCGATCTAAATGCTTTATGATTTCACTAGTCTCATAGATTTTCATGATTTGGTAAAAGTAAATCACGGATGTTTTAGTCTTTTCAAACTTTGTTGAATAACCAACATAGAGTCCCAAAGTTTCACGGGAAAACGCTAAAAATTGCAATGTGAGACATTTCCAGGGTGAGTCTTCTATGGGTGCCAATTCGCTGAGTAGCATGAAAGGGGTCTTCGCTAAAATTTGACCCGTGCTCCTATTTTCAACAAACATAAAAACAACACGGTCCTCGTTTGGATTCAGTGAATCGAACATGGGTTGGTTGATGATGAACGGTACCATGAATCGTTCCAAATCTTGAATGGACCCCTCGGACAGGGGAGTACGACACAGCGGACATCGAACGGCGCCCGCCGAAAACTGCTTGGTGCGACGGATGCACTCTCTGTGAAAGACATGACCACAACTTTCTATCCTGTAACAACTTTTTAGGTCCAGGGGATGATAGGTTCCAATGGGAAACAGAGGGTGCATACACACACAACAGTCATCACTCTCCATTCTCAATAGCCTTTCAGGCGGTTTGAACTATATATGCATTTAAAAAAAAAAAAAAAAAAAAAAAAAAAAAAAAAAAAAAATTTTTTTTTTTTTTTTTTTTTTTTTTTTTTTTTTTCAATTCTTGTAAAATTGCTTAATTAATTTCTCCATGGAATAAAATACATCATTCGAATCTATACGATAAATTTCACGTTCAGTTTCGGTCCAATAACCTGTCATGGGTTTATAATTTTGGTCTTTCTCATTGTAAAAACATTCGTTAATATCCAACGCAGTTGTCCGTGAAAGTATTGAATTGTTTTTAAGAAGGTTAATTCTCGTGCCAACATCAAATTTATAAATTTCAACCATCGATTTAGGACCGTAATACCAGTAGTTTGAACCAGGATAGCGAAGAGTATCAGAATGAGAGTTTAAGATAAGAATTCTGTTAAAAGGTAAACGATACATTTGGAAATTTTTTATCTCATCCTCATTGATGGGAGTGTATGTATTTTGTTCAAATTTCCAAATGCGACAAGCCTCTTCTAATGCATATTTCCTCCTTTGTATTGTTGTCTTATTCTTTTTAAGAGGTATACGGACCTGATCCTTTAAAGATCGGTGAATCACCTTTTCAGATTGTAAAAATTGAAAATGACGTTTACACAAAGTGGCTGTTTTTTCATCTAGTGTGATATGACACAAATTGTTGTGATTCGTTAGGAAGTAACCATCTTTTACGACACTGATCATTCGTAAAAATCCGGTAAAGTGATCCTGAGGTACAAACCAAAATGTTGAATCCAATAACAAAGCTTTAAATTCAGGTAGACTTAACAAGGTTTTCTTATCATGAAACGGGATATAATATTTAAAAAGGGTCTTTAAAACATAATAATTTAAATCAAAGAGTGAGCATTGACTAACAACGTTATCCATTTTTTCCTGTAAATACTAGAATAACCACAATACTTATATTAAAAAAAAAAAAAAAAAAAAAAAAAAAAAAAAAAAAAATTTTTTTTTTTTTTTTTTTTTTTTTTTACTGGTGTATTATACTGTTTATTTGAGTAGCTTGTTTCCTCCAAGTGTAATAGGTTTTAACCATGCAACAGGTTTTCTTATTACATTCTTTACAAGGGTATTTCAATTCATAATCATGTTCTTCTAATATAGGATACCCTGACTGTTCTCGCAACCAACGGTAAGTATCTGAACCTTTAGCTAATAAAACAATATTTGATTTCAATAAATCTGGCAACCAATTTTCTATGTTTCCATCTAAATAACCGTTATCTGCTACTGCGCATCCGTCAGTGGGATTACAATATTCGTCAAATTCTAAGCATATACATACTACTTTTGAACGTGGAGAATTTAATTTTATGGGTTTAACATTTCCATGCTTTAGTGTTACACCTTTTCTTTTTACAAAATTACGCCACCCTAAAAAAGCTATAGTTATTAAACAATTTTTCTTTCCGCATTCTCGACAAGGGAACTTTAAAACACTTTTATCAAATATTTTAATGGGTTTGTACTTTTTTACTAATAAAAATTCATAAGAATCTCGATTAGCAGCAATTAAATCTTTATGGGGATACAGGTAAAAGTCTTCGGGGTTATTAAATGTAATATATTCTGAGTCATATACAATAGCAATTTCAATAGGATCTGTAAACCTAACCGCAACGCAAGCTGCCGTCGATTCCATTGTTACCTTACTTCTATTCACACTTTGTTGGATCGTCCTCTGGATATTCTATAAAAGGGACAGTAGTTTCTGCAAAGTGCAATGAAGAGGTTGGTAAAAGGGTTGTCAATTGAAAAATGATCATTTCGTTAATGTTTCCACCTATTTTATAACAGTCGTCTCCATAGGTCATTCGATTTTTAATGACCATTTGAAATATACCTATAAAACTACTAAGCTTAAGCATTTTTTCCTGTATGTTTTTGGTAAATTCATGATATATCCTTTCTCCATCAAAGATTCTTAAACTTCTGACACACCAATTTTTTCCTAGAATTGGTACGTTGTATTTACTGTGATTTTCACGACACGCAGAGCACATATCAGCCTTACATTCGAGAACGAAAAAACGACCTCCATCATTTAATTTTTTTTCTTCGTTTTCCCGCATAGAGAAACCAATTGCTTGGAGAGGTTCACATCCTCGGGCAATGATGGAGAGAGTACCGTCTTTACATTTGTTTAGTGCCCATTCACCCGCAACGATAATTGTAAAAGTGTCTCGATTTGATTTTAAAGTTTTAACATAAGCCTTATCATCTGCGCATGCATGTCCTTTAAGATATTTAGCTTTACCGCTCGTATGTAATTTGTAAACTTCACTTTCTTCTAAAATATGTTTCCATTCTGCAGAAATTAAATTTAATGATTTAGTTCGATTTTGCATGTCCTCAACAGCATTCAAAAGAATTTTATTTTGTGTAATAAATTCAATTAAAGTGGAGTAATCCATTCGTTAAATACTTGAATAATAACAATATATATATATATATATATATATATATAAAAAAAAAAAAAAAAAAAAAAAAAAAAAAAAAAAAAAATTTTTTTTTTTTTTTTTTTTTTTTTTTTTTTTTTTTTTTTAATAAATTCTGTGTTTTTCATTTCTATTATCCCTTTACTTTTTTGAAATAATAAAGAATGGATGGTTACACAACTCTCGTTTCCTGGACGTTGGAAAATGACTGTTTGGCAAAGAAATTTGTTAAATGGATTCCTAAAAATGCCATCAACCTCGTATCAGAAGATTGGGAACAATGTTTAGAAAACAGCATACCTTATCAAGATTTTGAATTTCGTTCAAAATCTCTTCGAGGATCCTCATCAAATTTTTATGATTATGAAACATCCGATGATTCCTTAGAAGTATATTTAGTGGGATATTGTAGATTTGCTAAATCTTACGATAACAATAAAAGTCGTCATAGTATCCTTATTGGTAGTTCTGAACCTTTGATTAAAATTGCAAAATTAATGACAAAGGACTTGGGACCAGATATAAAAATTTCCAACGAATTTAAATTTACTTTCGCAAACTGCAGCTTGTTAGGCTGTTCAAAGTGTAACAAGAACTATGCAAAGTTTGAAGAACATGGATTTAAGCTAAGTAAAACAAATCAACCTTGTATACAGGATACAAAAATATTTGACGGTGAGAAAATTTTGAATCGTTTCTTATCTCATATTGAAGATTTATACCAACAAACCTTTATTGGCCTTGTTCATCTAAATATTAATGTGCGATATAGTTATATGAATAATCAAGAAGAAAAATGCTATCGTATCGGTGGAGATATTAAGGATATAATAGCATTTGACGAGGCCAAACTATCTTGCGTTAAAGCTTTAGATTTAGGAACATTAACTCCTATCGAAAATGAAGCCGAGAACCAAGATTTACCTACACCAAAAGAAGCCGAGAACCAAGATTTACCTACACCAAAAGAAAATGACAATTTAACCAACGAGTATTTCGTTTCATCTGAACCTCCAAAGAAAAAAGTAAAGGTTGTTCCTGATAAAGAAGAAGGATTGTTCACCATAGATTAAAAAAAAAAAAAAAAAAAAAAAAAAAAAAAAAAAAAAAATGAAATGTTTATAAAAAAAAAAAAAAAAAAAAAAAAAAAAAAAAAAAAATTTTTTTTTTTTTTTTTTTTTTTTTACGGATCAGTAAGATCTCTTTATGAGCTGCACACTATCCAAATGATAATCAACACAATTTCCCTGATTTCAATTGCATATTCAGAGTATAGGGTTTGGGGACATCTTTTAGTGTGTAAATTTTATTAACCATTTCTTTTGGTAATATGGTAACATGGGCGTTTAAAAAGACTTGACTACCAAGACTTCGACCATCCAGAACTAGATACATTGGATCTCCAATATCGTCAATAGCCACTAAACCAACATCTGGTATAAATTTTGTATTAAACTCCAAATTATGTAAATAGTCATCCTTCGTATAATCTATACTCTGTTCTGCATATACGCAGTTAGCTAAAACATATTGCATAAGAAGACTGACCTTTATCTCCGTAATACTTGTAAGTGTTTCAGTTTTTGAAAGTGCTTCAGTTGAATATAAGTAAACTTTGTTATGCGCTAAGATTTTCTTTGTAGGTTGTTTTGAAATTAATGTTGAAGATATAATCATTTTGGAGTTGAGTAAAGTTTGAAGACTATATAATGCATCTTCTTGATTTGGACCTACATCCATCGTCAAATCCATAAAATTTCGAAATATCTCCATTGCGTATCGTCCATCCTCATCTGGTTTTTTATTCACCAAATATTGACGCATCGTTTCTTCTATGTGTGGGTTCATAGAATACTGTGTTAAAACTTTTTGGGTGTCTTCTTGATCGGTGGGCCGATAATAGGCATCAAAATACTTTTTTGCAGGAATAATAACTGTACCCTTTTTAAAGAAACTATAATTTTTAATGGGTTTTAAAAAACAACCTACATAGGCAATGTGTGAACCACGGTCCATAGCCTCGTAACCCAATTCCAAACCATAAAAATGTTTCAAGTGATGTTCGCACATTAGCATAGTTAAATTTTTCCTTTGACCCCCTTTGCATTGAGCACTCTTGGAATTAAATATACATATTGAATAAGCCATATCCCTCTCCTTTATTATCCGCCGAATCAAGTACTCTATGGCTAAAGGTACCTATTCATTTAAACCTCGTAGTATTATGAAAGGTTTTAAACCCTTTAAAGTAATTGCAAAGTCCAAAACGGCATTAAGAGGTTTCGTCGGGGAATGCATTAGGGTTTGGGAAAAAAGTTTAAGGTCGTTTTCAGTAAAAAAAGTTTGGCAGTCATTGCTACGGGAACAGCGGTCACTGTCGGTGTTACCAGTATTTGGGATTACATTGAAGCTAATTCGGGTTGTTTTAAGAAAACAACAGATGGTACTGTGTGCAAAGTACGCGAATTGAGTTGCTGTCAACCGAAACCGTTGCAAAATGTTTCCTTTTGCACCGGGATTTCAAACATAACATGTGTGTGAGCATTTTGATGAGAGTGTCGAAAACTCTTGTTGTAAATTGTGTAGCTGCGAAACTGCCCAGTGTTTACCGGATGAAACCATGCAATGCCAAAGACCGACAGTAGCCGAAGCGCTCAGTCATTTTGCCGAAAATGTCGGCTCGACTGTTTGGTCCGGAGTGAAAGCGGTTATTCCCTGGATATCTTACCTACTATACGGAGGCATTGCATTGGCCCTTTTCTTTTTTTTAAGTATTGTTGGACCTCCCCTTTACAGACTCGTAAGTAAGAAGTAAAGATGTACGAAAAATTAACTACTTACTATCTACCAATCGATTTTCTGTTCAAAGAATTGTATAAATCGGAATCGTTGGATAAAGAAATCCGATACATGAAAGAACGAAAAGGACCTGTCTTTCGCCTCATTACACTCGAATTGGTGAATAACAAGAAAATTGTACACGTAGCTCGAAGTTATATTTCCAAACTTTTAGAGAATCAAGAAAAATTTGGATACATCTATTATCTGAGCGGTAAACCCATGTTAATCCCATTAGATGTTCAATTTCAAGGAATAGAGGTCTTTGTCGATTGTGTCGACAAAGAGAATATAGTGGAAATAATGGATGAGTTAGCCAGTGAGTTTGCATGTAGAAGTCATTTAATACACGATATCACCATACTGGAATTATTTTATTTTTTCATCAAAATGGTGAATCCAGACTTGACGTGGTTGGCTATTGAAAGTATGCTCCATAATGTGAGGCAACACGCTCACCTCATCATATCCCCCGACAGAAAATACAGTCACCAAATTGTAGAAACCGAACCCGACGACCCATCACTGGCCTGTAAAAGAACATTCTAAAAAAAAAAAAAAAAAAAAAAAAAAAAAAAAAAAAAAAAAAATTTTTTTTTTTTTTTTTTTTTTTTTTTTTTTTTTTTTTTAATCCTCTTCTTCCTCTTCCTCGGCAGGGCGTTTCTCTCCTCGGAACTTTAAGGTTTTCACCAAACTCTCGACATTTTGTTTGCCCATCGTTCGATTGTACAGAGAAATGCATTTGGAGAGTAATTTCTTATCCATGAGATCCTCTTTGGCAAACTCGGGATCGGCGGGCAAAATCACGCGCGTCATTTCTTCCACACATCCCCGCACCACGTAATAGATTTGCTTGGGGGCAGCCCGGACCTCGCTCCCCAATAACTTATACATTTCTCGGATCGTTTGCACATGGAGTCTTTTGTAATCGGGATCGTTGTCAAAGAGCGTTTTCGTGGGTCCGTATCGCAAGTTGGCAATATAATTCTTTTGTTCGTAGTTGGGGCCGTTATTCAAATTCCCGTTCAGTCCGTCCACCGCCAGGATCGCATCCATCGGGAGTCCGTTTTTGGTGAGCGTCTTCAACAGGTGCACCAGTTTGTCGGTTTTCACAAACACCTGCGACAACACGGAGACAATGTCTTCGTCCCCCCCGGCACTCCTCAGCGTCGCGGCAATCTCCGGATGGACGTGGATATGCGTTTTAAAGAGATTGAGGAGGTAGGCCCAACTGAGACCGAGCGCTTCCACCACTTGTCCGAGCAGGGTCAATTTGAGTGATTTCAAGCTCACCGCGTCATTCTCATTGAGGTTGTACGCTTTGATACTGGCATGGAGCAAGTCGTGAATTTGGGTCTGCAGCGTGTTAGGATCCATCTTTATTACTACTCTCCAACAACAGTTGCATCAGTTCCATCATCTCCTTCTCCAAATCTCCCTCACTCGCCAAGAAGAGTTTGAGCGTATCCACCGTCCAGTCGAGTCGGATCACGTCAAAGGCTCGAATGCGACCAATGAACCGCTGAACGGTCGTGTGAATGCGCTTGGCGCATTTGAACGTGCCTTTGGGCACACCACCGCCGCGGCTCATGACCATCAGAATGTGATGATAGCCCAAGGTGAAACCCAACAGGTCGGCGGGGTCCTCGAACAGGACGGCCGGAAAATGGAGCGCGAACCCCAAGTCCAACACGTCTTGGGAGGCACACGCCACTTTGTATTTTTCCTTGAGGAAAGCCTGCATCGCATGGTAGGGTTCCCACATCACTGAATAGTGGTCGGAGACGCCCTCGCGGAAACTGCGCAGCGTCTTGTAGTGTCGGCTCTTGAAGGTGATCTGCGTCTCGATCAGGCGTCGCAAGGCCTGCACGAAAGGACAGCTTTCGAACCGTTTCCAGAAAAAATCGCCCCGGCAGAGGCGCGCCATGAAATCGAGGGCCCAGTTGCCCACCACCGCCATGTCACTGGAACACGCGTAGCAACTCACCATCACGTGGATCACGTCGAAAGGCAGGGCATACTTGCCAAACGTTTTGCGGATCATCGAGGACCGGTAGAGTTGAAGGAGGAGCTCTTTGGCCGCGTTCGGCTCCTCCTCTTCGAAGGGGTAGGGTTGCCACGGCGTGTGACAGTCGTGCACGTACGGCACCAAGATCTGGAAATACGTGTCCAACACGTTGGGGAGTTCGGACAAGAGACCGTGCATGCCCCGGATCAAGGCGTCCAACACCCTTCGTTCGTTGGAGGCGTCTGGGTGTTCGGAAAGGATGTTGAGAAAATCCGTGAGAAACGTGTCGCCGTCCCTCAGGGGGTGCTGCTGCGGTCGCGTGGTGAAGGGCGCGTTCAAGGCTCTCAGCAACTGAATGCTCCGCCGCACTCGGCTCAGGGACTGTCGGCGGACCGTCGTGGCATGGATGCCTTCCAGCTGAAGGAGGGGGAAATTCAGAGGCACCTGGTCATCGCCCGTCCACTCGCAATACGCCTGAGCCAAGGCACTGGAATGAAACGCGTCGGGGTTTGGGGAGGTGATGGCGTCGTACACGGCAAAAGACTGATGGCACAGCTGACACGACAGCGTGGGTCCCGGTCCCAAAGTCAGGGCCTCAGGATGCGTAGGGTGGATAAGATTTGGAAAGGCCGCCATCCTCTTTCTTCATGGGGATGAAAGCACTTTTTCGCGTGTGGCACACGACACAGTGGCCCGTGATGTAAGGCCGGTGGGTTTTGGTTTCAAACCTCTGAACGTCCGTCGTTTCCGTTTGTCTCTGGCATTTACTGCATCGAACCATCCGCGTTTCCATCTTTATTTAGATCAAGTCATGGACTCTCGGAAAGAGATTGTGCGGCTTCGCCACGTCGAACATTGGACCGAACGCGAGATTGCTCGGCAGTTGGATCTCCACCCTTCGGTGGTCCACTACTGGTTGAAGAAAGAAGACACGCGACCCCTGCCTCGTCGACGGGGCCGGCCGCGCAAAACCGAGGACGAGGTGGACCGGCAGCTGTACGAATGGTCCCTCCAACACCCCTTCATGTCGGCGGTGGACCTCCGAGAGATGCTCGCCCCCCACGTGAGCGTGGACACGGTGCGCAAACGCTTGCGAGCGCGCGGGATGCGCTGTCGGAGACCGGCTCGCAAACCGCATCTCACCCCGTATCATAAGCAATGCCGTTATCGGTTTGCCAATGCTCACCTCACCTGGGGTTACGACGATTGGTGCAAGGTCATCTTTTCGGACGAAAAAGTCTTCCGGTCCTCGTCGAGGGGAGCCCTGCGCGTGTACCGCCCTCACAAAAGCGATCGGTTCGATCCCCAGTACATCGTCCCCACTTCCAACCCGAGCGGCCGACACACCATTTGTGTGTGGATGGCGTTCGGTCATGGGTTTCGAAGAATGGTGCGCATCGAGCAGCGCACTTTAGACTCGACCTACTATACGCAACGGATCCTGCCCCTCATCCGAGATCACTTGGCCGAGCATCCGGCAGAGGATCTGGTGTTTATGCACGACCTGTCCCCCATTCACACCAGTCGGGTGACGAGCACCTGGTTGCAAAACGAAAACATCCCCGTGATGACCGACTGGCCCCCCAAGGGACCGGACATGAACCCGGTGGAAAACGTGTGGGCGGAAATTGTCCGACGCATTCACAACGATTCGACCAACCGAGATCGATTGTGGGAAAATGTCCTTCGAACGTTCGAATCCTTATCGGACGAGTACTTTGAGACCCTCCTCGCCTCGATGCCCGCCCGAATCGAAGGGGTGTGCGCGAAAGAAGGAGGTTGGGTGAAATATTAAGGGACGAGAATCGAATAGGTGTCCAGGTGGTATTCGAAAAGGATCTCATCCTCGTCCTGGGTCACATAAATCCATCGGCAAGGATTGGTGCGAGCAAATTTCAAACACATGGCTTTGATGTGGGGCCAAGAGTCGACGTGCATGAAATACAAATCTTGATCGTATTTGACTTGCGTCAGGTCCGGAATAAAAGATCGGAGGAGATCCACCGAAGCGCGATCCTTTAAAATAAATTCGTCATGTTTATAAAAATTGAGGAT